>NC_069493.1:17307020-17461474 GCF_026875155.1 Cherax quadricarinatus | reverse complement strand
CTTTTATAGAGGAATTAGGGTTTTATTGCAGCAAATGGGGTTTGTGACGAAAGGGGTGGGGGGGCTGGCATTGTTGTATATGTTGATGACACAACGATTTTAGTAAGTGGTAACAGGGATTTGCCTCGGGTGGAAAAGTTAGTAAACGTTTTTGAAAAGGCTTCTGGCATGTCAATTAATAAGGAGAAAACGAAGTATATGGATCTTGGGGATGGGTTAAGTGAGGAATGTGAAGTAGTTGAAAGGTGGAAAAAGGTGGACCAATTACTGATATGTGGGATCGTTTATGTAAGTGATATCAAGTTAGCACAACAAATAAATTCAGTGCGTATTGTAGATGGTGTACTGAAGCGCCTTAGTGGTTTACGAGCTGCACACTTAACTTTGCATCAAAGAGTAATTACAACGAATGTCCTATTATATAGTAAACTTTGGCATGTAGCAGCAATATATCCGATACTTCGTAGTGAGATACAAAGGTTACAAAAGCGCGTTTTTAGATTCATTTGGGGTACTGGAAGCGAATGGTTAGGTAGAGCGGTTGTCACACTCCCGGTTGGCCGAGGAGGGCTGGGTCTTATAGCTGTTGAAAAGAGGATTATGAGTGTGTATTTGAAACGTAGTTATAAGCGGGAGGGGGGGGCGAGGGAAGGCGGACTTCATAAGATGCGTCAGGATATGCAACGGTGGTGGGTGGGTAGGGAGTTCATAATGGGTGAGGCAATGTTACGGGTCATCATAAACATGAGCGATCCTTCACATATTAAATTGGGAAACCTTGATGGGGTGGAAGGTAAAGCAGTGGTAGAAGGGGTTTATCCGATGTATGATTGGCGTAATATCTGGGGGCGTTTGAACAAATTACGTTTAAAACCTAAAGTACGAGAAGTTATGTATAGATTTTTACATGGGATCTTACCGTCTGGAATGGTTTTATTCCATAAGAGAATAAGGGAGGATGGGATATGCAAGGCTTGTGGTGGATTGGAGACTGTTTTCCATATGGTGTATTTTTGCGAATGTATTGAACTAATAAGGGTTTGGTTGGGTAAGGTAATAAGGTTAGTGGGAGGGGTGGGGGTTTGCAGGTGTTGAGGGTTTTAAGCTTAAGACATAGGTGGGGTGAATCAAATGGTAGAGAATGCGGTAGGGTATATAAAATTTCAGATTATATTTATATGTCTTGGGCTATGAGAGGAGCGAACATGTGTGAAAAATTAATGCGTTAACAGCAACTTTTTATAGGACAAAGTGTAGAATAAGGAGGTGTATGGGGGGAGATGGGAGAGGGATTTAAGTGAGGGTTATAGGAATTTCACTTTACGGGGGGATTTAGGGAGTTGAAAGGCAGGTAAGGGGGATGAAAATGGGCTGGTTTCCTAGAATGGGCGGTAGCATGGGTGAGTTTGATGAATGTTATATGAGGTATGTCCGGGGTGCAATTTTAACATTATTTGTTCCGAGTGTTTCAAGTACAATACAGGTTATATTGGATTTGTCGACTTATAACTATGTATGTGTAGATTGTGTATGTGTGTTTGGATATGCTTGTGTATGTGTGTGTATGTATGTATATGTATGTATGTGTTTGTATGTATATATATGTATATGTGGGGTTTGAATGTTTTATGTATTATTTTATTGTATAGATAAATGTATATATGTATATATATGTATGTATGTATGTATGTATGGTGTATGTATGTATGTATATGGGTATGTTATGTTTACTTTCTGTATATACATTAATGGTTTTTCTCATGAAACATTTTCAATATATTCAATACATATTTTCTATGCGTATTATTGATTTTGATACAATGTGTACATGCAAAATGGCATCTTTTTATGTTCAGTTTCAATTTTTAATGTATTTTTGTAAGCACAATTGATTTCAGTGCCAATAGAGCATAGTGTGTTTTTGTTATATTTAAGTATTGTTTTTCTTTTTAATTTGGTCTAGATGGTGGCAAAATATATGCTATGTAGTTAAGAGGTTTTACGAACCTTGAGTTGTATGAATGGATGAAGTTATTCGTGGTTGAGTTTGACGTAATATTATACTGATTTGGAATTAATTGTGTTCAATGGGACAATATACTTTATATAATGAATTATAGTATGTACCTGAATGGTAAATTGAAGTCTCATTGTAAAGGTGAAGAGTGCGTTTTCTTTTTTAATGTTCTTTTTTTCTTATGGTAATACATTCTTTTATCTTGTACACCAACAAATATGGTTAGGGTATAATGGTTAAAAGTTTCGTGTTTGATTAGTGCATTTATATACAGATGGAATATCTGGCTTAGGTTAGGTAATTTATGTTAATTGTGGAATGTTCTTTGATTCAAACTGACTCGTTTTTATGCAAATGGGTAGATATGTTTCTACATATGGCATTATTGAAAAATGTTGAGTGTAAATCTCATTGTAGAGGTTACGATGTGTAATGTACATGTGCACACCTGGGCGTTAGCAGCTGGGTGGACGTGCAGTTTCTCATGGACCTGTTGGTCGGTGGGTTTCGCTTGGATGTGTTCTTGACTCATTGGTTCATGATCCTATTTTTTTCCGTGCTCCTGTAGGCAGAAGGAATTTAGTCTGTAATGAAAATAATTGAAAAGCATACTTGTATTTTTATTATTCTAGTGTAAATTAAGAGCAAGGATGATTAATTTGAGGAGAGTTAATAGTAGGTTTGCACGTTTTTAACGAAAGTTAACTTATCCACATGTAGCTAGTATAGGACAGTTTTAAGCTTCGGTATCTGATTTTATATGTATGTTATAGTGGTCATATTTGTTATATTGTTATGTTATTCGTTAATGTTTCAATATCTAATGTAACGTTTTTTTAGTTATTGATCACATATTGTCATCTTTATGGTTTTTCGTTGTTGTTTTGTCCTAGTTGTTGGTTTTAAATAAAATATAAAAAAAAAGTAACAGAGGGTTCATGAGTCACCACATCATGTAGTTCCTTGTCCATAGTAACAGAGGGTTCATGAGTCACTACATCATGTAGTTCCTTGTCCATAGTAACAGAGGGTTCATGAGTCACTTACATTTGTAGTTCCTTGTCCTCATAGTAACAGAGGGTGCAGATGAGTTCACTAGACATCATGCAGGTCCTTGTCAACGCGTAAACAGAGGGGTCATGAGTCAGACTACATCATGGTAGTTCCTATGTCAATGAGTTACTGAGGGTTCATGCAGGTCCACTACTCTCTCATGCAGGTCCTTGTCAACAGTAACAGAGGGGTTCATGAGTCACCACAATTCATGTAGTCCAGTCCATAGTAACAGTGGGGTTCGGGAGTCAGCAGAATATGTAGTTCCTTGTCCATACGTAACAGAGGGGTTCATGAGTGTCACTACGAAATGTAGGTGATTGTCCATAGTAACAGTGGGTTCATGACGTACACCACTTCATGTAGGTCCTTGTCCATAGTAACAGAGGGTTCTTGAGTCACCACATCATGTAGTTCCTTGTCATAGTAAGAGAGGGTTCATGAGTCACACCTCCCCCCCCCCCCCCCCCCCCCCCCCGGCCCCCCCCCCCCGCCCCTCTGCCCCCTCCCCCCCCCTTCCCCTCCCCACCCCCCCCCCTCCCCTTCATGTAGGTCCTTGTCCATAGTAACAGAGGGAGTTCATGAGTTCACCCATAATCATTGTAGTTCCTTGTCCATAGTAACAGAGGGTTATGAGTCACGACTATCATGTAGGTCATTGTCCATAGTAAGGTAGGGCTCATGAGTCACCACATCATGTAGGTCCTTGTACCATCAGTAACGAAGGGTTCATGAGTCACTACCAACATGTAGGTCATTGTCCTTAGTAAGAGAGGGTTATGGAGTCATCACATCACGTAGTTCCTTGTCATAGTAACAGAGGGTTCATGAGTCACTACATCATGTAGGTCATTGTCCATAGTATCAGAGGGTTCATGTGTCACCACATCATGTAGTTCCTTGTCCATAGTAACAGAGGGTTCATGAGTCACCACATCATGTAGTTCCTTGTCCATAGTAACAGAGGGTTCATGAGTCACTACATCATGTAGCCTCTTCAAGGGGGGCTCCTTGGCGTGGTGAAGAGGCTTTTGGGTCTGGGGAATTAGACCTGTCGGTCTTCTTCCTCAGACCGAACCTAATTCCCCCCCCAATCTCCCCTCCCCTATCCCATCCTCCCCATCCTCCCCTTTTTCCTTTCCTCCTCTTCCTCCCCACCCCTCCCTTTTGCCCTTCCTCTTTTTGGCCTTTGGGATTTCTCCCATAGGCGCGCTAGTTTCTAGGTAGGGGAAAGGATACCGGGGTCTATCCCATTCCGTTGAGGTTCTTGGCGGTGGCGTAGTTTGCCGTGGAATCTGGATCGCCTGGGGATGTCCCGATCCCTCTCCGGTATCCCAGAGTAGCTTTGGGTGTTTTTCGGGCGACGGGTGTATCTCTGGAAGCCACCTTTCGGATTCCGGGGGTGGTGGCCGAAGGAGGTATTCTTTGTGGCGGATATCCGGCCACCCTCTCTTTTGTCCACCGAGGTAGCTCGGCAATGTGAGGTTACTATCCCAGATTGTTAGTTTACTAGCATGATGGGTAGGGAATGGCATGGGTTTCTTGCTGCATCTGCGCTACTTGCGGTGCTGAGGTCCTCTTGGGCGTGGAGGGAGATTTCTGGCCCTTTCATTCCTCCTACGAACTATCCCTCCCCGGTCCCTTCTTTTTTTATTCTTTTTTTTATTTTTATTTTCTTTTCTTCTTTCTTTTTTTTTTCTTAAAAACAAAAAGAAAGAAGTAACCTAACCATGGCAGCCCTAGTCCATGAACCTACTACCCCCGGGCCCCTTCTTGATACCGCACCCTGTTCTGACCCTGCCTCATCTTTGGACCACTCTTCAGACACTCCTCATGCCTCTGTACCTATTGCTGGTGCTGTTTCCTCACTCGCTTCAGGTACTGAGGCCTCGACTGACTCCTTTGATTTATCGGTCCTTCGCTCTCCTCTGACTATGCTTCCGGCCTCTCCCTCTACGGTGCGGCAATTTTCAAATCGCCGACCCGTTCCACGTCGGACCAACTCTGGTCCCACGCCTAAACGCCAACGACAATTACCTGCTGATGATACTTCTCCACCTTCTCGTTCTTCTCAGAAACGATCGACACGTCCTTCACTACCTTTCCACGCTCAGTTTCAGACTGAACAATGGACTAAATTCTTCACTTTACGACCGACTTCCTCTACTGCCTATCTTTCTGACCATAGTATTGGCAAGGCACTCCTACGCCATGTTGGTAAAGATATTTCTTTTCATGCTCTTAAGAGCGGTACGCGCATCATTACCGTACAGAATGCTACCCAGGCTCATGAGCTCTCTCGTCTTTCCCATATCGATTCTGTTCCTGTCACTCTTGAAAAACATCATTCCCTCAATTCTTGTAGTGGTACTGTCATTCTGCCCCATACCATAGTTCAACAAAATTTCCAGACATGTGGTACTGACATTCTTGAACAGCTGGAACTCCAAGATCTCCCAATCCTCAAGGTAGACACTTACGTTCTTCCTGCCCACAGGTGAAGACGATACCCTAGCAATGTGGCTCGTTTAACTTTTGACAGCCGAGAACTCCCATCCTCAGTTTATATAGCAGGACATCGGTTACAAGTTCGAAAGGTGATCCCTACACCACAACAGTGTAGAAATTGTTGGCGATTTGGCCATCCAGCGAAATATTGCAGATCTATCGCCGAATGCCCAGTCTGTGGTGCCGATGACCATTCTAATACGTCTTGCAATCGATCTCCCTCTTGCCTTAACTGTCATGAGGCTCACCCTTCGTACTCTCGCCATTGTCAAGTCTATTTAAACGAGCGGGAAATCCGTTACCTCAAAGAGACAGAAGGTCTCCCTTATGCCATGGCAGTTTCTCATCTCCGCCTCCAAGGGAGACTCCCACGTGTTTCTTATTCCCGTGTTTCAAAACGTCCCCCCACTTCTGGTATCCCATCTTCTATACCCACCTCTGTGGTTACCTCTCCCATAGTCACTCCTGTATCTAATCCTTTTGCTGTCCTCGGCTCAGACGTCCCTACTTCAACGCCTCAGTCTAATCTCGCTTCTTTGAGTTCTCTCTCACAAGCCTCAGTATCGACGAGACCTCGTACTACACCTCCTCCCAATCGTCCCTCTATTTCTCAAAAGTCAAAAAAAGGTTCGTTAACACCTCCTACCCATCTTCCACCTCCTCATTTTACCCTCCCTGTCTCTGTCCCTGGTTCTCCCCCTCTCACTGGCTCTGTTACAAGTGTAGAGGTTCACCCTCCTCCTCGTACTGTACCTTCCTCCCCTGTTCCCTCCCAGGTTTCTTCCTCTTCTGCCACCTCCCAGGTTTCTGCCTCTTCTATCCCCTTCCACGCTTCTCCAGTTCCCTCCACCCTTTCGACCCCCCCTACCTTGGTACAGTCCAATACAGTTCCAATCTTTACTCATCCTCCCCCTACCATTTCCAATATTGACTCCCATACGACGTCTCTGAATTCCGAAACACTTGAAGCAATCTCTGAATATATTGCAGAGACCAAACCATCAATGGACACTGATCCACCCTCTGTTCCTTCTCTCTCCTCTCCTCCATCTGCGCAACTCCTTTCTTCACAACGCACCGTTCCTTCGCTGCTTTAACGTTTTCCACTGCCTCCGCATGTGGACTTTTCTAACCCCTCTAGTCCGTAGGAACGCTTACCTGCGGATTTCAAGTATCTTTATCATTGCCAATCATGGCCTATTTACAGTGGAATATACACGGCCTCAGGGGTAATCGGAGTGAGCTTCAGATGTTACTCTCCCAGTTTGCCCCTGTTGGTGTTTGCTTACAGGAACCAAAATTACACTCTGCTGTTATCTCTCCCATCTCAGGCTATAATTTATTGTATTCTTCAGATCCTTTTCCTGATGGGACCTTTAATGAAAGTGCCCTTCTTCTACACACTGATATTCCGTACCATCAGCTATTTGTTCATACTTCGCTGCATTACACAGCAGCCATTATCCACTTGCATAGGTGGTATACGCTCTGTTCTTTATATCTCTCTCCTTCTCAGGCATTATCTATTCCGGATATTGCCTTTCTTGTTTCGTCATTACCGCCACCGATTCTGTTACTTGGTGATTTTAATGCCCACCATTTCCTCTGGGGGGGGTCTCACTGTGATTCCCGTGGAATTCAGTTAGAGGCTTTTCTTGCCACCCACCCCCTCCATGTTTTAAATACAGGTACGCACACCCATTTTGATCCTCGGACTCATACTCTCTCTTACATCGATCTCTCAGTCTGCTCTTCCTCCACCGCATTAGACTTCATTTGATCTGTTCTCCCGGACTTACATGACAGCGATCATTTCCCGATCATTCTTACTTCCCCTTCATATTCACCACCTCTTCGCATCCGACGCTGGCAATTTTGATCGGGCAAATTGGAAACCTTTACTCACACCTAACTGTTTTTAGAGAGGTTCCTTCTTCGTCCTCCATCGATGATCTTTTACACCTCTTCTCGTCCTCTGTTTTAACCGCAGCTTCTCATTCTATACCCCAAACTTCGGGCAGGCATTCTCAGAAATGCGTGCCTTGGTGGTCTCCTGCTTGTGCTCGTGCAGTACGTTTGAAACGCGCTGCATAGGGCATGGTACCGGTACAATAGAACCACAGAGAGACTCCTTGATTTTAAACAGAAGCGTGCGATCGCTCGCCGTGTCATCCGTGACGCTAAACACACTTCCTGGCGAGATTATGTCTCCACCATCACCTCTGCTTCCTCTATGAGTGCAGTCTGGAAAAAAGTACGAAAACTGAGTGGTAAATATTCTCCTGACCCGGCTCCTGTTCTGTGGGTTGCCGGTGTTGATATAGCAAACCCACTAGATATTGCCAATGAAATTGGCAATCATCTGGTCCGTATTTCTCAGGGACTCCATCTATGCCCCTCATTTCTTTCCTCAAAGTCTGCCAGAGAGTTAGCACCCTTGGACTTTTCTTTTCTCAGAGAAGAACAGTATAATGTGCCTTTTACACTTCAAGAACTGGAGGCAACACTCTCAGCTTGCCGATCATCGGCAGCTGGGCCCGACGACATTCATATATTCGTATGCTACAACATTTACATCAGTCAGCCCTTGCAGTCCTATTATGCCTTTACAATCTTATTTGGTCACAAGGAGTTCTTCCACAGCTGTGGAAATCCGCCATTGTTCTCCCTTTCCGCAAACCAGGCACTACAGGACATGAAACCTCCCACTATTGTCCCATTGCTCTTACCAGTGCAGTTTGCAAAGTAATGGAACGCCTAGCAAATAGACGTTTAGTGTGGTATTTAGAGACACATAACAGTCTCTCCACTCATCAATATGGCTTTCGTAAGGGACGTTCTACCATAGACCCCTTACTACGCTTGGATACGTATGTTCGTAATGCCTTTGCAAATAACCACTCAGTTATTGCCATATTTTTTGACCTTGAGAAGGCATATGACACAACTTGGAGGTATAATATTTTAGCCCAAGCCCACTCCTTAGGCCTTCGAGGCAATCTACCATCCTTCCTTAAGAACTTTTTAACTGACAGGCATTTCGTGTTCGGGTTAATAATGTGCTCTCCCCGGACTTTATCCAAGCTGAAGGAGTCCCCCAGGGATGTGTTCTGAGCACAACACTTTTTCTCCTTGCTATTAATGATTTGGCTTCTAGTCTTCCATCAAATATTTGGTCATCATCTATGTTGATGACTTTGCTATTGCCTGTGCAGGCGCTGACTGTCACCTCATTACAGTTTCTCTCCAACATGCAGTCGACCGTGTTTCCAATTGGGCCACCACACGTGGGTTTAATTTTCCAGCACTAAAACCCACCAAATTACTTTCACTAGACGCTCTGTCATCTCGATCATCCTTTGTACCTCTATGGCTCCCGTATCCCTGAACGTGATACAGTCAAGTTTCTGGGCCTCCTCTTTGATCGTAGGTTATCCTGGAAACCTCACATTACCCTCTCTGAGCGCAACTTGTCACAGCCGGCTGAACCTTCTTAAAACCCTTGCTCATCTTTCATGGGGAGCTGATCGTCGAACCCTCCTCCGCCTACATTCCACCCTTATTTTATCGAAACTTGATTATGGTGACCAGATCTATTCAGCGGCATCTCCTGCTACTCTCTCTAGCCTTAACCCCATTCATCACAAGGATTACGTTTATGCCTTGGTGCTTTCGCTCTTCCCCTGTCGAGAGCCTCTATACAGAAGCGAACGTTCCATCTTTATCCGATCGCCGTGATGCCCATTGTCTGCGCTACTATGTACGCTCTCATGATCTCCGCAATCCTTCCATTTATAGAATGGTCACTGATATTAGTAGACATTCTTTATTTGTTGACCGCCCTGTTTACTCTGTCCCTTCTGTCTTCGCCTTCATTCGCTCTTGTCTTCTCTTCAACTACCACCTTTCTATGTACATGTAGCATCCCACTTTTCCCTACCCCCTGAGAAGTTCCAGCTGTTCGAGTCTGTTCTTTCTCCTCCCTTGGTCGAAAGCCCAACTGTCTACGGTCGCTTCCCGCTCTCTTTTTCTTGACCACTGTCACTCTCATTCTCATGCCATTGCCGTGTACACAGATGGCTCTAAGTCTTCTGACGGCGTAGGATTCGCAGCAGTGTTTCCGGACAGCGTCGTACAAGGGCATTTACTATCTTTGGCTAGTATTTTTACTGCTGAATTGTATGCCATCCTTACAGCACTTATCCGTATTGCATCTATGCCTGTGTCATCATTTGTGGTTGTCTCAGACTCCCTTAGTGCTTTACAGGCTATACAAAAATTTGATGCACCTCACCCCTTAGTCCTCCGTATCCAACTTTGGCTACACCGCATCTTTACCAAGCATAAAGATATTGTTTTTGTTGGGTCCCTGGTCATGTTGACGTACAGGGCAATGAACAGGCAGACACTGCTGCGCGGTCAGCAGTACATGACCTACCAGTTTCTTATAGAGGTATTCCATTTACGGACTACTTTGCTGTAATATCTTCCCACCTTCACACCCGTTGGCAACAACGTTAGTCTACTATGCTCGGCAACAAACTTCAATCTATTAAACCGAGTATAGGGTACTGGCCGTCTTCTTATCACCAGTGTCGAGGTTGGGAGACTACTCTCTCCCGTCTTCGCATTGGCCATACTCGTCTTACTCATGGATATCTCATGGAGAGGCGTCCTGCTCCTCTCTGTGAGAATTGCCAAGCTCCATTATCAGTCAGCCACATTCTGTTGGATTGCCCACTTTATCAACGAGCACGCAGAATTTACCTCTGTCGTCGTCTTCGCTCCGCTACTCTCTCTTTACCTTCCCTTCTCGCTGATGGACCCACCTTTCATCCGGACTCTCTCATTGACTTTTTGACAACAACTGACTTACTTCACAAATTTTGATACCTTCAGCCCTTTCTACTTCAATCTCTTGCTACCCTCTACCCCCGTACTATCCCCTGCCCCGCTGTTTTCTGTAACCTGCTGATCATCCCTCCTCCCTTCTGCCATCCAATACCCTCGCTTCCTTCCCTACCCTGGAGCGCTGTATAGCCCTTGTGGCTTAGCGCTTCTTTTTGATTATAATAATAATACATCATGTAGGTCCTTGTCAACAGTAACAGAGGGTTCATGAGTCACCACATCATGTAGGTCCTTGTCCATAGTAACAGAGGGTTCATGAGTCACCACATCATGTAGTTCCTTGCCCATAGTAACAGAGGGTTCATGAGTCACCACATCATGTAGGTCATTGTCCATAGTAACAGAGGGTTCATGAGTCACTACATCATGTAGGTCCTTGTCCATAGTAACAGAGGGTTTATGAGTCACCTCATCATGTAGTTCCTTGTCCATAGTAACAGAGGGTTCATGAGTCACCACATCATGTAGTTCCTTGTCCATAGTAACAGAGGGTTCATGAGTCACCACATCATGTAGTTCCTTGTCCATAGTAACAGAGGGTTCATGAGTCACTACATCATGAAGTTCCTTGTCCATAGTAACAGAGGGTTCATGAGTCACCACATCATGTAGTTCCTTGTCCATAGTAACAGGGTTCATGAGTAACCACATCATGTAGTTCATTGCCATCTTCCAAATTTTGTTGGTCAGTTCGCAATTTTAATTTTCATTTCCCCTTTCCCTAATGTTGGAAAAACTAATAAAAGTTACAAAGACAATTGACAAAATTATATGAAACATTTCTTAGTGTTTAAGGGGAAAGCTTGGGTTCCCTTGCCTCTATGAGGTAATAACCTTCCCAAAAATTTTTTCCAAAATTTTAAAAGGGGCCTTTCCAATACTAATTTTTGTTTGTTTTTTTGGTAAAAACATTAGAACTTAAACCCTCTTAAAACGTCCATCAATTTTAGTATCAAAAAGGTTTTTGTTGGTTTATGGATAAAATTTTAAGCAACTTTGTCTGGGTCTCCTCGAGTTTGGGTTTAGGTCAGGAGAAATGAAGACTAATTCGGGCTTTTTAATTATTTTAGTAAATAAGTATAAGGTTTTTAAATGGCCCCCGGGTTCAGGGGGAAAAAACCCCCAAGAGTCAAATTTCCAAAATTCCTCAAAACCCCTTTCCCCATTTTCCACCTCCTTATAACCTATAACCACTTTACGGGGGGGCTCCCCCAAAACCAAACTATACCCACCCAAAACTTTTATACCAATTTATCTTTCCATCCCAAAAATCCATTCTTTAATCCCCTTTATTTATCACATTAAACCATTTTCCCCCAACTTTTTCATTTTTAATTATACATCTTTTCAAATTTCACCCCCCTTCTTTTTTTCGGAAAAAAATTTTTTCGGGAACTTACTAGCCCCTCTAGGATTTCCCAAAGGTGTATATAATCATGTATCTCCCCCGCCGGGCTTTCCCGGGGATACGGGTTCGGAACTTCAAGCGCTCCCGAAATTTGGGGTTTTTTATCCCTTTTATGCGAGGAAAGGTTTCTACATTTTCTGGTCACAATTTCACCTGCCTTGAAAGGTGCTGTTAGTGTGCAGCATATTCGCCTAGAAGAACAAGTGATCTGAAGAGTGTACAGGGCTTTGATTCCTATTTTGAAGGTTTCATTACCATCCTGTCATTTTTCTAGCAAATGCAATTGATACGTGTTAGGCCCTTTAAAGTGAGACCCTTAAATGATCCCCCCAGATTTTTGGGACGTAGGTGTTTCGCTTTTTTTGGGGCCAAAATTTGTTTTATCTCAGATGAAGTTTTAATTTCATTTTTTCCTTTTGAGTAATTGAAATTTCTCATTTTGAACTTCACATTGTTTTGCGCCACTGAAAGATTTTGGTTGTTGTCCCTGGAGCCTTGCAGTGTCTGCAAGGGAAGAGACTTCATGCAGTTTCGAGTTCTATTAAAAAGGAAAGCACGGTGCGGGCTGACACCCTTGTCTATGTCAGATATGGGATGAGAAAAAGAGGGAGCGGTACTGTCCCTTGTGGAACAGAGCTTTTCCCCGTGGTGCCTCGGACTTTACTCTGTTGACTACTACTCTTTGTGTTCTGTTTGTGAGGAAATTATAGATCCATCTCCCAAACTTTTCCTGTTTTCCTTTAGCACGCTTTTGTGCGTATTACGCCTGGTCCGTTGTCGAAGGCTTTTGCAAAGTCTGATATATTATATCTGCTTTTTTTGTCTTTAGTCATCTAGGACTTTGTCATTGACAATAGTTGGACAGAAGGAGCGACCTGTTTAAACCTTTTGCCCTGGGTTTTTAAACTGAGGGGTTTCTAGATGGATGGAGGGGACGTTGTTCTGACTTTGATTTGGCATGGGAAAAGAAATATTTGGGTTTCTTCGATTTCTTTTTAGGGCTTTTAGTTTTTCCTGCGTTTCCCTGACTCCTATAAGTTTCCCTTAGTGAATTCGATTTTTGTTTTTCTCTGCCCAGTGACTCCCTACGCTTTTTCAGATTATTGGCCTTTTTTTAGCCGCTCTTTTAATTTTTTTCCCCGTCCCCTTTTGTGGCTGCAAAGGTAGAAACCTTTTTTGGGGATGTACCCCCCTCTTTAAGGCATCTCCCCAACCCGGAACAGGTTGCTAAGAGTTGTGATGGGGCCCCGTCGTTCAACTGTGACCGGGTTCTCCCAATAAGAAGAGGGTTTTTGGCAATTGCAGAGGTTATTGGGTACCATTCCCCTGTCTGCCCTTGTCTTCCCCTTCTATAGGGGTTAAATCACGGTCTGCTATCTTGTGGCTTTTATTTCTCCCTTGTTTCGTGGGTGCCCTGTATTTATCACTGTACTAGTGACATATTGCGTTCTATATTGGTGAAGGTTTAATATAAGTCTAACTTTTTCTGCTGTTTGTTTTCCCCCCCATTACCCCGGGAAAACGGCCATTTGGTTTCCCCGGGGTAATATGGGTTGCCTGCCCGGAGCTGGAGTGGATTGGAAAAAGGTTAGCTTGGGGGTAAAGTGTAGCGGAAATTGTGCAGCTTGCTGTTGGCATTGCTTAGTTTGGGGCCACGTTTTACAAATTTGGTGTCAGTTTGTTATGGTCAGCTTGCATTGTGGATCGTTCAACAGCTCGTACTAGCTGTTCGGTGTTTCGCTTCGCTACGGTAATTTCTAAACATGTAGTTTTGGGCATTGCTTTAAAAATTTTTGGGTCGTATTTACTAGCCTGTTCGGTGTGGAGAATTTTGCAGTCGCTTTGTTGTATGCATATTCTGCATCGTACTGTGCATAGAAAGGTGTTTAAAATTTAACGTGTTAGTTGGGGTATTCTGAATCGTATGTGCTGGGAAATAATTATGCCCCCTAGGGAGTCGGGCGTCTGGTGTCGGCATATACTTGCATAACCTACCAAATGCCCCACAGCGTTTTTGGGCAAATTGCTGTTCCATTGGCATTAAAACAAACGCACTTCCAGCTGCCAACTGCGTTCACGATTGCTGCAAACTTATAGAAGAAGAGATGGCACATCAGACTCCTCCCTTAGGGGACTGGGGGCAAAAACTACGGTGTTCTCGCGGAGGAAGATGATAACCTGGGAGAAAAAATGGTCGTATAGTGAGCGGGTTTTTTTCAGGGTGATCAGCGTCTTTGGACTTGAGCGGGCAAAAAAATCAATTTTGAGCAAACTAGGGAACAGAGAGCTTTCGAAAAGGAAGAATTTGATGGGAAAGGGGAAAAAAGGGAGGCAGTTTTCGCTTTGAAAAATTATTTTAGTTTACAAAAAAGCAGTACAGCTTGTTCCCGCTTCAATGGGCCGAACCAGAACAATTTTTCAAAAGCTTCGAAAATCGGCCCCGCCTTTGAGGGGGCCCGGAAAAAGCATTGGGCATCGTTGGTTCATACAGTTTATTGGGTAAGGCACAGGAATTTACGTCAGTATTAAATGACGCTGAATTTTCTGATTAAAAAGTTGAAGACCCAGTTTTGGGGCATATACATGTATACGCAAATACCGTAGTTTTTTAAATTAAGCAGGCGGCGTTTGGGTCAACCCCCTAGTGGACTTTGTGGACAGCAAACCAAATTTTTCCGGGGTAAAAAGCAAGTGGTGTCTCCCTTTTGAAGAGTGGTACAGCATTTGATTGAAAAACCAGGGGAGTTGTGGGACCAGAGGTTCGAGTCTTTTTGCAGGATGTGACTTAACCCCCTGCATTGGAGGCAGCCGGTTGGGTGATACCCTTTGAAAAAACCGTCCTTGTCCGAGCGGGTTTCCCGTCTTCTTTTCAACGCCTGGCATGAGAGAGATCGTCAAACCGGGGGAAGAAGTGCCAGCCGGGGGGAACTTAGTCCCAACTAAGTCAATGGTGAGCCCCCCCTTCTCCTTTGGTCCACCCCGCGGAGGGCAAAAAACTCTGGTGCTCTAGACAACGTTCAGAGAGAACCCGCCAGAAAAAACACCATTTGCAAAATCAGCGGGAGTAAAGGGCAAAACCTGTCGTCTGTTCTTCTGTAAAAAAGTAGGTAATCCGTCCCCAAATGCCCCCATAAAACCCAAAACCCTTGGGAAAAAACTCTAATTCCTGTAACTGTTCCCTGGAAGTGAAAAAGTTTGGCCCCTTATTTTTGCACGAGTTTATTTCCCTTCAGGAAAAATCGAAAACAACTGAAGTAAAGACCCTTTGAGTTCTGGACTATTTTCCTTTTAAGAGAAAGGAAAATTACCCCTTTAGATAACACTTCCCTTGAATTCCTTGTTTTATTTGGAAGCATTTGGAGGAGCATATATTTGTTCCTTTTTCATAAAATTTTTGTCAGTGCAAAATTTTTAATGGGTACTTGACTTAGGTGTTCAAAGGATTTCCCCTGAAAGATGCCATGTTTTTTCTGGGTAATAAAAAAAAAAAAAAAAAAATTTTTTTTAAAAAAATATTTTTTTTTTTTTAAAAAAAATAAAAATTTTTAGAGATGTTGACCTATTTGAACTCTGATTCGGAAAAACCACGTTGTTTTTGGGCACACCCGGCCCGGGGGCTCGTAAATCAAGTGAACAGACCCCCATCAAGCCTTCCCATTCCCGGGTTTCAGGAAATTTCCCGATGTCTTGTTTCCTGCCCGGGGCTGTCCCTTCGGGGGCCGGGACCCCTTTTTTAAATTCGCTTTTAGGCAGCCCTGGGTAAATCCTTTTGGGTCATCCGGTCAAGTGTGAAGTTAAAAAAGATTTTTGTCTGCACTGAGCTGGTAAGGGATAGAGGGCGGCAATTTTATGAAAGGGTTTGTGGTTCCAACCCAAATTTAGCCTCAAATATTAAAAAATAAATCAAAAAGTCATTAGGAGGTCATTTGGAATTACAAAAAAACCCTTTTAAAGAACACAAAAGAATTATTGGCCAAAAATTAAAAAAAAGATGTGAAGAATCATATTAGGGTTTCAGAAGCGCAAGAGGGAAACCGGGAAATTCATTTTAAACCTGCACCCCTTTCCAAAACCCTTTCCCGTGATGGGCCTTTTGCGATTTAATTATAAATTGTGTAGGTCCATCCCAAAGGGCAAAGTCGGGAAAACAATTTTTATTCGATTATGGTTAAAATAACCGTATCCCGAAAAATTCCCTGCATAGATTAATACTAAAAATATTCTCAAAGCTTTAACAAAAATTCATTTTTGTTTGGGGATTCTAAAACTATTCAAAGTGTTTGGGTACTAACCCCCCCCCCCCCCCTGCCAAAACATTTAGGGAGATTAACTAGGTTAGGGGATAATCCCAAATTATCCACTGCCTTCATCCTCAGCCAAGGCGCCTTTGGAAAAATTCCTAAAAATTAAAAAAAATGATGAGAACTTTTTGCATGCACTTTCCCAAGCTGGGGAAACACACCTTTGTTGCTGTTCTCAGACGAGGGCGGAGCAAGAGTCTACAGGGTATAGTCCCTTTGAGCTGATCTTTGGGACAATGTCGAGGTCCTTTGGGGGCTCAAAGAAGGATGGATGGGAGAAAACGTTAGCTAACATCTACAAACCCCTCTTCAAGGTTGAGGTGGATCAGTTAGCCAAAGGGTAACCCAAAAAAGCTCAAAATAAGATGAAACGAGGATGACGAGGCACAATTCCGCTCCTTCCATCCCGGAGACAAGGGGTTGGTGCAGGAAATTATACCCGACCACACCCTTTAAAACTAATTTACGGGACCTATGCAGATTTTAAGTAGTAACTGATGTAATTATGTGGTAGCTCCCATTGATAAGACCTCAAAAACTAAAATTTACACATCAATAATTAAAGTTTTTCATACCCAGATAAAGTCCCAGTAATGACTCTGTCCCCACCTCTGAGGAGACTTGATTCTTTGCATCTTCTCTGAAAAATTTAAAATTAAACTTTCAAATTCTGTCCTCCTCAAAGGGTCCAGCCCCTTTTAAAGGAGGGGTTATCTGAAAAACCCAAAAAATAAAATTTAAAGGAGTATACAGTCATATCCTAATTTTTTTTCGGATTGGCCGAAAAAATGTTCGTTAGGTTACATGATGTAGATGTGAAAACTCTAAACCAATAAAATCTCCCCCTTCAGAGCTAATCTGAAAAGCAAAGGTTACTTCAGCAGGAAGTAGAATTTTGTTTAAAGCTGGTTTTGGAGGGGTCATTTGTCCTGGGCTTCACCGTGAATCTTGTGAAGAAGGTGATGGAGGGGTTTTGTATGTGTAAGATCCCTAAGGTGACGGGTCACCCTTACAGGTCTTACCCTCTTCTCGTCTGGTTTCGTAATTGACTTTTTGGGTAAGGTACTTTTGTGTCCAAGTTAGATTTCCCCTTAAAAGGGATATCAGGTACCTTTTGACAGATAAGGCGAAGGAAAATTTGCCTTGTAATTCCAGGAGGTCATTTTAATACAAGTTACCCCCCCGGAAGAAAACTTCCCCTCTTCTTTCCGAAATTATCCATCAGGTATTAAAGGACTTGAAGGCCGGCAGCTACCTAGTGATTTTGTTGTGGTGTCTGATACTTGGGATCAAACCTATTAGCTTTAAAGGGTTTTTTGAGACCTTTAAGAGTTCCATTTTCGTTAAATTTTTCTAAATCTTCCTTTTGGCCGGGCCCCTATCCTTTTTTTAGGTTGAAGTAGGTAGTGGGAAATGGCACCTTAAATTTCTAAGTTTTTGCTCTAAAGTTATCCGTTTCATGTAGGAAATTTTCAAAGTTTCCCAGGCCGATAGGATTTTACGAAGATTTGTAAGATTTCTCAGATTTGTGCCCCCCTTTCCTCTCTTACCAGTCAAAAAAAATTCCCTTTAATTGGACCTCAGACTGTCATGCTTTTAAAAAAGCAAAAAAGATTTTTGTGTATGCACCTTCTCTTGTTCCAGACTTTCCAAAACCTTTTATTACGGTTTATGCTTGTGGTTGGGGTTGGGGCGGACTTTACAAAACGAGAAAGGAGTTTCAGCTGAGCATACTTTTCAGCCAAATTCCCGCCAAACAGAGGGTTACTCCACCATTGAAAAAGAAACCTCGCGTTTTGGGACTGGCTTTGGAGCTTTCGATGTTTATGGGGCCCGAATCGCAGGTGTCACGTCTACAGTGATCACAAACCTTAGTTATCTCCAAGCCATGAAAAAACCACAACACAAGGCTCTGCACTGGACGCTAAGGTGCAGCCCCATAATATTTCCCTTAATATATAGCCCGGGAAAGAAAATGTTGGCAGACTCTTTATCTAGAGTTTTAAAAATTTTTTTTTATTTTGGTTAGGATGTTATTTGTGGTAACCCCCTTTTTACGCTCTTTTTTTTTTCCCCTGGTTGGGTTTTTTTTTTAGTGAGGGGATGCGGGCTACCGTCCCCTGTACTTGGGGGCCTAGCTAGCCTGCTGATGCTGTCTATCTAAGTTTGGTTTGGGTTTTTTGGTACGAGAAAAGCTGAGTCTATTAAGATTTTGGGTGGTGGGGAGGAAAGGGGTTTTCCCCTTTTTTGTGCCTGGGGGCACGGTTTCCATGGGAGGTGGCAGCCTAATCCCCAGCCTTCCGGGGGGGGGGTGTGGATGCAAAGAGTATGTAACTTTATTCGGCGCTGTACCACCCTCATTTACAGGTATTCCCAACCCGTGAACCCCGGTTGCTAAAAAGTTGATGTGGGGCCCCCCCCCCGTTTAACTAGTGACCAGGGTTTTAGCCAAAAAGAAGTGGTTTTGGATGCAGGGTTATGTGGGGACCCCTTCCTGTTGGCCCTTTTCATTCCCTTTGAGCTGGGTTTAAGCACGGTCTGCTATCTTGGTTTTATTTTTGCCTTGTTACCGTGGGTGCACGTACTTATCATGTACTAGTGTAAATTTTTTTGTTCTATTTGGTGAAGGATAATATAAGTCTAAACTTTTTCTGTGTGTTTATTTTGTTCCCATTACACCCCGGGGTAAGGCATTTGGATTCCTGGGTTGTAATACCGTAAAGGGAGCGCCTGTCTCTTCTTTTTTACATATACCCTCCTATTTCTTAGGGAATAAGCTTTTGCTAATCGGTGCCACCAAGTTAATTGTTCCAGGCGTAAGTTGGGGTCTGTTGCTTAGTTATCTTCCAGTTATATCAGTTGGGGCTTGGTTTTTCCGGTCCCACTTTTGTTTTTGTTTTGAAAATTGAATTTGGTGAAGCTCCTCGTGCTAATCTCTTATGTAGGTCGGGGCTCCGCTATAAGTCGAACCCCGATTTGTTGTGATTGAGTATTATTTTTTATGGTGAATTTCGTATCAGATCATCATTGTTAGTGAAAATGAGGTCTGTGTATTTCCAGCTAGTAGGCTCTATTATTTCCTAGTTTAAATTGAATTTTGTGCAGAGATTTAAAAGCTCGTGTGAGTGTGAGTTTTCATCAGAGCGGCCTCCTGGTGTTATTACTGCAACAACATTATTTGCTATATTCCTCCATTTTAGGTGCCTTAAGTTGAAATCCCCCAGGAGCAAGATGTTGGGGGCAGGAGCTGGCAGATTTACCAGGCAGTGGTCATTTTTTAACAGCTGTTCCTGGAATTGCTGGGACGTTGCATCCGGAGACTTGTAGACTACCACAATGACTAGGTTTTGGTTCTCGATCTTTACTGCTAAAACTTCCACTACATCATTTGAGGCATTAAGCAGTTCTGTGCAAACAAGTGACTCTGCAATGTTCAGGCCAACCCCCCCTTTTCCTGTTCACTCTGTCGCATCTGTATAGGTTGTAACCTGGGATCCATATTTCGTTGTCCAAGTGATCCTTTATGTGAGTGTCTGTGAAAGCCGATAACATTGCATTTGCCTCGGCAAGCTGTCCATGGATGAAAGGTATTATTTTGTTCATTGCTGGCTTTAGACTCTGTATATTTGCAAAGAAGAATGTCATCGGACTGGTGGTATTGTTGGTACTAGGGGGGATTTTTTTTTCCTGCATTAGTATCTGTATCTTGGTTTGGAGTGGAGGCCATCGACTGTGGTTCCACTCTTATTCCTATCCTTACTAGGACCAACAATGGAGCTCTCACCAGTTGTTTTTGGTAATATATCCTTACTATTGCTAGTGGAGTCCTTTTGTTTGCTATTTCCTATGGTATTGCTAGTTTGTAATATTGGTTTTATCTTGTCCTTGACTACACTTGTTTCCCCACTACAGCTCCTGTCTCCCATGAGGTCATTTATATGCGTTCCCTCCTGCATATAAATGACTAACAAAGCACAGGGTAGGTAACAATGCCTCTCCTTAGGTTTAAGGGAGCACAGTTTCTTTAAAATAGACTTGAGAAAGGAGTGCTGGCACTTAATCCATCCGTTACTGCAAGGATGATATGGTGTACTGAAGAGAGGTTTCACTCCCAGAAGTTGGTAGAGATGTTGCATAAGGTCAGAGGTGAACTGTATTCCACTGTCCGACAAAATTTCTCTAGGGATGCCAACCCTAGTAAAGATGGACAGATGGGCTTCAACTACCTCTGTAAAGTATATGGAATTTCATGGGTAAGGCTTCTGGAAACTTGAAGCAAATTAATAATGTTAGAATATAATCTATGGTCTCCAGATGAAAGTGTGATAAAGGGACCAACGATGACAATAGCACTACTCTCAAAATGTACGTAAAGATCGTCAATTTGGTCATAGTACTCACTGTGCCTCGGAGGATACAGTTGCAAACTTATAGACCTACAGTATGTAGTGATATCTGAGACATTGTGGGGCCAAAAATAATGCTTCCCTAACATTATTTCAAGATTTATACAATGGTGACAAATGTCCGCCACCGTCAGATATGGCCTTTTAAAAACCAGGGATCTTTAATGTGCGTGGATGTAGATGTGGATGAAAAGAAACAATTGATTTCTGATGTAATCGAAATAAAAGAAGATTGATGTCCTGGTCCCTAAGCAAAACAAAGCTGAAGAGATAGGTAGTTTCGTAGGGGAAATAAATGGATTTAAATCTGGAGATATTGAGAGAGATAGAAGCTAAGAAATGGGTAGCAATAATGTTGACAGGAACAGTTATTGGAAGGACAAAAATGAATATAAATGAGTAAATACAAAGATTATGTGGATTAAAGTAAAGGTTGGATGCGAAAAGTGGGTCATAAAAGCTGAAGCCCTGGAAAGAGGGGAAGTAGAGGAAGAGAGAAATTTGGATTTTTTAAGTGTTTGTATAGGACCCTTTTGAACCAAGTGAAGAGTAATTGTGGTGGGGGACCTGAAGCTAAAGTGGGGGAAATTTTTGGAGAGGGTATGGTAGGTAATTTGGGGTGCCGGGTGTAAATGAAAAAAGGCACCCTTTGATTGAACTTTTATAGAAAGGGATTTAGAAATAGGAATACTAAAAAAAAAAAATAGATAAAAAACTATAAAAGAAAGAAAATGGGTTTGGATTATTATTATAAAAAAGACGGTGAGAGACTTCAGGATTACTGTTTAAAGGGGCCCAATATATCACTTTTTTTTGTAGCTGCCTGAAGAAAAGGAATGGGATACAAGGAAAATAAAAGTATCGGGGAAGAGAGAGGTGAATTTTTTAAACTAAAAAGGGGGCATTTGGGGTAAGATAAAACAGTTAGGAGATAAAATGGGCAATGAGAGCAAGGCAATGGGTCGAAGAGGTAGGGGGTAGGTTTAAAAATAAGTGTTAGGTGTTCGCAGAATTTTGGGTTTCAGGAAAGTTGGTGCGGGAGGGGGAAAGCGGTGGGAAGAGATGAAAAGAGTAGGGGGGAGAAAAAGTTAGGGATAGAGAAGGGTTTTTCAAATAAATGATCAAGGGGGAAGATATAGGAAAAAAGGGGAGGGTTTAAAAGTGGGAAGCAATGTAAAAAGGGCAAAAGAGAGAAGTGTGAGATGTTATCAATTTTGTACAATAAGAAAAAATTTTGGAGTGAGATAACAAGTTTGAGGAAGCCTAGAGAACAAAAGGGGTTTGTCAGTCAAAAAAGGAGGGAGATTTTATTTAAAAGGGAAATTAGAGGTATTGGGAAAGGGGGGGAATATTTTTAGGAAAATTGTTAAAAGTTTATGAAGATAGGGGAAACTGTGATTTCATGAAAAGGAAAAAGGGGGAAAACATCTTTAGGAGTGAGGAAAGTCAGTTTTGAGGTGGGGGAAGTTTTTGAGGCGTAGGGAAAAAAAAAGGGGGGAACACAGCTGGGATTGATGGGTAAAGATAAAATGTTTAAAAAACAGGTGGGAGTGTTGGGGATTATTTAAAAAATGTTGGGGGGGGGGGTAAGGACCAGGGATTGGCAGACAGCATGCATAGTTCCTTTGTATAAAGGCAAAGAGGAAAAAAGAGATTGCAAAAATTATTGGGGGATAAGTCTGTTGAGTATACCTGGTAAAGTGGTCTTTGTGGCATTTATGGATTTGGAAAGGCGTATGACAGGGCGGATAGGGGGGCAACGTGGAAGATGTTGCAAGTGTATGGTGTAGGAGGTAGGTTACTGAAAGCATTGAAGAGGTTTTACGAGGATAGTGAGGCCCAAGTTAGGGTATGTAGGAAAGAGGGAGATTACATCCCAGTAAAAGTAGGCCTTAGACAAGGATGTGTGATGTCACCGTGTTTAATATATTTACAGGGTTGTAAGAGAAGTAAATGCGAGGGTCTTGGCAAGAGGCGTGGAGTTAAAAGATAAAGAATCACACATAAAGTGGGAGTTGTCACAGTTGCTCTTTGCTGATGACACTGTGCTCATGGGAGATTCTGAAGAGAAGTTGCAGAGGTTGGTGGATGAATTTGGTAGGGTATGTAAAAGAAGAAAATTAAAAGTGAATACAGGAAAGAGTAAGATTATGAGGATAAAAAGATTAGGTGATGAAAGATTGGATATCAGATTGGAGGGAGAGAGTATGGAGGAGGTGAATTTCTTAAGATATTTGGGAGTGGACGTGTCAGCGGATGGGTGTATGAAAGATGAGGTGAATCATAGAATTAATGAGAGGAAACGGGTGAGTGGTGCACTTAGGAGTCTGTGGAGACAAAGAACGTTGTCCTTGGAGGCAAAGAGGGGAATGTATGAGAGTATAGTCTTACCAACACTCTATGGGTGTAAAGCATGGGTGATGAATGTTGCAGCGAGAAGGCTGGAGGCAGTGGAGATGTCTTGTCTGAGGGCAATGTGTGGTGTGAATATAATGCAGAGAATTCGTAGTTTGGAAGTTAGGAGTCCTGGAGATGAGAAGCACAGTGCCTGCACTCTGAAGGAGGGGTGTTAATGTTGCAGTTTAAAAACTGTAGTGTAAAGCACCCTTCTGGCAGGACAGTGATGGAGTGAATTATGGTAAAAGTTTTTCTTTTTCGGGCCACCCTGCCTTGGTGGGAATCGGCCAGTGTGCTATTAAATATATATATATATATATATATATTATATATATATATATAATATATATAATATATATATAATATATATATATATATATATATATATAATATTACTAAATATTGGCAATGAAATATATCGTGTGGCACCTAAAGTTGCAAACTATTTTATGTTGAACTATACAGTAGATGCTTTAATAATAGTAATAAAAAGACAGCAACAACTTCAGGAAGAAATGAAAGCTGAAAAACATTAAAATTTGGTAATACATAACTGAGTAGCAACATCTTTAGTTCACAGTAGAATAACCCGGGTTCAATCCCAGACAAGTCTTAACTTACAAGCAAGTCTCGCTACTCCTCCTAAACTCTGTATGTTACTGACTGGTTTGAATTTGTTGGTTTTTTGAGATAAACTGAGGTGGTATAACAGCTCGGTACTTAATCAACTCTGTAGACAAATCATCAAAGACTTTCAGCTGTCTGGATTTTCTTGTGAATCTGTACTAGAAGAACTAAAAAAAATCAGTGACAAATGCATATCACTGCATTTTTCAGTTAAAAGTCATTTATAAAATTTAAATGAAAATACTGTATCAACTGTGCGACATTTCGGTCGCACTTGTTTAATTCATCTTACTTAAAAATTAAAACACCAAATATGGAAATGCAACTTTTCTGGTGTCGTACCCCTTAAAATATAGCTTTTGATTAAGTGTTCTGTGAAATACAATGTAAACTCATGGCATAAGTTAAATAGGTTGTTGGTTGTTTCTAATATATTTTAAACAAAAGGAAAAAGTCATTAATGCTAATAATTCTCAAAGAGATCATCAGTTGACATCATGATGAGTAAGACAGAAATTTCCTGTGTTCACAACTACTCTTGTGTTCTGTATATGAAGTAACAGTTAGTATAAAGTGAAAGTATTGGTACGTGCCAACGACAGTGCTCTCTGTGTCAGGTAAAGTTACACTTTACATGTCATCATATGAAGCAAAGTCATGAAGTTTGTAACTCTTCACATACAACGAACTCTCTGTATCTCTGGAAAACATTAAAGAAGTAATTTAAATTAATAATTTTACTGAATGTTGTCCTAGATCTTAACAGTATCCTAGCTAATATATCTACCACTAATTATTGATTCTTGCCTTTAAAGAAAAGTGATTGTAAATAATGCAATAAAATGTAAATTACTGCATAAAGTTTATCTACAGGCAAGCTAAGTGAAGCCTAGTGAGGTGCACAGTTCCTTTCTTCTAGGCTTGTACACTATATTATCTACAATAATATAGCAAGCTAAGGAAGCCTAGTGAGGTGCGCAGTTCCTTTCTTCTAGGCTTGTACACTATATTATCTACAATAATATAGGCAAGCTAAGTGAAGCCTAGTGAGGTGCGCAGTTCCTTTCTTCTAGGCTTGTACACTATATTATCTACAATAATATAGGCAAGCTAAGTGAAGCCTAGTGAGGTGCACAGTTCCTTTCTTCTAGGCTTGTACACTATATTATCTACAATAATATAGGCAAGCTAAGTGAAGCCTAGTGAGGTGCCAGTTCCTTTCTTTCTAGGCTTGTACACTATATTATCTACAATAATTAGGCAAGCTAAGTGAAGCCTAGTGAGGTGCACAGTTCCTTTCTTCTAGGCTTGTACACTATATTATCTACAATAATATAGGCAAGCTAAGTGAAGCCTAGTGAGGTGCGCAGTTCCTTTCTTCTAGGCTTGTACACTATATTATCTACAATAATATAGGCAAGCTAAGTGAAGCCTAGTGAGGTGCGCAGTTCCTTTCTTCTAGGCTTGTACACTATATTATCTACAATAATATAGGCAAGCTAAGTGAAGCCTAGTGAGGTGCGCAGTTCCTTTCTTCTAGGCTTGTACACTATATATCTACAATATATAGGCAAGCAAAGTGAAGCCTAGTGAGGTGCGCAGTTCCTTTCTTCTAGGCTTGTACACTATATTATCTACAATACTACTCATGATAGACAATGAAAAAAGTCAACCAGTGGAAACAAAGACACGACGTAAATCATTCTTTCAGTACAACGTTTCTTCTACAACTGTGCTTCATCAGGAACATTGGTATAAACAAATACAAAATATTATAAGATAAACGAGCACAGCAAGGTCAGGCTCAGAAAAAAAACAGGTCACATATGAGGTCTTGAAACAGAAATCAAATATATGTGAGGTCAGATATAGTTGAAGTCAGGTATAGGTGATACCAGTTTCAGGTTGTGTCAGATGTTGGGGAAACTAAGTGGTGAGACTTCTAAGGTGACAGGTCTCTTATTTACATTATATGAATCAAGAACATTGTGGACAATAGGTCCAGGAAACACGTACCTTCTGCTTCTTTTGCTCACTGGTATTGGTTGTTTTAAAAATTTTGCGTTTGGACTTGTCCTTTTGATGAAAGAATTGTGTTCTTGCCAGCTTCATGATGTGGAAATATAGGATGAAATAGACTACACATATATTGTTGGTTTTATCCCTGTCACTGAAGGTATCGCATCAGTCACATGGCATCGCACATCAAAAATTGACAAGTGTATTATCAAAACATCTGTCCAAAACGTTGGGATCTGTCACCAGCTTACAATATAAGTGAGAAACTTTAGAAACTTGCTTTCTAGACTCACCAATGTGGGCATTAAGACCAAGAAATTTCTGGCTTAGACGTTACCTCCATCTTCATTTAGGTTCCCATCGATCGAGCAATTTGAGGTCTTCGCAGTTCTGTCACAGCTGACCTCATCTGACCTCGTCGTGATCTGGTTTTTCACTGACATCTTTGATTAACGTGTCAGGTTACTTTTCAAGTTCGGCAATAACACTTACAAAATGTAAAATGAATATGTTAAAAAACACACTTATATGATGTTGAAAACATTTATTAGAGGACACTTTACGCCACTAGTGGCTTCTTCATAAATGAAATAGTTGAGCGGTCATCCTTCAGTGTAGATTTAACAATCTATTTATAAGATAAGAGGGACCATTTGAAGCATATTTTCCCACGACTCAACATTTGTCTTAGACATATGAACGACATCTTGGTCATTGTTTCCAAGCTTGTCAACCTCGCTGAACATGGTTGAGTCCTACATATATTTCACAATACAAGAAGAAAGATTTGGTTCCATATCTTTTCTTGACGTCTTGCTTATCAAAGATGGTTTAAAAAATACATAAACCCTAAACATTGACCTCATAACTAAGCAGGTAGTGATAAGTTTCTTTTTTCTGGCACTTACATTTGCAGTTATAATATCTGTTAGAGGAACAAGAATTCATTGAGATATTCGCCATCATAAAATTCCCAACATACATAATCTGAAAAATAAAAATCATTCCATATACACTACACACTCCAGGTGGATACCAACACTTGTCCTACCCAACAAGCAGACTGTCATAACCTGTTAGAAACTTCTCTGAACAACCAATAGTTATGTAGAATTGTCCTCATCACTCTCGGGCCGTGTGGGCAGGCTGCGCAGTAGCTCCTGAATCAACTGGTTGTCTGAGCAGTTTTTCTGTCAGTACTTTCACAATGGCGGAAGGTGGACATAGGCGTGTCAACACTCTCTGTCTTGAACTTGTGAATGGCTCGCTCAATAGTCAGAATACCCATCTTTTGCTGACGGCTATATTAAGAGAAACATATGGTGTTACGCAGAAATGTGGGATAGCTGGGGGCTTGAACCTTGTCTAAGGGCAAAGGTAAAAAGTTACAAACATCTCAGGCATAAACAAGCCACCCAGGGCTATCCAAGTCAAAACAGAAAGCGCTAAACCAATATGTGTTACTTCAATGGGTTGGTTAACAGAGGGTTAGGCAAAAATCCCAGTTAGGAAAATATATCTATTTATTCAACATAACACTATATACACACTCTAGAAACACCTTAATCCTAAACGCCCAAATGAGGGTACACACGAAACAGCTGACTGGAGGTCCATCTACCATAACCACTAGGCCTAGTCAGCATCAGGCCATCACTACTCCACTACAAACCCCATTTCTTATTTCCTCACTCATCCCACAGCACCCTGACCATGACAGAGCCTAGGTGGGCATACAGGTAAGCCATAGAAGAGCCTATGGCTTGGGTTAACTAAACAAAAGGTGTACACAACTACAAACTTAGCTTAAATATACAGCATCTCCGACGCCAGCCTCCACACCATGCTGACTCCACGTGACTGCCCCAGCCACGTTCACTTCGCGTACCCAAACACTCTTGGAAAATAAATCCCTAGGAGGATTTCTTTATAATTACAGTTAGAGTACTTTACAGTGCCCCCAAATGCACATTATGAATTATAAAATTATTCTTTACAATTATAACATTCATACTATTATGGCACACTTCTCCTCTATATGTACATTACAATGTCATGCAGAACCCTGCAGAACACCCCCACCCCCAGACCATAGGTCTCACTCTGCTAGCGGGGTCCCTACGGACACTGCTAGCCAAAGGAAAAAGAAAGAAAATAAACCCCACATTAAGGTCTGAGGCAACGGGCAAAATGATAACTGGGGAATGACCACCATACAATCATGGTCTTTTGGTACTACAAATTTGCAATATTAACAAACTGGATTGCAGACATGTGAAACTCACCGAACATAAAAGTGATCAAGTTCTATGCCAGACGAGCCCACAGTCATGCTCTTATACAACTGTGTTAGGAAAAGGCACCATCACAACACAGCGCTGGCCAGACACTGGCTTTGATGCATTTTACCTAAATTACATCAAGCAAACTTATAAACGAGCTAGTTAACTTCGTACAAAAGTGCCCCTGAGGAATGCCATTTTTATGAAGTAACACCAAAGCTCAGTAAGTTGCAATGCAGTCCAAACTGTATGTGTCAACAAAAAACTCTTAAACAGTAAGTACATTTTCCAGGAGTTCAAAGAAAAGAAAAACAGATTTTACATGATAAATTCTACTTAGAAAGCAACATCACATTATCACTCCCATCTCACAGCAATTTTTAGTAAACAAAACTGGTTCCCCATGACACACCTCTGCGAGAATCAGGAGAGCACAGGAGAGGGAAAAATATCAGGCCCCAAAAACAATGGGTGGATAGTCACGTAAATCTTGTTGGTTGGACTGTGGCCGTAAAACCCTGGAGTCCTCACTGAAGACCCCCAAAAGGTGGACCCCAGGGCCCACACCTACATGTCATTTCCGAGGAAACCTGGAGTCACCCCCCGCGGTGATCCAAAAGGAAAAATTGAAAAGTGTCCTGGAGAACCAAAACACCTCGGATCAAGAGACATGACCCAAACAGTGGAGGGGATCACCGCCAGCCCCAAAATTCACTAAAACGTTAGGTCCAACAGTCCCTATAAACCCAAAAAAAAACAGAGGCGAGGCATTCCAGCCAACACCTAAAAAAAAAAGAAGCATACCTTACCTAGGCATGGCACTTGATGTGACTACCCCCCAAAACGCACACACACTAGGGAATCCTGATACCTCCAGCTCCAGCTCAACCTGCTCTTCTCCTTTGGGTGGTGGCCAGGTTCCATCTACTCGTCTCTGCAAATCACTGCAAAATAAGAATAGATAAGTGATCTATACACTACACTGTGCACTTTAAACACGAGACAAGGCATCAGCAACCACATTCTCTGCTCCCTTCACATAATGAATCACAAGATTAAAAGGTTGAGAAACAAGGCCCACCTCGTAAATCTCTGATTGGGTTCCTCATTAAGTGAAGGAAACGTAAAGGATTATGGTCACTTACACAGTTATAGGGGAAAATGATGATGAATATACACCTCAAAAAGTTGCACGCCCCAAAACTAAAGCAAGAACCTCCTTTTCTATGGTAGTATAACTTCTTTGGTGCATGTTACTTTTTGCCGAGAAGCAGCCGAGTGGCATTTACTTGCCCTGCTCTACCCTGCAACAAGAATTCCCCCCACCCCTGTATCATTTTTGCAAAACCCGGGGTGGGTAACTCAGGATTTATACATAAAAGATCTGAGTGTTAATGGCATACAAAGGTTCATATACAGAGATATTAAAGTTTACAAATAGGGTGTGGGCCTTGGCACACATGGTCATGGGAATCACATGATCCCCCCATGGTTCATTCACACACTTTGCATGTAGTTCATGAAGAGTAGACAAAACCTTAAATTTTTTTAAATGTACCTGGCGGGAGTCGTGCACGTGTTCAAAGTATCACCTAGTGTGAAGACCAGTAAAGCAACATCCACCGACTCTCGCTGAATACAAGCACAGTCTCTAGAAATAAACACTTCACTTCCTTCAAGGAACCTTTTTCACCCCAGCTTACATCATGCCAGGCCTGCTGACATTGCACAAATTTCAAAGCCTCTACCTCATGGGGGTTAACATGGCCCCATTTTTCAGCATCCCAAAACTCTTTCACTAAGGTGCACCATGGCTGAGCCAACACTACAACCAGTCTTTCAGAAGATCCAAGTCTTCCACAATCTCTTACAATTTTCCTGCTTACATTATCTTTCTCAGGGACCTTATCCACCATCATTTTGAAGCCACCACACAGTTCCATCATAGCCTTCCCATGACCCGGCTCCAATGCCAATTCCATCTCTCCAGCTTCCAGAATGTGTAGCACCATTACAATGTCATGCAGAATCCTGCATAACATATGGCATCGCAAATTAGGAGCTCTATGGAGTGTCGTTGAATGGTAATTCAAGGCTATTCGTCAAATTCCGGCAGAGCAGCACTTATGAAAATATGATGGCCAGGTACCAGGATGTGGTTAAGCCGGTTAACCCTGGTGTTAATGTTCGCCTTCATGATGTATCACGGTTTTACACCTGGATCAAGGTGTGTAATGTTCCTTTTGAAGCTGACGAGAGTGATTTAAGGAACGTTTTTGGACGTTATGGTACGGTACATTTGGCGACATTGGGACGTTGGCATGATGGACCACTTGTTGGTATGCCGGAAGGATCGTTTTCCCTTAAAATGTCCCTTAAGCACCCTATACCATTGTACGTGGTGATGGAGGACTTCCGCACTCAAGTCTTCGTTACGTACATGGGTCAGAGGCGTACGTGTCGACTTTGTGGGACATATGACCACATCGTGGCGCAATGTCCTACGTGACGAGGAAGATCAACGGCTGATACACGGTCTGATGATGCACCGAAGCAGCAAACATATGCTACTGCAATGCAGCATGAGTTTCTGGCACGGGAGACGTGGAGTGAGGAGGTAGAGAGGGAGACAGAGTTGTCTTCTACATGTGTGACCCTACCTGGCGTTGGAGAGGACGTAGGCTTGGTGTCGGCGACGTCCGAGGATGATTCTGCAATTGCTCAGGATGTAATGGAGGCATCCATTCAGGAGGCCCTGAATGAATTGTTGGACGTTTCGGCGTCTGTGAGGATCAATGCTGGGATTGGAAAATGAGAGTGTAGAGGCAAGGACAGGAGGCCCCAACGTGCAGGTCGCCTGTGGTGTGGAAGCACAGCAGGTTGTAGTAGTGGATGTTCACAGGGATAATAGTCTAGAGGAGGATATGGTTGCAGATCGTAGCTCTCGCAAGAGAGCTGCTGTGATAACCGATAGTGATGACGTTTTGACTCCTGGGCAAAGGTCTGGGAAAAAAACATGGCAAGATGTGACCCATAGAGATACGAGTGGGACAAAGTGTTCAGCATGTAAAAGGGGAAGGCACAGGGGGGTGTGGGGGGAAGGGTGGGGGGGCTCGTAAAGGATTTAAGAGTGTTAAGGTATCTAAAGGCAAGCCTCCATTGAATCCTTCAATGGAGGCTTCAACATGTTGAAGTCAGAAGACGAATGTAAGAGTCTGGAGGTGTTTTTAAAGAGATATGTACCTGACATTGTGTTCCTGCAAGAACACAATTACAAATCATTGGGAGAGTTAATGATTTATGGATACGATGTGTACATGGGTTGCTCTGTACGATTTAAAGGTGGTGTGGCATTGTTAATTAAATAAGCTAGCCCATTTTCTCTGCAAAGATGTGAGGTAGGGGAGGAGGGGCAGGTGGTTCGGGTGGTTGGCTCATGAGGTGGGGTACAAGTGAGTTTCATAGGGGTGTATGGGCCTGCGGAAGGAGACATGGGCGTCAAAAATAAGTTCTTTAGGGATGTCCTTGTTTACCATTTAAGATCACTGCCAGTCGTAACGATTCTAGGAGGTGATTGGAACTGTATTGTTCGACGTAAGGACGTAGAACCTAGAGGAAGTTTTTTTTCGGGGTATTTAGGGGATCTGTTGAGAGGTGTGAATGTAGTGGATGTGGGAGGGGAGGAGGTGGGTGGGGTCATGCATACATTCATTAGGTGTGATTATGCGGCGAGTCTGGATTGAATCTATGTTTCTCGGGGAGTGAGGGTAAGCAGTGTTAGTGCATTGAATGTGAGCTTCTCAGATCATAGAGGGGTTCTGGTGGACTTGGATTGGGAGGGATTGCCAAAGTGTTTCGGGGTTATTGGAAGTTGAATGTTTGGTTATTGCACAAAGAGGGTGGAAGGGAATCTTCTGAGAGTGCTTGGAGGAGATGGTGGGCAGACTGTTGGGTGGGGGTAGACATCCTTGAGTGGTGGGACACGGTCGGCAAAGGGAAGGTGAGGGATTTTTATCAGAAGCAGGGAAAGGAAGAGTGGAGATTTCAATATGGTGTTTTATATTACCTTGAAGGTCAACTGCAGGAATGCTATATGGGAGGGGGGGGGGGGGTGAGTATCCGGTGGCTGACATTGAGGGTTTAAAACAATTGATTAGGGACATTCAAAATCGTGAATTTGATGTGGCACGAATCGTGGGAGGAATAGATGAGGTTTTATGGGGTGACTGTCTTTCGGCATATGTCTTGAGAGAGCAGGTAAAACGTCGCAGGGCAACGGAATTAATGAGCTTAAGTGTTCAGGAGCAATTGGAGGGGTATCGTCAGGGGCAGGTATTCATGTCAACAGAGGGTATGGGTTGCTACGTAGATGCATGGTACAAGATGCATGGCAAAAGAGTAGGGGTTAATAATGAGGTGCTAGGGGAAATGGGTGAATGGGTATGTTGTAATCTCGAGCATAAGGATCGGTTGAATCTGAGTGGACCTATAAGCAAGGAGGAGATTAGACTGGCAGTGGAGAGTATGAGTGTTGGAAAATCGCTGGGGATTGATGGTATTCCTTGTGATTTTTATAAGGAAAACTGGGAATGTTTGCGTGAATTTTTAGTGGTTTTATTTAATGCTATAAAAACCATAGGTAGATTGGGGGAACAGCAACGTACGGGTGTGGTGGTCATGGTCCCGAAAAAGAAGTCTTGTGATTACGTACATGATTATCGATCGATATCTTTAATGTGTGGCGATTACAAGATCTTTGCTAAAATGTTAGTTAATAGGATGAAAAGAGTTCTTGACAAAGATTTGGATGAGGGTCAATATGGTGTGCCTGGGTGATCAATGTGTGTTGGGTAAGGGATCATACGTAGGTTTATAGACGAAAGTGGGGGGGAAAATAAAGGTGGGGTATTAGCATTGGATTGGCATGCGGCATATGACTGTGTGGAGCGTGAGGCACTGTGGAAGTTAATGCAGTGGTAAGGGATTGGGAGGGAAATCGTCAGTTGAGCAAAGGTGTTGTATGAACAGGCTATGGTATGGGTGCAGATAAACGGTAGGCTAGGTAAACTAGTTAGGATGGAAAGGGGCTTGAGGCAAGGGTGCCCTGTGTCGCAGCTTCTCTTTGCGTTGATTCAGGATCCGTTCTATAGGGCTGTGCGAGGGAATGTGAGGGAGGGAGTGAAAAGAGATGAAGTGGCGGTGGAACCAGGGATCGTGGGTTACCTGGAGTTTACCTGGAGAGAGTTTCGGGGGTCAATGCCCCCGCGGCCCGGTCTGTGACCAGGCCTCCTGGTGGATCAGCGCCTGATCAACCAGGCTGTTGCTGCTGGCTGCACGCAAACCAACGTACGAGCCACAGCCCGGCTGATCAGGAACTGACTTTAGGTGCTTGTCCAGTGCCAGCTTGAAGACTACCAGGGGTCTGTTGGTAATCCCCCTTATGTGTGCTGGGAGGTTATGTGGACGATACCACGGTTTTATTTAGGAGGTCACAGGACTTACAAAAGGTGGGTGAATTGGTGGAACGTTTTGAAAGGGCAACAGGGATGACGGTTAATAGGGAAAAGTCTATTCTTATTAGAGTGGGGGATGGCATGGGTGGGGCTCTAGGACAGGAAGAAGGCTGGCCCCTGGTGTGTCAAATTAAGGTATGTGGGGTTGTTCATATGGGAAACCTTCAGGAGGCGAGGGAGGTGAATTCGAGAGAAGCTGTGGATAGGGTTCTGGGTAGATTGGTCGGATTGCATACAGGAGGACTGACGTTACATCAGCGTGCTATTGTGGTGAATGTGCTTTTGTATGGTAAGCTGTGGCATATGGTAGGTATATATCCATCGAATCCGTGCGATGAGAAGCGTCTGTTGAAGCGTGTATATCGATATATTTGGGGTTCAGGATGTGACTGGTTATCGAGAGATGTTGTGTGTTTTCCGGCATGCCAGGGAGGGCTGGGGTTAATGGCATTGCATCAAAGGACGTTGGGCATGTATGTTAAACACAGTTATTTGAGGGAGGGTAGGGTTGCAGGCACAGGTTTGGCATGGGTTTGAAGGGATTTGGAGCATTGGATGAGGGGTAGAAATGTCCAGATGTGTAAGGGAATGTTGAGGTTATTAATTTATGCACGGGACCCACCCAGGGTCAATATAGGAAGACTGGCTCAGGTGGGTGGTAGGGAGGTGGTTGCTAAGGTGGATTATTATTATAATCAAGGGGGAAGCGCTAAACCCGGAGGATTATACAGCGCCTGGGGGGGGGGATGTGGAAGGCATTCAGGCTTAATTCGGGGAACTGGAGCACAGATCCAATTCCCTAAATCAAGAGCCCCTCACCAACATCAAGGAACCTTCCTTGAGGGGTGCTAAGGTGGAAGGTATATACCTGATGTATGCGTGGAGTGATATATGGGGCCGTTTAAAAGGGTTACAATTGAAGGCAATGGTAAGGGAAGTAATGTTTAAATTTCTCCACAATATATAACCGTCTTGAGAAGTGTTGGCAAATAGGCGTGTGCAGGAGGGTGGGGAGTGTTGTGTGTGTGGGGACATTGACACTGTCTTTCATGCGGTATTTGTGCGAGGTTGGAACCAGAGAGGGAGTGGTTTAGTAGGGTTTTACGTATGGTGGGTGGAGGTGGGATTAGCGTTTTAAGAGCGTTAAGTTTAGATGTGGGGGGGGTGGGGTTGCTGGTACAGAACGCAATGGGTTATCTAGTCACGGACTTTGTGTATACGTCATGGGTTTACAGATATGTGTCAGTAAGGGAGAGAATTAGGGTACTGGCAGCTATATTTCATGGGGCGCAACAGAGTAATAAGGACATCACTGGGAGCAGGTGGCATTAACCTTTTCGGAAGGATATCGTAGCTTCCGCGTCAGGGACTTATGGGCGTTGCAATCTTAAGGGGAGAAATGAGGCTGGCTTCTTGAGGTATGCGTGGGCGTGAGTGATGCTTTTGATAAGTAAAGGTGTGGCGTACGGTGTAATAGTTGTTCGGTAAATTTGGTTAGCTGTAATGATATAATAATTAGTTATGTCCAGTTATTTTGAAGTAATGAATATTTCAATGTGAGTATGTTGTGACTTTTCTCCTTTACTGCATAAAGCTTTTAAGGAGACACATTACAAATTCATTATTTGAAAAATGTCTGGATTTTTCCTAATATAAATACTTAACCATTCTGTGGAATCTGCTGTGAGTAATTCGTCTGTGATCAAAATGTTCCAAGATTATACATATGCAGTACAAATTTTGTAGTTGTTGATGATTTATGTGATTGTGTAATTTGTATAATGTTTATTTTTGTTATGGAGTCATGTTTTAAAATAAATGCTAGAGTTTGTTTTTAAGTAAAATCTCATAAACAGTTGCATATCTATATAAAAGTTACATAAACTAATGTTTGATCACTGCTGTGATCATTAAGTGTGCGAATGATGTGGATGTATTTATAGATGGGTTTTAATGGGGGGGGCTGCCCCCCAACAGTTTTCTGTGTATGTGTCAGATATTTTATCATTTGATATAATGTGTGTCAGAGCATTGTATGTAAGTATTTAGTGTGTTTGTTACACATTTCTATTTTGTATTAGGTTTAAAATTTTTCTTCTGCAAATATGGTATGATTCTAAGTAATCTTGTACAGATACTATATTGTGGTGTTATTTAATATTTTATACAACCTTGTAATTTATATAATATTTTATACAACCTTGTAATTTATAATGTTTTAAATAAAATATAAAAAAAAAGTTATGTAGCAGTCTGTACCACCAAAACAATGCAAGAGATCTTCAGAAGTCTTAAACACACACAACAGAATTATGCAGTATAACGTATGGTGGGATGCTATAGTCTCTCAGGAGGCCGTGACGAGACCCTCAGACACTCCAACAGGAAAATATTCCAGCAGGAAGGATAAAACCAGCAATGTGCTGTCCATCACTACTGCCATTCTCACATCAGGAAGATGACAGGGCTAGACAGATTTTTGGAAGCACCAGTGATCCATCTCACTATATCACTGAGCAAAACAGCGGAATATACATGTTGACTAAACTAATTGCCCCCACTGACCGTGATTTACATTATAATCAATAAATCTGTCACTGTACTCACACCTCTTACTCTCACGTCTACCTGACATTACCAATGTCACTTATACTTAATCTCGCAATTTCATATCAACAGATGTTATCTGTTTTTCATCAAGCTTGACTTATTATTGCTTGTTTGCCCTATAAGGTGCCGTACAGTACTTACATATTCTTGTATACTCGATAAAAACCAGACTTGGGCGAAACGTTGTATTAAAAAATTCTCTGCAGCCAGCATCTTTATTTCCTACAATACTAATGGTCATCACAGTAATTTACTCTCTAAAAGTTGGCAAAATTAGTTGTAAATTTTGAGTAATATGATGGAATGGTTTACCTTGGACACTGGAACCTGGGATCATGTTACTCAAGATATACTGCAAATTATCAAATGATTCTTAAGCACCAGTAAAAAGAAATATTACAGTAACAGAAAACACATGTAATGAAACAGTTAACAAATACATGGTGCATGTTAATTTTTTTAATTTTGTAATTAAGCTATGAACAATGTTCATATCCATAGTGCTAATTTAGGTTCATCCTCTTTAATTTAGAGGATATCTCAGTCTTAATCTACAAGGTCCTTCCTTGTTGTCTTCAATTAAATATCCATCTGAATAAGATTTATCCATTCTCTTAACAATTGACGTCTCCATTTTAATCTGCTTTATCCATTATCACCATCGGCAACACTGTTTGTTACTGACAGAGTAGTTACTTTCTCAGAAAAGATGCTGTGATGCTTCTTATTTTGTCGTTCCTTTACCAGGAACTACAGTACCTACAATGAACAAGTTAGTTGTACTGTTAGAAGGATGTAATCATCTCCTGCAGGAAACAACAGCTGCCTCTCTAGGTAGATGCTGTTTCAGAACTCGGGTCTTCAACTGCTCGGAACTGTAGCAGAATCACTAGGTATGTGGCGACAAAACTAGCAACCTGCAATACCAAATATAATATAAATATTTAAGTATATTAAAAAGCAATGATTCTTAAATGATTTGTATTAGTTTTTCATATCTGTAATGTATTAACAATTAAGTTTTATTTACATCAACTAGTCTGCTCTCAGCCAAGACGTAAAAGCCACCGACGCTGAAGGCAGGATAGTTGTCCAGTAAGTCCAGCAGATATGTCAACTGGAATGCAAGACATGTGTATATGTACGTTATTAACGTAAATATGGAAAATACTACATGAACACACTTAATTAGTCTTACCTGGGTACTTATTCATAGATGAGGGGTCCTATCTTCCCATCAGTCTTCCATGTAATTATCATAGACGAGGGGTCCTATCCTCCCGTCAGTCTTCCACGTAATTATCGTAGACGAGGGGGTCCTATCCTCCCGTCAGTCTCCCATGTAATTATCATAGACGATGGGTCCTATCTTCCCGTCAGTCTTCAATGCAATTATCATAGATGAGGGGTCCTATCTTCCCGTCAGTCTTCCATGCAATTATCGTAGACAAGGGGTCCTAACTTCCAATCTGTCTTCCATGTAATTATCATAGACGAGGGGTCCTATCTTCCCGTCAGTCTTCCACGTAATTATCATAGATGGACATTCCTCGCCTGGCTGCCCGGGTGAGTGGATGCTCCTCACAACTCTCTGTCAACAGCCAAATTAACAACCCAGTGCTCGTCATGGTCTTTGGCTTATGTCGCAGAGTAAACACTGTTGTAATTGAATTAGTGTGTGGATCCATCACGCCTGCGATGGTCCATGATTTGTTGCCAATGATTATCAGAGACACCTACGGCATCGATGACAAGGAGCTGTACGGCGTGGCTTTAAATGACTCGTTCAGGATATTCGTGAAATTGCTCCACGTGCAGGTGCATGAGGATCTTGTTGATCATTACCAAGATTAGTATGGAAGTGACCCTGGAAGTGAGCATCAGACTTGTGGACATTTCCAGACAGTATACATGGGTGAGGGTACGGAACGTACCTTTTGAGGCGAATGAGGTCGACATTCGCCAAGCTTTTGAAAGGTATGGAGTTGTACATGTTGCCCAACAGGGAAAATGGGTGACGGGTGCACGTGCTGGTTACCTTGAGGGAAGTTTCTCCATTAAAATGACCCTCCGTCATCCCATACCCTCCTATGTTATCTTGGAGGATTTCAGAACTCAAGTGATGGTGATGTATGCTGGGCAGAGGAGAACTTGTACGATATGTGGAGACTATGATCACGTTGCAGCTGAGTGTGGCAGGCGGGGCTGGGCAGGGCGACCGGCTGAAGCAGCGCCCACTGGCAAGAGGCAGGACGTTCCTGAGTCTGCCCAGGTGAAGGATGGAGGGCGTGATCAACTTTGGAGCGAAATGGTTGAGGCATCAGAGGTGGATGCTAGGCATGAGGTGGCAGTGAATGTTGCTGGGCACGGTGTGGACGGGCTGATGCCGGGTACAGAAGATGCACAGCTGTTAGTGGTGGAGGTGCATCGCGAGGAGGAACCCAGTTCATCGATGGAGGAGAGTGTTGTCACCAGAAAACGGGCAGCAGTGACATCCAACTCTGATGATGTCTTAATACCAGCCCAACGCCCAGGGTAGAGGGTGTGGGTGGTGGAGGCTAGCAGTGTAGGAGGGAGGAGGCACCAGCAACAGGTGGTGCAGGATGGCCAGGGTTTCCTGCATGGTGAGCATGGTAAGGGCAGCAAGAAGGGCCCTGGTGCGCATGTAAAGGGGGATGTGGGCCAGAGAGACACAAGCATTAACTGGCCTCTGGTGTATGATGCTGAACGTTAATGGCTTGTGTGAGAGAATGAAGTGTGATTGGTTTTGTATGTTCTTACATAGGTACCGTGTGTGTGGATGTAGCATATATTCAGGAGTATAACTGGAAAGCTGGCAAGGATTTTTAGGTGGAGGGCTATCAGAGATTTGTGATGCATTCAGAGCGATTAAAAGGGGGATAGACATCTTGATCAGGGCGGCAAGCCTGTTTGTATTGCTAAGGAGTGAGGGGGGGGGATAGATGGCAGGATCTTAAGAGTGGATGGATGATGGAGGGGTGAGACAGTGGATTTTGTGTGCATGTACTCGCTGGCAGAGAACATAGTGTGCATTAAGTAAGCTTTTGTGAGGGAAGAGCTGGTGTATTTCTTACGATCTTTACCTTCTCTTGCAGTAGTGGGAGGGGATTGGAATTGCACTGTTAGAAGAGATCTGGTGCTGAGGAGGGTGGTTTTTTTGTCACTTATTTTTGGGGAGCTTCTCTGTGATGTGTAACTGCGGGATGTGTTTGCCGGGGGTTCATGGGAGGTGGACCATACACATGTGAGGGAGGGCTGTGAGGCAAGATTAGAAAGACTATATGTTATGCAGCATGTTGGTATAGAGTCTGTCCATACAGTAGAGGCACCTTATTCTGATCATAGAGCAGTTGTAGCATAGGTGGGGTGGGAGGTGTTAGCTAGAAGGCAGGTGAGTTACTGGAAATTAAATACAAGGGTTCTTGAGGATGATGAGGGAGTGGCAGGTTTTGCTGCACTATGGGAGGAGCTTGGGGAGAAGGGGAGGGCAATTGATGACATGGTGGGATAGCATTGCAAAGGTTAGGATAAGAGATTTTTACATACATGAAAGGAAGAGGATAAACCACATGAGATATGGGTTGTCAAATTATCTAGAGCAGTGCTTACATGCTTGCTACAGTGGGGGCACTTTGCAAGGAAGGTACCATATTGAGGAGATGGAGGTCCTGAAGGAGAGGTTAAGGGAGTTGCAGAATGAGAGATTTGAAGCCGTAAGGGTGCAAGTGGGTATAGAGGAGGTGCTATAGGGGGATAGGCCTTTGTCCTGTGTCCTGAGGGGTCAGAAACAATGTAGGAAGGCAATGACTCTTATGCATTTAGAGGTGTGTGAGGGGGGGAGAACTATCAGATGGGGCAGGTGCTCAGGTCGACAGAGGGCATGGGTATGCATGCTGAGAGGTGGCATGCTTGTTATTAGTGTAGTCATGGGGTGAATGAAGAGCTGTTGGAGAAAGTGAATAGCTGTGTGGGTAAACCCCTGGGAGGGAGTGATAGAATAGCATTGGGGGGATATTGAGGAGGAGGAAATTTGGAGAGCATTGGCTGGAATGAGCAAGGGTAAGGCGAGGGGAGTGGATGGGATTCCTTGCGAATTTTATATACTGCATTGGGAATTGTTGCGAGGTTTCTTGGTCAGGCTCCTGAATGAAATGAAGTGGGGGGGTGGTAGGTTAGGCGTGGGGCAAGCAACTGGGATAGTGGTCTTAGTTCCAAAGGGGTCACATCAGTGTACCCTAAAGGATTATCATTCATTATCGTTGATGTGCACTGACTATAAGCTCTTTGCAAAGGTGCTTGGTAATCGCCTTAAGTGTGTAGCTGACAGGGTGGTCTCCCAGAGCCAGTTTGGTTTGCCTGGCAGATCGATGGTGATGGGTCACGGTATCCTCCGGGATTTTGTAGCTGCTTTTAGTGGGGGAGGGGGTTGTTGGCATTGGAGGGGAGGGGGGCATATGGCACAGTGGAAAAGGAGGATTTAGGTCGCATTTTACTGTCTCAGGGTTTTGGGGAGGAAATAGTGGGATGAGTGAAAACATTGTATAACCAAGAGTGTGTGTGTGTACAAGTTAACGGGCATTTGGGGAAAGCAGTGGCACTACAGAAGGGGGGCTTCGACAGGGCTGCCCACTCTCACAATTGTTGTTTGCGTGCATGCAAGACCCTTTCTATAGGATGGTGGAGGCAAGAATACGAGGGGACAGGAGTGGGGAAGGGTGGCCATGGCCAAGTCTGGTGAGGTACATGGATGACGTGATGGTTTTGGTTGATGAGGGGACACGGTTGGAGGAGGTGGTGCAGGTTTACAGAAGTGCCTCAGGAATGGTGGTGAATGCAGAGAAATCGTCCATTTTAGAGTTGTGGTTGTGGGAGTGGAGGGTGGATTGGAGATGTCGAGTGGTGACTACCTGTGTGGACGTTTTGAAGATATGTGGTATTGTATATTGGGCAAATTTAGTTAGGGTGAGGGAGGATGATTCTGCTCATTTTGAGGTCTGTGTGGTAAAGAGATTGGGAGCACTAAGACCGAATCATCTCACTATCCTGCAGAAGGTGATTGTAATCAATGTGCTCTTGTATAGTAAGATTTGGTTCATTGCACAAGTGTTTCCATTAATGCCGCCGGTAATTCAAAACATCCAAAGGAGGGTGTTCAGACTTTTGTGGGGTTCTAAGTACGAGTGGTTAAAAAGGGAGGTGGTTATGTTGCCAGTTCAAAAGGGGGGGGTGGGCCTTTTGGATCTAAGGCAGAGAGTTAAGTGTGTTTACATCAGGCATGAGGTATTGTGGGGAGGGGTTTTTCAGGATGGATGGTTGGGGAAAGTTCATGAGGTGTTGCAAGGCTTGTATGGGGGAGTGGACCTGTGTGAGTGTGATGCGGTCTTGTGGGTGTTGGCATTGGCCCGAGAACCTGGGAAAGTTAATGTTGGGGCATTGTACAGGGTGATAGGGGGACAGGTGGTGCACCCAGGGTAGGGGTTATACCCAATTTATGATTAGGCAAACATCTGGAGAAGATTTAGCAGGTTGAGGTTACAGCCCAGGGTGCAGGAGGTAATGTTCTGTTTTTTGCACAGTATCTTGCCATCTGGTGTGGTACTGAGGGATTGAAGGATGGATGGGGAGGGGCGTTGTGGGTTGTGTGGGGGAGAGGAAACGGCTTACCATATCATGTATTTTTGTGAGGGGTTGGAGAGAATCAGGAAATGGGTGGGCAGGGTGGTGCAGAGAGTGGGGGGGATGTGTCAGTATTGCGGGTGCTGAGTTTAGATGTGGGGAGTGGAAGAGAGTTTGGCACGGATGCTAGCATATTTGATGGTGGACTATGTATACATATCCTGGTGCATGAGGGGATCAGATGTTTGGGAAGTGAGGAAGCATGTGCTGGTGGTGAGGGTATTCCATACTATGTGTAGAAATAGAGATCTATATGGGACAAGGTGGGGGAATGTTTTTCTGAGGGTTATCTTATCCTCACGGTAAGTGAAATGCTTAGTATGTAGGAGTGGGGATTAGATCAGGGGATAGACGTCGGGCTTGCCGTCCAGTGAGCGAGGGTAAATCTGTTGGAACTCTGTTATAGTCATCAGCGCCTCCAGGGTGAGTGTGTCACTGTCACGTTTTGTGCATGTTCTGGTATGAGTGGTTGTCCTGGTTCTGTTCATGGTGGGAGAGGAGGTGTACGAATGTTATGCATGGTGGCTACAAGCGCCTGCGTGCTTTGAGGTATGCTGGAATGCTGGACGGTGGCAACTGGTGCTGGAGGGGAGGTTAAGGTTTTTTTTTCTGCCTACAGGTAGAAGACTTTGGGATTTGTAATCCCACCTTGTTTGATCCTGATATGTCATGGTCAGTTGCGGTTTTTGTTCTGCAAGTATGTCTTGCATTGTAGGCGTGCAACCAGTGGGGGTTTTGGGGATGGGGCTCGAGCCATTGAGCAGGGCCACAGGTGAAGGACCTTGTTATGTATTTTTGTGCATATTATAATCATTGGTGTCACGTGGTATGGCCGTCCATGCAGATAGTGGGGGATAGATCTTGCATTCGGGGAAAGCGGGTGATAGCCTTTATGTTTCTAAGTAGAACGTTGTTTGTACCAGTTTTTTATGAGTGGTCCCACACTAAGGGTATCTTTTAGGGTAGGGGGTAATGTTTTGTTATTGTCGCCCTGCTGTTCTGTAAACAGTGAAGAGAGTAGGAAGTGGATAGGTTGAAATAAATCTCATGTTGTTGAGTTTATATGTAATTTATTATATGATGTACTGAATTTTTTTTAAACAAAAATAAAAAAAAAATTATCATAGACGAGGGGCTCTATCCCCCCATTAGTCTTCCAGTAATTTTCTCATATGACTTAGATATAAAGCATAACTTGCTTGACAGTTCATTCTTATAACATTTGTACATAGTTCATCAATAAAAATTATTAAAAATTTTAATAAATCCATTTAAAAATTGGAGATGGGAACAGAATTATGAAATAGGACGAGCCCGGGAAACGAACCTCGGAGCGTACAAACTTGTGATTAAGCGAGTTGGTTAATTTTATCGTTTACACAAACTGGACCAGATTGCTGTTCAATATAATGGATTTGTTCTGCCTCATGGTTGATTTAGTGGGACAAAATTGGGGCTTGACTTTTTTTTCCCAAAAGACTTGACTGTCTTCCCCCAGAGTATCACAAAGTCAGTTCAACTTGTCTGCTTCTAAAGTCATGTAAGATAAACTTTGCCTCACAACAATTCCCCACCAACATTTCATCTTCACTTGATCTCCTCTCCTATATAATATGTGGTAGTTCTTTTTTCTTGTACTTACTGATGAGGATCTTTGGCAGAGTTGAAATGCTGCTGAAGGTGTATACATGTGTAAATTAGTGTATACATGTTTGTTGAAGTGAGTATACATGTGACAGTTGGTATATATGATACTGAGTATAAACAAGTAATATTTGTATATACATGATGTTAACCGATACACATATTTACATTGGTGTATGGAATACATAGTCAAGGATATATCCACATGATTTGTATGTATACACAGTGTCATTTTGTCACACACATACAACACTAGTTCTCAACTGTTTCTCTAGTTTGGGTTGTGCAGCCAACATCCCATCTGGACACCAGAGAACGCAGTTTTCACCTGTTAACAAGACAATAATTTGTCAAAGCTCCCCGACCAATATAATCCAGCGGATGCTACTACTTAGTAAGTTTACCCAAGTAACACAGATACAGTTACAATAAAATAACATTGCATTAATTAAATAAACCATATAAGCTGAATTACCTATCTGAATAATATACTAATTTGAACAACCTTATTATTTTGGGTGAAGACGAGGGATAGTTTTTACTAAATTCTTTAGTTATTAAACCACGTCTGTATTGCTTTTCAAAATGATGTTTCTCATCTATGGATCTAAAGATGCTATCTGAAACTCAAGATTACTTAGTCTTTTAGTAGTGATCTGTTTTCTACTTATGGGACAATGTTTGTTGTGCAGTCTTTGAATTATTTTGGTGGAAAAAAATTCTATTAGTTTGTCAACACCTTTGTCACTGGTAATTCTGGGGAAGCTAGTGAACTGAATTTAAATGCTGATATGTGGTTATTTACTGACACTTCATCACGGAGAAGAAATGAGATCTCAATATATTCCATTGGTTCCTTAGAAATATTTGTTAAGAGAAAGATGGGGGTAGTGAACTGTAGTGTTGTCTGTGATTATCTCTGCATTCGTCTCTCAACCTGCGGGCTGAGAGGACGCTTTCTGAGCCTGCTCCTGCTTACACCTGGTGGCGAACCGTGTACTACAGTACACACAGTAAACACAGTCTGTGTTGAATTCATTCGTGGCTCTCTCAGTGGTGCAACGATGCATGTCTTGTTGCCTACCATTATTCGAGACGTCTACGACATCCTCACTGAGGAATTATATGGTGTGGCTCTCAATTGGATGTCGAGGTTTTTTGTAAAATTCGCAAATGCCGGCTTTTACTCCAAGATTGTGGAAGCTTTTCAAGAGAGGAAAATGGCGGTGAATTCAGCCATAGAGGTATGCCTGCATGACGTCTCCACATATGTCACCTGGGTCAAAGTAAGGAACGTGCCTTTCGAGGCGGAGGAGTATGTTATTCGGAAAGTTTTTGGTAGATACGGCACTGTACATGCAGCGACCAAGGGAGTGTGGAGGGGGGGCCCCATTCGAGGGGCTCCGGAAGGCTCCTACACCCTTAAGAGGGCATTAAAAACAGACGATTCGTCTTACGTTCATCTGGAACACTACAGGACCCAAGTTTTTGTTCACTAGGAAGGCCAACGGAAGATATGCAGGTTATGCAACTCGTATGAACATATGGCTGCTCAGTGCCCCAGACGCTTGGTTGTACGCATCCAGGAACCTTCTCCTGTGGTCCTAAGAACCGAGGCCTTTGATCTGGGGACTCGTCCCTCGCCTGGACAAGGACCTAAGCTTTGCAGTGAGGAAGTACAAGAGGAGACGTGGTCTATGGCGTGTGCCACCCTGTCGGTGGACACTACAAACGTGCCCACGCCACCTGTGGAGCCTACAGAGCCTGTGGAGTTGTCACAGGAAAGTTTGCTGGAGAACGTGCTACACGATTTCCTGGATGGGGCAGAGCATAGCCTAGACGTTCCACCGGAGTGTCAAGAAGTAGTGAAGGATGATTCGCCAAATATGGGAGACCTGGACGTAATTACAATGACACTGTTGCATGAGGTGGTGGTGGAAGTCCAGCAGGAGGCTTCGTCTGGTGAGGAGATGTGTTTTGGAAGGGGGTTTCCCCACAAACGGCCCGGCAGGAGTGTCGGATATGGACGAGGTCATGACACCGGGACAACGTCCAGGGAAGAAATTATGGTTGAAAGTGGCTGAGGCGCCTCTTGCAGACGGGGTTGTGGCAAGCGCCCAGCATATGGGTAGGCACGGGGGGGTGAGGGGGGTCTTGGGAAGTCAAAGGTCAAAGAAGGTCAGTGTAATGTACGTGTGGGAACGGGAAAGACCCTCAAACATAGAGGAAAGCCTCCTTTTGTGAATTCAAGTGTGTTACCATCAATGTAAATGGCCTGTGGGCAGAGGTTAAGTGTGTGTGGATGGAGTGGTTCTTGCGCAGGTACACTGTGGATGTATTTTTCATACAAGAACACAATTATAAGTTTGGGCGAGAGTTACAGTTAAAAGGCTACCAAATGAATGTTAGCAGTTCTTTAAAATATAAGGGTGGGGTAGCTATAGAGGTGAAGGAGTCCAGCCTTTGGCAAGTCTTGAGATGGGAGGAGGGGGGAGGTGGGAGGGTGGTGAGGGTAGATGAGTACTGGGGTGAGGTGAGGGTTTGTTTTATTGGAGTTTACATGCCTGCAGAAAGCAACTCTAAAGTTAAAATAGAATTTGTGAGGGAGGCTTTAACGTTTTACACTTGGAGTTTGCCGTTCATTATGGTCATGCGTTATCAGCCATGGTGATGTTGAGCCGAGGGGGGCGGGGTGTGTTTTACCTGTCTTACGGAATCTGCTGGGGGATGCAGGGGTTTATGATGTGGTGGGGTGGGGTGGGTGGGGGTGGAGCACACCTTTGTTCACAGGGGCTATGCGGCCCATCTGGATAGACTTTATGTAACACAAGGAATTAGAATTGGGCACGTACAGACCTTTGATGTGGGGTTTCCAGATCACCACACAGTGCTAGCGGACTTGGACTGGGATGGAATGATCAGGGTTTATCCAGGTTATTGGAAACTGAATGTGAGGCTATTGGAGGGGGAAGGGGATGTGCCCGCTTTTCAGGATTGGTGGAAGAATCTCTGGGAAACGCGGCAGGCAGGTGAATGTTTGTTGGAATGGCGGGAAACACGTGCCAAACCCTGAATAGTGAGTTATTATAAGAAGCAGGGAAAAGAGGAGGCGAGGTTGAGGTATGGGCTGCAAAACTATCTGGAGGGGCAGCTAAATGATTACTATGTGGGGGGCGGAAGTAGTAGGCATGACGACATTGAACATCTTCATAGTCGACTTGCAGAAATTCACAATGAACATTTCAATGTGGTTAGAGTCAGAGCAGGTATGGAAGAAGTGCTATGGGGCGACAAACCTTCGGGTTGTGTCTTGGGCAAATTTAGGGTCAGACAACAGGTGACGTCCCTCTTGCAATTGGAAGTATGCACGGGATTGGGTGGTTACCTGCCGGGTCAAGTACTCCTCACCACGGACAGCATGAGTTTTTATGCTGATCTATGATTTGGGGAAAAGCTACGGCGAGAAGTAGGGGGGGTCCATGCGGGTGGCCTTGTGGGGAGGGATTTCAGAAAATTTAAATAAGTGACAGGGAAAAGAACGGTACTAGAAGGTAGAATTCGAGTGGAGGGGGTTTACAGGAGGCGATTTTTAGTATGAGAAAAAGGAAAGGCACCAGGTAAAGAGGGGCATTTCGAATAATTTTGTTTAGTGGGCGCAATTGGGGGAAATATTAAGCATTGTTTGGTTGATGTATTGAATTGCATGATCACGGAGGGGAGATTAGGTATGTCACAAAGTACGAGGGTAGTTGTGTTGGTGCCCAAAAAAGGAGGGGGGAGGGGTCTGAGTGCATATAGAGCAATATCTCTTATGTGCTCGGACTATAAAATCTTTGCAAAAGTTTTAGGAAACAGAATGAGGAAGGTTATGGGGTCGGTTATTCACGAAGGACAGCTAGGCATACCAGGTAGGAGCATGAGGGACGGACATGTATGTATTAGGGAGTTTTTGGAGGAATGTCAAGGGGGGGTGTCCTCTGGCTTGACTGGCAAAATGCTTATGACTGTGTTGATAGAGATTTATTGAGGCTTATTTTATTAAAGCAGGGTTTTGGAGAGGGGATTGTAAGATGGGTTGATACCTTGTATGTCTCGGCTATGGTACACGTACAGGTAAACGCGTTAAAAATTTGGGGGAAACCGGTCCATATGGAAAGGGGTTTGAGGCAAGGGTGCCCCCTCTCCCAGCTGCTTTTTGCTTGTATGCAAAGCCCCTTTCATGAGCTGGTGGATGATGGTTTGAGGCGTGGAACGCTGAGCAATGACCATGCAGTGCGTATGGTCGGGTACGTAGATGATACCACAATTTTGTTGAAAGGGGAGGAGGATTTGCAGATCGTGGGATGGATTGTTGATTTTTTTGGGGCAGAGTCTGGCATGTGCGTCAATAAGGCAAAATCGAAATAATTGGAGGTGGGTACATGGGTGGGGGGGGGCGAAAGGTATGGGTGGTCAGTAGTGGTGCAACTTAGAATATGTGGTATTGTGTACATGGCAGATGAGAGGGAGGGTCGAAGGGTAAACTCTGAATTGGTGGTTAACAAGGCTTTAGATCGACTTCGGGGGTTAAGAGCTGGGGATGTATCTTTGCAACAGAGGACAGTAGTGGGTTTAAAACACTTGTTTATAGAAGGTATGGGTGTTTGCTGTGGTGTAACCCTTTAAGAGAAATGGATATTCACGAACTACAGGGGAAGGGTCTTACGTTATGTTTGGGTTTCTGGAGAGCTTGGGTTTAAACCGGGAGGTTGTCATGACCCATGTTCGTCGTGGGGGTTCAGGTCTCTTGGCTTTGGGGCCACTGGTGAAGGCCCTCTATGTAAAGCAGCAGTTCCTCAGGGCGGGCAGTGAGAAGGTCATCCGGGTGTCGGGTAATGATCAAAATGCGTAAATGGTGGAGCGACATGGGATTAATCGAGTGTGAGGACATGCTGCATTTGTTGTTAAAGTTGAGAAATGTGCAACGGATCCGGGTGGGGCAAATGGACAGCATATGTTGTTGTGGGGAAATTGTACACAGATTGTCTGTTTTTCCGCTGTATAATTGGGAGGAAATATGGGACGGATTTTTGCAAACTTAAATTGGCACCAAGGGTTCGTGAATTGGTGTACAGATTTGTCATGGGGATTTTAGCATCAAAAACGGAGTTATGAGGATTTTCATCAAATTTATAAATGCTGTATTTTACTCAAGCATAGTTGACAAGTACCACGAGAAGAGGATGGCCGTGAATACAGCAGTGGAGGTATGTCTACAGGATGTATCCAGCTTTGTGACATACGTAAAAGTCAGGAATGTGCCCTTTGAAGCTACAGAGTATGATGTGGTTGTGGTCTTCCGTCGTTATGGCAAGATTCACGCTGCGGGATTGGGAGTGTGGAAGGATGGGTCTTATGTGGGAATGCCAGAGGGATCCTTCAATCTGAAGATGACGTTACGGCAATCAATTCGTTCGTATGTTTTACTGGAAGAGTTCTGAACGCAGGTCTACATATACTGTGCAGGACAGAGGCAGACTTGTAGGCTGTGCGGATCATTTAACCATATGGCAGCCCAATGCCATAGGAAACCAGGACGGAGGGAACAGATGTCATCACCGGCGGATCAGCAGTTGGGTCCTGTGGTGCAGGAGACAGATGCGGCCGAAAGGCAGGCATCGTGCAGTTGGAGTGAGGAAGTGGATAAAGCAGAGGCAGAGACGGACTCATGTGCTATGTTACCTGTGGGGACGGGGCCTGAGCAGACGACGACGACGAATGATGACGGTGAGCCTGTTATGCAACAGGATGGAATGCTGGATGAGGTTTTGAATACCTTCCTGAGTGAGGTGGAGGGGAGTCTGGATGATGAGCAGCTTGGACGCTCATTGGAGGAGACTACAGTCTCATCGGGACGTGGGAAGACTGTGTGCAATGAGGGGAAGAAGCACACGGTAGTGGCTGAGGTGCACAGAGCGTGCATGGAAGAGGAGGTTACATGTGGAGACGGAGGTTCACACAAGAGAACAGCTGGGATGTCTGATATGGATGACGTCTTAACGCCAGGGCAGAGACCTGGGAAGAAGTCTTGGAAGCCCAGGTTGGATCTCCCGGAGAGTGAGTGTAGCGGTGCTGAAGTACTGAAAGGTTCAAAGGATAAGGGGGGGTTTGTGAGACTGGAGAGACAAGGTGACAAATGGGGTTCTAGTCAGCAGCCAGGTCATGCGGGTCCCATTCTAAGGCGGCGGGACAAGCCGCCTTTACTGTCATAATTCAAGGTTGTAACGATCAATGTTAATGGCCTGAGAGCCGAGGTTAAAAGAGTATGGGTGGAATGGTTTTAAAAGAGATTTAATGTAGATATATGTTTCATTCAGGAGCACAATTATAAGTTTGGTTGTGAGTTGTCTTTGAAAGGATATAAGTTGTATGTGAGTGGCTCGTTGAGGTTGAAAGGTGGGGTTGCTGTGGCTGTAAAGGAAACCAGTCCATTGTGTATTTTGGGGTGGGAGGAGGGGGGAGGGTCGTGCAGGTGGAGGGAGAATGGGGTGCAACGAGGGTTTGTTTTATAGGAGTGTATATGCCGGCAGATGGCAACGCACGAGTCAGGGAGAACTTTGTGAGGGAATTTTGATGTACTATTTAAAGGGGTTTACCTTTAGTCACTGTCATAGGGGAGATTGGAATTGTGTTATTAGGGGGGGGATGTGGAACCGAGGGAGGCGGGGGTATGTTGGGCTTGTTACGTAATGTGTTTGGAGACGTGGGGGTTTTGGATGTTTTGGGAGGGGTGGTTGGCAGGTTGAGTATATGTTTGTCAGATGGGATTATGCTGCAAGATTAGATAGAATCTATGCAATGGAAGCAGTACATGTGATGGGAGTCAGGACTTTTGATGTAGGGTTTTCTGATCATAGGGCAGTTATGGCAGATCTTGATTGGGAGGGTATGGTTAGGATACAATTGGGTTTTTGGAAATTAAATGCAAGACTCGTGAGGAGTGAGGAGGTGAGTATGGCTTTTGGGGAATGGTGGCAAACTTTTTGGATTCTAGAGAGGTGGAGTCGTGTGTCTTAGAATGGTGGGAAAATCAGGCTAAGCCGGGAGTAGCAGGTTTTTATAAAAGGAAGGGAAGGGAAGAGGCAGGGTTGAGGTATGGGTTGCAAAATTATTTTGAATATCAGCTAAATGGGTGTAATGAGGAAGGGGGGGCTGCAGTACGGAAACATGGTGCAGCTCAAGGACAGGTTGGCAGAGATACATAATGGTAGATTTGATGTGGTACATGTAAGGGCAGGAATGGAGGCTGTGCTGTGGGGTGATAAACCTTCGGGAAGTGTTTTGCGAGGTTTTAGGGTAAGGCAGAAGGATTCAACTATTTTATACTTGGAGGTAAGTGAGGATATGGGTGGTTATCATAAGGGACAGGTACTGAATACTACAGAAGGCATGAGCAATTATGCTGATTTCTGGTTCCAAAAGAAGTGGGGGAAGGGGGAGGAGGGCAATGTTATTGAGGAGGTGTGGGGGGGGAGAGTTTTAGGGTCATGTGGAGAGGAGGGCATGGGGATGGGAGGTGAGATTAGCATGGGGGAAGTTGAGGAGGGGTGTTCAACAGAGTACCCGACAAGCACCGGGTGTAGATAGGATATCAAATGATTTTTATAGCATTCAATGGGAGCACATTAAGTACTGTCTGGTGAGGGTCATGAATTGTATGCGACGGGAAGGACAGTTAGGACAGACTCAGCAAACGGGTGTAGTTGTATTAGTATGCAAAAAACAAGAAGGAAGAGTATTGAGTGAGTACAGAGCTATTTCGCTAATGAGTGCCGACTACAAGATTTTCGCGAAGATACTGGGCAATAGGATGAAGAAGGTGTTAGGTGGGGTTATTCATAAGGGGCAGATGGGTATTCCGGGCAGAAGCATGAGAGATGGGCATGGCTGCATTAGGGATTTTTTGGAGGGTTGCAACGGGGAGGGCTTTTGGGCATTGATTGGAAAAATGCATATGTCTGTGTGGATAGAAACTTTCTGAGGGCTAGTTTGTTGCATCTCGGTTTTGGCATGGGAGTGGTGAGGTGGGTTGATGCAATGTATTCATCTGCAATGGGGCGAGTACAAAATTTAAAGGCAGGTTGGGAAGGCCTGTAGGATGGGAGAGGGGTTTGAGACAGGGGTGTCCCCTGTCTCAAATATTGTTTGTGTGTGCAGCATCCATTTTATGGCTCGTTGATGGGAGGGGAATTTTAAATGGGGAGAAGGATGGGTGTATAGATGTGTTGGGGTATGTGGATGATACCACTGTTCCGATAGCCTGAGTGGAGGGATTGTGTATGGTGGAAAGTGAGTTGGAGCTTTTCAGGAGGGCATCTGGCATGCGGGTGAACAGAGAAAAATTAAGTTTGCTGGAGGTGGGTGCCTGGGTGGGGGGCTTGGAGTTGGAGTTTGGGTGGGAAGTAGTGGCTAGGCTAAAAATTTGTGGAGTTATATACATGACAGATGCGCGGGAGGCTAGGCAGGTGACTTAGGAGGTGGTGGTGGAGAAGGCAGTAAAATGGTTAAGGTCTTTACGGGCGGGGGACGTCACCTTACAACAGTGGGCGATAATCGTAAATTCATTAGTTTATAGTAAAGTGAGGAGGGCAATTTCGTTAGTTTGGGGTTTCGGGAGGGCATGGCTAAGCAAGGTGGTGGTGATGTCGAATATACGCAGTGGAGGAGTAGGCCTTTTAGCATTGGGGCTGAGAGTAAAGGCCTTATATGTGAAACAGAGGTTCGTTAGGGAGGGTGGGAAAGAGGGGTTAGAGTGGGGAAAGTGATGGGGGATCTGCGGAGAAGGTGGAGTGGAAAAGAATTAATTGAATGCGAGGATATGCTGAGGTTATTGTTTTTTGATTAGGGAGGTGGAAAAACTTAGGGTTTTTGGGGTTTGGCGACGATGAGCAGAAGGCCGGAAATCATACAGGGGGTATCGGTTTTTTTCCCTTGTATGATTGGGGTTATGATATGGAATGACTTTGAAAGCTTAAGTTAATGCCGAGAGTACGGGGAGTTTGTATTTGATTTATAATGGGGGGTATTAGCACGAAAACTGTTTTGTGTTCAATGGGATTGGTTGGGGAACAGACCCGCGATCACGTGGAGAAAAGGAAACAGCTTTTCATGCGGTTTATTTCTGTGAAGAGTTGAGGGAGGTAAGGGTTGTGGTTAGCGAAGGTTTTTTTGGTTGATGGGTGGGGGGTAATGTAGAGACCCTGCGAGCCTTAACATTAGAAGTACGCGGGGTCTCCAGAGAATGAAAAAAGGGGGATTTTTGTATGTAGGGTGGATTTTCTGTATATTTCCTGGGGGATGAGGGGACATGGAAGGGGAAAAAATTAGGATTAGGGCAATTGCGGCGGGCATATATAGAACGGTTTGCAGAAACAACTTATTTACGGGGGACAGTGGAGGACACGTTTTCCGGAGACCTACTGCAAACTTACGGTCAATGGCCTCATTCAGTTGGCGAGCTAATTATACGTAATGGACTGGTTTCCTTTAAAAGCGGGTTGGGCAAATTTGTTTTTTCGGAGGGAGAGTGTATGAGGTAAAGGACTTGCGAAGGAATGTGAGGGTCGGGAAGGTATGTACTGAGTGGTGCTGTGTTGACATGTAAGTTTTGTGTGCAAGATTTTGATTAGCCCAAGATTTGTATAAAATATTGCCTTGTGATTAAAAGAGAGTTATAGAAGTCACTGTCCATGTTAGTCTACCAGTTTTTGCAAAGATTATTTTTCCCGTTATGTATTTTCGCAGTTTTTTATTGTAATTTTGTAGGGAATTTCTTTCCTCTTAGATGGGGTTGATATTTGTTTTTACATAATTTGTTTTCCACAACTTTTGTAATGTTATTAAGTTTCGTTGCTGGGTGCAACGTATGCTGTAAACACTTGCAGTTTTGATGCTTTATACGCTTTTGTAATTTTGTGTAAGTTACTTTTGTTATAGAGAAATGTTTTCGGATAATTTTTCAGAGTTTGTTCTTAAATTAAATCTCATAATCAGTTGCATGTATATATAAAGTTACAAAAAAATTTTTGTTTGATCACTGCTGTGATCAATACGTGTGCAAATGATGTGGGTGTATTTATAGATGAGTTTTCATGGGGGGGGGCGGTCCCCCCTCCAACAGTTTTGTGTGTATGTGTCAGATATATTATTTTGTATAATGTGTGTCAGTGCATGGTGTGTATGTATTTTGCGTGTTTCATAATTATTTCTCTTGCACTTGATATAATTCTTGGTAATCTTGTCCAAATCCTGTATTATTGTGGTATTTAATAATTTATACTACCTTGTAATTTATGATATTATGTAGTCCAAGTATAAGGATACATGTTTTTTTTTATATTTTTATTTAAAACAGAGCAAATACAATAATGTATAAGAGTAGAAATTAAAAACCATACTAGATATTACAAAACCTCTAGTACACAATCCCGGTACATTTTAAGAACACCATAGATCAAGGCCATATTACAACCATATACATAACCCACAACCATATACATAACCTATAAACCCTCCTTTTATAATAATCATTATTGCCAGTGCAGACACAGCTGACACTTCTACCCCCCCCCTCCCCGTATGTACAGTCCCCGTTCTAAATAACATATATTGAATTATCCTAATGAATGGTCATACACTGACCTCATCTAAACCTAAAAGTTGGTAGTGCATGAACAAGACAAAAACACAAATTTACAGACTAAAACATATATGAAACATTACATTCCTATATACCCTATATACATACACTGTAATAAGTAGAATAATATACACCACCAATATAATATCAAATATTAATGTTTACCATGAATTACAAACATTCAAAACATTGCATATCGTGAAGTTCACGCTCAAAATGCAAGATAATACACCACATGCCACATTAGCGGTACAATACTAGGCTATGTAAATTATTTAAAGAACCCGAGACTAGAACATGAATAAGTATTATCCAAAAGGTTCATCATGATTTTAGTAACTTAACAACACCAAACTCCTTATAACACCTAACACGCCACATACAAACTTACCAAGACGTAACATACATTCCACAAGACTATACTTTCGCTGTGCCTTCTAGCACGTGCCTAACTAGTATTACTTACTAATATAGATACAAAAATTTTAATCTAGAGAACTAATCCTTATCCACACACGTTTACATAATAGGAAATTACTTTAAATCTGATGCAGGAACGCGTAACAAAAATGCAAAAATAACTCAGTTCTTCAAGGTACATAGTGAAAGGAATATCCTCTCAAGAAAAGTTTAAAATTCAATTGCAAGACCAGTACAAGCGAAACATAATACGCTACCAAAGGAAAATATACATATTATATTTATTTATATATTTAAACTGCCATTTACACCTTCCCCATCAAGGGAACTAAGCTAAACTAATCTTTCACAACCTCTCATCTAGACCCACACGAGTACCTCCAATCACACCCAATCACCCAGCATTGCGCACCCAAGGAGGTGAGCCCGTTGAATACCCCTGAACCCCCCCCTCCCTTTTACCGCCCTACTCACCCCGGCAGTTAAAACCCCTTATAACGCCAATAAATTCCCTATTGTTAGGCCTCTATAACCCTCGGAAAAAACCTCATCCAACCTTTTCCCAAAAATGTCTCTATTGCGACATAAGGTTCGATAAAACGTCGCCGCCAAAGTCCTTCTGGAGTTTACATGGAGAGAGTTCCGGGGGTCAACGCCCCCGCGGCCCGGTCTGAGACCAGGCCTCCTGGTGGATCAGAGCCTGATCAACCAGGCTGTTGCTGCTGGCTGCACGCAAACCAACATACGAGCCACAGCCCGGCTGATCCGGAACTGACTTTAGGTGCTTGTCCAGTGCCAGCTTGAAGACTGCCAGGGGTCTGTTGGTAATCCCCCTTATGTGTGCTGGGAGGCAGTTGAACAGTCTCGGGCCCCTGACACTTGTTGTATGGTCTCTTAACGTGCTAGTGACACCCCTGCTTTTCATTGGGGGGATGGTGCATCGTCTGCCAAGTCTTTTGCTTCGTAGTGGGTGATTTTCGTGTGCAAGTTCGGTACTAGTCCCTCTAGGATTTTCCAGGTGTATATAATCATGTATCTCTCCCTCCTGCATTCCAGGGAATACAGGTTTAGGAACCTCAAGCGCTCCCAATAATTGAGGTGTTTTATCTCCGTTATGCGCGCCGTTGAAAGTTCTCTGTACATTTTCTAGGTCGGCAATTTCACCTGCCTTGAAAGGTGCTGTTAGTGTGCAGCAATATTCCAGCCTAGATAGAACAAGTGACCTGAAGAGTGTCATCATGGGCTTGGCCTCCCTAGTTTTGAAGGTTCTCATTATCCATCCTGTCATTTTCTAGCAGATGCGATTGATACAATGTTATGGTCCTTGAAGGTGAGATCCTCCGACATGATCACTCCCAGGTCTTTGACGTTGGTGTTTCGCTCTATTTTGTGGCCAGAATTTGTTTTGTACTCTGATGAAGATTTAATTTCCTCATGTTTACCATATCTGAGTAATTGAAATTTCTCATCGTTGAACTTCATATTGTTTTCTGCAGCCCACTGAAAGATTTGGTTGATGTCTGCCTGGAGCTTTGCAGTGTCTGCAATGGAAGACACTGTCATGCAGATTCGGGTGTCATCTGCAAAGGAAGACACGGTGCTGTGGCTGACATCCTTGTCTATGTCGGATATAAGGATGAGGAACAAGATGGGAGCGAGTACTGTGCCTTGTGGAACAGAGCTTTTCACCGTAGCTGCCTCGGACTTTACTCTGTTGACGACTACTCTCTGTGTTCTGTTAGTGAGGAAATTATAGATCCATCGACCGACTTTTCCTGTTATTCCTTTAGCACGCATTTTGTGCGCTATTACGCCATGGTCACACTTGTCGAAGGCTTTTGCAAAGTCTGTATATATTACATCTGCATTCTTTTTGTCTTCTAGTGCATTTAGGACCTTGTCGTAGTGGTCCAATAGTTGAGACAGACAGGAGCGACCTGTTCTAAAACCCATGTTGCCCTGGGTTGTGTAACTGATGGGTTTCTAGATGCGTGGTGATCTTGCTTCTTAGGACCCTTTCAAAGATTTTTATGATATGGGATGTTAGTGCTATTGGTCTGTAGTTCTTTGCTGTTGCTTTACTGCCCCCTTTGTGGAGTGGGGCTATGTCTGTTGTTTTTAGTAACTGTGGGACGACCCCCGTCTCCATGCTCCTCTCCATAGGATGGAAAAGGCTCGTGATAGGGGCTTCTTGCAGTTCTTGATGAACACAGAGTTCCATGAGTCTGGCCCTGGGGCAGAGTGCATGGGCATGTCATTTATCGCCTGTTCGAAGTCATTTGGCGTCAGGATAACATCGGATAGGCTTGTGTTAATCAAATTTTGTGGCTCTCTCATAAAAAATTCATTTTGATCTTCGACTCTCAGTCTGGTTAGCGGCTTGCTAAAAACTGAGTCATATTGGGACTTGAGTAGCTCACTCATTTCCTTGTTGTCATCTGTGTAGGACCCATCTTGTTTAAGTAGGGGCCCAATACTGGACGTTGTTCTCGATTTTGATTTGGCATAGGAGAAGAAATACTTTGGGTTTCTTTCGATTTCATTTATGGCTTTTAGTTCTTCCCGCGATTTCCTGACTCCTAAAGGATTCTTTTAGCTTAAGTTCGATGCTTGCTATTTCTCTGACCAGTGTCTCCCTACGCATTTCAGATATATTGACCTCTTTTAGCCGCTCTGTTATTCTTTTCCGTCGCCTGTAAAGGGAGCGCCTGTCTCTTTCTGTTTTACATCTACTCCTCCTTTTTCTTAGAGGAATAAGCCTTGTGCATACATCGAGTTCTACCGAGTTAATCTGTTCTAGGCATAAGTTGGGGTCTGTGTTGCTTAGTATATCTTCCCAGCTTATATCGGTTAGGACTTGGTTTACTTGGTCCCACTTTATGTTTTTGTTATTGAAGTTGAATTTGGTGAATGCTCCCTCGTGACTAATCTCCTTATGTCGGTCTGGGGCTCCGCGCATACATGACTGAACCTCAATTATGTTGTGATCTGAGTATATTGTTTTTGATATGGTGATATTTCTTATCAGATCATCATTGTTAGTGAAGATGAGGTCTAGTGTATTCTCCAGTCTAGTAGGCTCTATTATTTGCTGGTTTAAATTGAATTTTGTGCAGAGTTTTAAAGTTTCGGTGAGTGGGGAGTTTTCATAAGAGCTGCCTCATGGTGTTTACTGAAAACAATATTATTTGCAAATTTTTCCCATTTTAGGTGCCTTAAGTTAAAATTTCCCCCAGGAGCAAGTGTTGGGTGCAGGAGCGGGAGGTTTTCCAGACATGGTAAATTTTTTTACAGCTGTTCCGGGAAATTGTTTGGGATGTTCCCATCCGGGGGCTTTTTTAGACAAATCAAAATTTGATTTGGTTTTGGTTTTTCGACCTTTACTGCTAAAACTTCCTACATCATTTGAGGCATTTAGCAGTTCTGGGCAAAAAAAACGGGGATTTCTGCCCCATCCCCCCTTTCCTTCCCCCTCTTCCCCCACAAAACTTATATGTAGCCACGATTAAATGTTTTAAACCCCTTACCACACCCTCCCCACACCCCCTCATATCAAGATAAAATGCTCGCAATCCCGGCCAACCCCCTTTGCCCCCCACCCTCCAAACCTTATTTTTCCTTTACCCTGATGCACTCCAAACCTTCAAAAAAAATAGAAAAAATTTTTTTATGCAGTCTTTTCCCCCACTGCATCTGCCACCCCCCCCCCCTCGATAACCCTCCTTTTCGGAGCATCGCCCCCGGGTTGGAAAAATCCCATGCGGGAAACGTTTCCCAAAACCCTCAGGGGCCCTAGGTCGTACCCTTAATTTACAAATTTCGCCATATTAAAACCCCATGCATACTTGGGGTAGATCCCTTCAACAAGCGCCACTACATTTCTCAAAAATTTTTCATAAATTTTCCCCCCTTTTATTTTCCCCGGGTTTCCCTGGCAAAAATAAAGCACGTAACACGTTTCACATTCCTTATTTCCCCCCCCTCCTTACCATTTCTCAGGTGAGCATTTTCCCTTATTAGTTTGCCCCCCCCCCCCCCTCCATCCACCTGACTTTTAAAATTTTTCCCCTTTTTTAAAAAAAACACATTTCACGCGCTTTCAAGTCCAAAAAACCTAACCCCCCCCTTTAATACCGGCAATGCCCTTTACCCCCCTTACAACCAGTTGCCCCCTGAGCCCAAAAAATTTTGAACCCATTTAAAAATTTAACTCGTGATCGCTGTTCCTTTTTTTTTTGGCATCATCCCGGGAAACAAACCAGCCCTTTACTAAAAAAAAAAAATTTACTTTGATGCGATTTGAACTTTTCCCAAAGGGGTTTTAAAATGGTGCGGTCGCAGCATTCCCAAACGTCTGCTCCTGTTCCCCCAAACCCTTTTTTCAAAATTGCTAACCCTTGCAGCATCGGTCCCCTTAAAAAGGGACCCCACAGAAAATTTTACGCCGGGTTTCTCCCCCTCCCCCAAACATCACACCCCCAAAAATTAATCTCCTCCCCATTTCCCCCAAACCCCCCTTATCATTGACTTTTCCGGGATTTCCCTTTCCCACCCCAAGTAGCTCCCCCAAAATTTTGTAAAATTTCCCTCCAAAAGTCCAAACCGTGTTCCTCACTCCCCAAAAAATGTTGTATAAATCAACATAGCCCACCAAACCAGTCCAAGGCTTCTGCCACCATCCCCATCCCCTGCCCTAAGACAAATCCTCCACCCCCTAAAAAAGGGTTTCCTGAAACCATGCAAAAAAAAAGTTTTTGTAATGGACATCCTGCTGAAGACCTCGCTCCATGGTGACTCCCCCCCCCACACCCCCATTGATTTGCACCCTTACCTTCGCTTTTGGTTTCAACTTTTTCCCCCCAAACCCCATTTTTCTTTCCCAAACCCCCGTCGTGGGAGAATATCCCCCCCAAACCCTTTCTTTCCCCCTTTTCTTAAGCCCCTTGCCAAATCCAACGCCCCCAACCCCCCTTTTCCCCCTTTTCCATATCCTCCAGGAACCCCTTTATGCCCCCGGGGCCCCTTTCCCCCATTAAATACCAGGAAAAAAAAACGGAAAACTAAAAACAGACCCTCCCCCCCAAAACCTTTTAAAGGGTCGATTCCCAAAAATTTTTCGGAAAAATTTTTTAATCGGGCAAAAAGCAACAAAAAATGGCTCGGAAAATCCCAAAGGGGGCATTCTGCTTTTTTACCCTTCGGGCCCCAAACACCCACCGCCGTTGCCTGTGATTTTTCCCATTTTTCCTCCTTCCTTATGGTTTCAAAAAACTTACTGGGGAAACCCCTAAGCGTTTCCCAGGCTGTACTTTAAAATTCGCTTGGAAAACCATCGATCCCGGGTCCCCTTTTCCCCTTCCTCATGTCCATAAGGGCTCTCCATTTTTTCCTCCTCCTAAAATTTGACCCCACCCAGGGGCCTCCCGTCACTCCTCCCGTTTGCAGTGGCCCCATACTCCATACCTGCCCAAAAACCCTTTCCCCTTTTTACCCCCACTATTTTTCCCCCATATTCCCCCAAAACCATTTTTTGCATTTTTGCCCTCACCCCCGGGGTTTTCCCCGAAATTCCCTTCCCTCTCTAAACCCCCCACCCAAAAAAAATTGATTTTGCAATCTCGGATATTGTAGCCCGTTCGCTGTCGTACCTTCTTTTCCTCGCAGCCCCAAAAAGCCGATGGTTGTCGCCCCATAGTATTCGTCCAAACCCCGCCCGTATTGTACCGCTGCAAAACGTTTTTTTCTTGTAAATTTCCCCTTTTCCTTCCCTTCAACATGTGGGATTTTCCCCCACTTGGTACACCCCGGCCACAGCTCCCCCCTTTTTTAACAAACCCGTAATCTTGATTCTAAATTTAAATTTTTCAAACCATACCCCAAATTTATTTATGCGGGTTTTCCCTCCCTCAAATAAATTGACGTTTTTTCCCTTTCTTTTGCCACACTATCCCACCCCTTTCCTTTCCCATCCTCCTCAGGGCCTTCTGGTTTTCCCAGAGCTGTTTCCCAAAAAAACTGCAAAAACCCCTTTCCCAAACCCTCCCTATCCCCCAAAAAACCCTCATGTTCAGTTTTTCCCAAAAACCCTTTCCCCGCCCCACGAGCCAAAGCATCCCACCCCACCTCCCCCTAATACCCCCCCTATGATAAAAAGGACCCCCATTTCAATAGTTTTTAAAAAACTTACCAAAAAACCCCTTTTAAAATAAATTAAAACCCGTCCAAACGAGCCGCCCTATCCCCTTTTTATAAACGTTTGTTCCCCTCCCACAGACCCCCCCCGAAAACATCACGTAAAATGAAGGTCTTAAGAGGCCCCCAAGATGAGGAAAAAAAATTTTCCCCCTCCTCTGGGTTCCAAATTGCCCCTTTTAAATACACAAAATTTAAAACCCCCCCCCCAATCGCCACCGAGGTAAAAGTGCGTAGGGAAATACACGGGGCTCCTCACGGGAAAAAAATCCCTCTTCACTTTCGGGGTCACTTTCTGCTGGGGCTTTCACAACACAAACGCCACTCTCTTTCCCTCCCCACCTTCCAAACGTAAAACTTCCCCCCCTTCCCCCCTCTTTTCCCGTGGGAATACAAAAAGGGCTCGCCTCCCGATCCCAAAACACCCACTCCTCCTTTTAAGGCTCAGACGGCAACAAATAAGCCTGATTTCCCAGGCACGGTCTAATTCACGGGCCCAAACTTTAAAAATTTTGTTTCCCGCACAAAAGCTACGTCAATCTTGTAATATTCAAAAAAAATCTGAAACACTCACGTTTAACCCCTTAAACAGACCATTAATTTTTTATTGTTACACACCTAGGGCCCGGGTTAAAGTTTTTCCCCCCCCGCCTCATGTCATGACTCTTCCCCTTTTAAAACCTTTTCCCCGGGCTTTGCCTTTTCCACATACTCCACCCCCCTTTCCCCCAACCATCCCCCCCCCTTCTGTGTGGCCCTCTCTTTAGAGTCACTCTGAGCACCATAACCCCATGTCTTTTTTCCTGGCCTTTGCGCCGGCGTCAGAACATCGTCCGAATCTGACGCTACTGCCCTTTTCCTTGTAGCTCCTTCAGTTTCCATATCTGAGTCCTGGGAGCCAGCACAATGGACTTCCACTCTACCACCCTTAATCCGCCTCCATGTCCTTCCAGGGCACTTACACTGCCCATCACAGGTCCCACCTGATCCTCCCCCTCCTGCACACACCTTCTGCCCTGATCCCAGGTTCCTGCTCACTGTGACTTCCACCTCTGTAGACTCTAACATAGCCTGTATCACCGTCTCCAACTCCCCCTCAATAGCTTTCATTCTGCGCCCACCTGCACCTCTTCACTTGGCAGCTGTACTGTTGATGGGCCAGGTGATTCATGGATCTCCACTTCTTCTGATTCCACAGGAGGAGCCATCACCTCTTCACTCCACAAGCGACCACGCCCTCCCCCTTTGCCTCGTTCTTCCTCAGGCATCGGTTTCTCATGGACAGGTGCTGCGCCCCTTGCCGGCCCAGGAGCCATATTCCGCTTCCCACAGTCTGCCGCCATATGGTCAAATTCGCCACACATTCGGCATGTACGCCTCTGCCCAGCATACGCTACCATTACCTGGGTTCTAAACTCCTCGAGATATACATACGGGGGTTATGGGATGCCTTAGCGTCATCTTGAGATTGAAAGAACCCCTCAGGATAACCTGTGTAAGCTCCTTTTACCCATTTACCAGGTTTGGCCAGATGTACAGTGCCATAACGTTCGAAAACTTTGCGTATATCCACTTCATCAGCCTCAAAAGGAACGTTTGGGAGCTTAACCCACGAATAGGTCGTGATACATCCGTCAACTTTACCCTCACTTTCCGGTGTTACGTTAATGCTGACATCTTGATAACGATCCACCAACGCCTCGTATACTTGAGCAGTTAGCACCTTCACGAATATTCTATACACACCGTTCAGTGCTACTCCATACAAATCCTCGTCTCTGATGCCGTATGTCTCTCTCATAATTTTGGGCAATAACACATCAACTGACGTAGGCGTTAAAGCCCCACTAATAAGCTCAATGCCCACAGTATTCACCCTTCTGCGCACACCTGGCACCATGTTGTTGACTGAGTAGCTCGTCTGGGAAAACAGTAGAGGGGTGCAAAGCACGACCGCACTCTACCTCATCCAGGCAGCGAATGAATACATGTTTGATGATATTTCATTTCTTTATGTATTAATGTTTAAGGCTTAATTTTTGTTATAATGTTATACGTATTGTTGTATGCATTTATATGATATTTCATCATGTATGGTTTAGGGAAATACTAGTTGGCTTAGGTGTAAATATCGGATATGTGCTGCAGCATACTTTATAAGGTGTATTATGTTCATGTATAATGTTTTGTATACCTGTTTAAAGAAGGATGGATTTTTATATATTTAATATGTTGTTATATGACGTTTTAAATAAAATATAAAAAAAAAATTCTTCCATAGAGGATGGTGTTTAGCAAGTGCATAAATTGTGGGAATTAGACAGCATTGGAATTAATATAAATGAAGAAAGTCCAGATGATTCTTTTACTCAGGAACAGTACCTGAGAGATATAAAATTTGAATCTGGACAATACTGGGTACGACTTCCGTGGAGACTGAACCATCCAGAATTGCCCACTAATTACAGAATGGCATATGGACAATTAAAGGCTCAGCTCCACGAACTGAGTAAGACACCAGAATTGTTGACTGCCTATAATGATATAATTACTAAACAATTAATTAATAAATTTATAGAAGAGGTACCTCCTGAGCAAACCAAAATTTATGGTCACTATTTGCCACATCACTGAGTGAAGAAGGATTCTAAGACCACTCCTTTGAGGATTGTGTTTAATTGTAGTGCCAGGAGTAACAAAAATGTACCTAGTTTAAATGACTGTTTGATGAGAGGTTCGTCATTGACGGAAGAATTATGCCTTTACTGCTGGCATAAGTAAAGCTTTCCTAAGAGTGGGTTTACAAGAGGCTGACCGGGATTGTACCCGCTTCTTATGACCTGAGAATCCTAGTGACCCACTTAGCCCTGTGAAAACCTTTCGCTTTAGAAGCGTATTATTTGGTGCTACATCCAGTCCATTCCTACTTCAAGCGACGATAAATGCACACCTTAAACGTACGGGAAGTCCATTGAGTAAAGTAATGAGCAAACAATTTTATATGGACAATTTCCTGGGTGTGACGTCAACTGAGGAGGAACTGTTAATGACTTATGGAGAGGCTAATAAAATAATGCAAAGTGCAAATATGCCTCTGAGGGAATGGAATAATAATTCGTCCAAATTAAAGGGCAAAATAAGTGAAGATTACCATAGAGATGAAGTACCAAATTGTTGTAATGTATTGGGATTAATTTGGGATACTGAGAGAGATTTGTTAATGTTAAAACCTAATAATTACAGTATGCCCAATAAATTAACTAAGAGAGTTTTGCTTGCTGAAGTTTCCAAATGTTTTGATCCACTAGGTTTAGTGTCACCCCTTACTATAAGAGGGAAATTATTAATTCAGGAAGCATGGAAGCTTAAATGTGCTTGGGATGAAACTCCACCTGAGGAATTCATTAACAGGTGCGATGAATTAATTGGCGATTATGAAAAAATTCCAATGTTGGAGTTCCGACACCAGGTGGCCAATCCAGATCTGAAAAATATACTCCACATTTTTTGTGATGCTTCAAAATTGGCGTATGGAGCAGTTGCTTACCTTCAATGTAATAGTGTTATTTCTCTTGTTATGTCTAAGGCTAAAGTGTCTCCAATTAAATAACGTACCTAACCTCAGTTGGAATTAACAGCCATTTATGTAGGTGTCAAATTAGCTAATTATATATGAAGTAAGTTGCAGGAGTTAAACATTAGCAACACTGTAATTTGGTCTGATAATGAGGTATTCTTACAATGAATTCGTAATGGAAACAGTAAAATTGTGTACGTACAAAACAGAGTCGCTGAAATTAATCAGATGCAAGAGAAGTATAATAGTTTGGGTCAGCATATGTTAACATTTAATCATATACCTGGTGAGGAGAATCCAGCTGATTTCTTGTCTCGAGGTTTACCTTATGCTAAATTTGTAAATGCTGTATCATGGTTTAAAGGACCGAGCTGGTTGGTAAATAAAGCTAATTGGCCTGTACAAAAGGTGTATATTGCTCCTGTTGAAATTACTCTGATCACCACTCCAATACTTTGTCCTTCCTTAGCCATTGATATAAATAGGTATTCTTCTTTACCCAAACTAATCAATGTACCTAAGTTGGTGTTTAAATCTCTAAACAAGATGAATATTTCATACAAGTTTTCACATCCTCTTGAATATTGGATAAAGAGGGTACGAGAAGAAATCTATGGAAATGAGATTAAATTGATGATGGAAAGAAAAATAGTGAAAGGTTCCATAATAGATAAATTGGGGCTGTATTTAGAGAACAAGGTAGTTAGGTGCAGAGGTAGGTTACAAAATGCTGAATTGGGTGATTATGCTAAACACGCTATCTTACTGCCCAAAACTCATCATCTAACAAATTTAATTGGTTTAAATGCCCATAAAAATGTAATGCATGGTGGGGTACAAGATACCTTATATTGTATTAGGGAAACTTTCTGGATTCCAAAATGCCAGCAAAGTGTAAAGAGGGTATTAAATCTTGTGTAATATGTCGCCGTGTGGATGCCAGATCCTATATGTACCCAGGTCCTCCACCATTGCCAAAGGAGCGTGTACAATTAGTGAAACCATTTGATGTAACAGTTGTAGACTATAGTTGTCTAATCATTTTAACAGGTGCTTCAGATGGTGTTCCATTGAAAGTGCAAGTATGCTTGTTCACTTGTACTGCTACTACGGCAGTTCATTTAGAAGTGGCTCAGAACTTGTCTGCAGAACAGTTTATAAAGCTGTTTCGAAAAATTGCAGCTAGGAAATCCTGTTCGAGATTGATGATTTTGGATAATGCCACAAATTTTGTAGTGGGTCCTCAACACTTGATAGAATTAAATAAGAGTAACAATATTCAATCTCTGTTAACCCAGCGAGGGTGTACCTGGAAATTTATTACTCCTAGAGCCCCTTGGCAGCGGGGGGGGGGCTGTACGAAAGACTGAAAGGCACAGTGAAGAGGTGTCTCCATAAAGTACTACACCGAAAGAGAATTAATTTGGAGGAATTTTGTGCGGTGTTGGTGGAGGCGAAGAATCGGATAAATAATAGGCTTTTCTCATACATGAGTGATACACCTGATGCAGATGTATTAACACCTTCTCACCTAATATGTGGAAGGAAATTGGAAGCTGCCCCTGTCTATAGAGACAATCCTGAAGAAAGTGATGAAGATTACAATGATGCGGCAGTGTTGTGTGATAAATTTAAAATGTTAAATAAAGTAATTGATCATTGGTCTAATGTGTGGCGTAATGAATATCTTCTTACACTACGTGAACACTTTTATGGTGCTACAGAGGCAGTAAATCGACAGACCATTCAACCAGGTGACATTGTGTTAATTGATACTGAACAACATCGAACATTATCTCCTCTGGGCAAAGTATTGACATTGTACCCAGATACACAAGGTGTTGTCTGGAATGTCAAAGTGTTGTGTCATGGCCAAGAAAGTTTACGCACAATTAATAAATTGATTCCCTTGGAATTAAATGGTATTCAATCAAATGTAAATGAAAATCTAAGGGAAAGTGACACGAGTGATATTGAAGGTAACACTGACCAAGTGATGCAGGAAGAAGAAATTGTAGTAATACCTACTAGGAAAACAGCCACTCAAGCCAGAACTGGATGGAATTGTCTCCTTAAGGAAGGAGCAATTTGAGTCGTTTAGCAACGAATTCCGCCCAGCCGTAGTGTGGAAAATACTGTATATTCTCCAAAAATACAGTGTGTTTTATATGTCTCTTATTCTCTTGCTTCTTGGCTGGCCAAAACCCTCACTCCCTTTCTTGGTACTTTTTCTCCTGCCCACCTCCGTCACTCTCAAGACTTCATTGAACGGGTTCGCTCTCTCCCAACCTGTAAGATGCTTAGTCTTGACGTTGATTCCCTCTTCACCAATGTCCCCCTTGATGATGTCCTTGATTTCCTTAGAGAGAAGGCCCATGAAGGGTTTCTTCATCTCCCTATCCCCACTGATGTCTTTCTTGATCTGATCCGCCTCTGTGTGGACTCTAACTCCTTTTCCTTCCAAGGAAAATATTATTCTCAAACCTTCGGTGTCGCTATGGGCTCTCCTCTCTCTCCTGTCCTTGCTAATCTTTACATGGAATACTTCGAGACTATTCTTCTTCCTACCCTCGATGTGCAACCTTCACTCTGGCTCCGCTATGTGGATGACATCTTTGCTCTGTGGCCTCATGACTCCAGTCTCTTCCAACCTTTTCTTGAAGCTCTTAATAATCTTGCCCCTTCCATTAAGTTTAAAGCTGAATGGGAATCTAATTCCTTGCTTCCTTTCCTGATGTCCATGTCCACCGCTCAGATACAGGTTTTTTCCTTTTCCGTTTACCGTAAACCTATGCACAGTGGCATGTACATTCACTACTTTCCTATCATGCTTCCCCTGTCAAGAAAAGTGTTCTTATCTCCCTCTTCTTTCTCCGTGCCCTCCGCATCTGTGATCCTCAGTTCCTTCCAGCAGAAATTTCCACTCTTCATAATTCGTTCTCCCGTCTTGGCTACCCTTCCCATTTCATAGACTCTGCCCTCTCACGTGCTAAACGCAATTTCTTCTCTCCCAAACTCTCTACTCATGAGAACTCTTCTATCCTCTGCCTTCCCTACATTTCCGGTCTTTCTAATCTCAACAATTCTCTCCGTCCCTTAGACATCAAGCTTACCTTCCGCCAGACTAACACTCTTTGCACTAATCTCGTTCATACCTCTCCTCCCTCTACAGATGTTCCTGGTGTCTACTCTATTTCTTGCTCCTCCTGTCCTCTTTAATACTTCGGAGAAACTGGTCGATCTCTTTCTGACAGACTTAGGGAGCACAAAAGCAGTGTTAGGCTTGCCGACACTAACAATGCTCTTTTCTGTCACGTCAGAGATCATAGCCATCCTATTGACTGGTCTTCTGCTAAAACTGTCTTCCCTACTTCCAACTCGAACAGTCGCCGTTTAGTTGAATCCTCTCTAATACACAACTTTCCTTGTATGAACCTTAGCCCTGGCTTCGTCTCTGTAGATGCCTTCCTCTCCCACTACATTGTAAAATGCTCCAAACTTCAGAACACCCGTGACTTAACCTGAATCCTCATTTTTTCTTTTTTCTTTTTCTGTTTCTTCTTCTTCCTCTTCCCCTTTGCTCTTTCCTTTGCTCCTCTGGGTTGTCTTTCTCTCTCATGTCTCGTGTTTCTGTTCCTTCTTCATTTATTTCACCACTTCCCTTTCACGCACCTTTGTGCGCTTGCTCTCCCTCTGTGGGCATCTAGCTCTCTTGCAGTGCTCCCCTTCCTTTGTATTTGACTTGCTCGTCCTTTTCATTTCCCACTTCTACCACTACCACTACTACTACCTCTTCTTCTTCTACTACTACTACAACTACTGATGAAATTAAGACACATGTGCGGCGTCTGGTTGTCTTTGTTGTGGCTGGCTGGATGGCGAAACGTCTATGATGGGGATGCTCGGGTGTTGTGCGTGTGTCTTAATTTCATCTTGTCGGTATTATATACAACTCTTGTACTACTACTACTACTACTACTACCACCACCTCTTCCTGCCTATATATAGCCGTCCTGCTCTACCTCTGTTAGTGTGACTTTGTCAATGGTCCAAGTCGGACCGAAACGTCGTCGTAAGCTTCTCTCTTTTATGTGCGGGTTATTTTTGCATCGTTCCAGTCATGGTATTGTGCCTTTTTTGTTATTTATGTAAACCATACCCCCGGCCGGGATTGAACCCGCGATCATAGAGTCTCAAAACTCCAGCCCATCGCGTTAGCCACTAGACCAGCGACGGGCTGGAGTTTTGAGACTCTATGACCGTGGGTTCAATCCCGGCCAGGGGTATGGTTTATTTGCAATCGTGTCATTACGATTTCTTGAGTCATGTTTTATATGTAAATTGATGGCCTATATTGTAGGTAATAAAAATTAATTTGTAAATTAATAAAGAACCAGCGATGGGTGAGCGTCACTGGAGAAGAGACACCATTGTTTTGAATATGGTAAAGGCACGTTGGTGAAATGTGCATAAATTTTCGTCACTCTAGGGGTTATATTGGGCTTAAACCTCTCAAATAGGAGCCGAAATTGTTGGATTTGCAGTCCTGCATAACGTGAGTATTAAGCAGATGGAAATATCAGCTTCAGAACACCAGATAAGTCATGTCTATTTTGTGTTGAAATTCTGGCCAGTATTTTCTTCATAAATTTAGGCAGGGGATTTTGAGTATGACATGCCATAATCTCCAGACTAATTGGTGAGTCTTATTATTATAAATTCTCCTCCATTGTATATGTATTCACATTTTAAATTTAATATACAGTCCACATATTTATATTAAGTCCAGAGTGACTTGTGGAGAGATAGACTATCGTAGGTATCGAAGGAGGACATTTTTTGCGACCTAAGTGTCCTAAAATTCCTACTTGTCTCCGTACCCTTGATAAAGAATAATTATCTTTGTTACCATTTAATGATATGTATCTTATGAGTTACATCCAGGTAAACTTAATTTTCCACAGCTACCACAGCATGCCTCGTTGTGCTCCGGGTTTTCTCGTGTTTTCACGGTCGCTCTTACGTGCTAGAACTTTAATTTGTGTCATCAATCCTATACGACACATCCCTCTAGCGCCTGGAACCAATCTTGGGCGGAAAACATTATATACTGAGCCAAAAAGGAGAATTAAGTGTGCACTACCTAGCAGAGTTTACTGCCAGAGGGGAATCATAGGCCTGTGTTCCGTGTGCAAAATAATAATAATAGAACTTTTCTTTGTCAGAGGAAAAAAAGTCTCCCTGATAACATTGTGTATACATAGTGTATAGTGTATACTACAGTGGCTCCCTAGTATATTGATGATAAAGGCTAAAGTGTCATTTGAAAACAGGTGAATTTGTAAATGAAGTGATAAGCCTATAGAGGCAGGTGCCAGAAGTCGCCAGAAACTTACCACAGGTCAGCTGTTTTTAATAATCTTCCTGGCCTGCTAGTGTACTCGCATATAATCTAGTGATACCAGTGAATAGCAGAATACAGTGTTGTAGTAGCAACTAACTAATATTATAATGGTACTTAGTTAAGTGGAGTGACTTTCATTAGTTTCTTTTTTCTTGAAATACCAGACGTATACTGTGAATTTCATATAACCTGTAGTTACCAGCGGTCGCAATATACACAACGAGAAGCAATTATTACTACAGAAAAAGCGTCCTTCCTCCAAAATTTCCACCAGTCAACTATAGTGATAATATAGCATTTATTGTGGTGGAGACGAAAAAAAAATAGAAAAGCTAGATACAGCGATTGATAAACAAGGGTTGAGGAATGACCGTTCGTCACTGTAGGAGCTGCCAGAAATCACCGGTTTCTTCAACACGCAAGTTATACTTTTGTATCAATCAAATCACATATTACTCGGGTAGATAATTTCCAGTAGATCCTTCATGTGTTAGCCCAAATCACCGACCAGTATGTTTTAAATAAGTGACCCACTGATCAGATCAGATCGACTGGTCCGAACCCTTGAGTGGTCCAAACCGTTGACTGGTTTCAAACGGATTCGTTGGACAATAAAGCAGACTGTAAACGGATGGGGTTGTAGGCGCCCTTATAAACACAAACAATAAATATGGATCAGGAACGTGCACGGTAAGCTGTCCAATATACAAGTACAGTTAGAAATAGAAATACAAATAGCTAGAGCTTCATTTAAGGAGGTTATTAATAGAATATTCAAGAGGGTACTAGTGGAATTACAGTAAATCAACCATTCAAATCATTATGAAGCTAGTGTAGTCTGCGGTCAATCAAACAAACGGGCTTCCACATGGATAAATTGTCATTTTTGTGGAATTTTTGTCACGCCCCTTGTGCAGATATCCAAGAACTAGCTACAAGCAGTATTAAAACAGGGAAGTGTTTTTGGGTATGCCCAAATGAGATAAATCTGTGGACTAAAATCACAAGGGTATTAAAAGAGGACAACATCAAAGCTGCTTTCATAGAAAACCTGGAAGCTTTCTACAACAGATGGGAACATAAAAAGTACTGCCCTTGATACTGGCCATGTAGTCAGAAACTGTAAGGCTGGAGGTGAAGTCCTGGTAGTCAGTAAATGTGGGGCTGATAGTGCTGTCCTGGGAGACAGTAATGGTGAAGCTGGAGTTGCTGTCCTGGGAGACAGTAATGGTAAAGCTGGAGGTGCTGTCCTGGGAGACAGTAATGGTGAAGCTGGAGATTTTGTCCAGGTAGTCGGGAATTATGCGCAGGAAGGAATACATATAAATAACCTCATAGGGGACAGGAGCCGTAGTAGGGAAACAAGTGTAGTCAAAGATAAGATAAAACCAATATTGCAAACTAGAAATACCGCAGAAAATAGCAAACAAGAGGACTCCACTAGCAATAGTGAGGATATATTACCAAAAACAACTGGTCGGAGCTCCATTGTTGGTGCTAGAGAGGATAGGAGTAAGACAGGGAAACATGCACCAACAGGAAATACAGTCTCAGAAACCCAAGGCAAACGGAAACCAAGCCTGTGCACATACTATGCACTTGGTATCTGCAGGCATGGGAAATCTGGAAAAACAGATGGGACGTGCAACTATGACCACCCTAGAAAATGCCATGCCCATATGACAACAGGAAAATGCAAACTCCCTTCCTGTAAGCTTTTTCACCCTGAACTGTGTACCTCTTCAGTACAGGAAAGACTGTGCTATAACTTAAATTGCCAGGCACACCATCTAAAGGGGACAAAAGATACAAAACATCCAGGCCATGGGAAAACCTGGGTAGTCACAGCCACTCAAGAGGGAGAGGTTTTTTAGTGCCAGGAAGGAAAAAAAACTGGCAGGAAATGGCAGAAATCGTACACCAAATCCAGTCATTCCTGGAGTGGAACTACAGTCGATGGCCTCTACTCCAAACCAACAGATACAGATACTAATGCCGGAAAAAAAATTCCCCCCCAGTACCAACAATACCACCAGTCCGATAACATTCTTCTTTGCAAATATACAGGGTCTAAAGCCAGCAACAAACAAGAGAATACCTTTCATCCGTGGACTGCTTGCAGAGGCAAAGGCAATGTTCGCGGCTTTCACTGAGACCCACATAAGGGATCACTTGGACAACGAAATATGGATCTCAGGTTACAACCTATACGGATGTGACAGAGTGAACAGGCAAAAGGGGGGGGGGTTGGCCTGTACATTGCAGAGTCACTTGTTTGCACAGAACTGCTTAATGCCTCAAATGATGTAGTGGAAGTTTTAGCAGTAAAGGTCGAGAACCAAAACCTAGTCATTGTGGTAGTCTACAAGCCTCCAGATGCAACATCCCAGCAATTCCAGGAACAGCTGTTAAAAATTGACCACTGTCTGGAGAATCTTCCAGCTCCTGCACCCAACATCTTGCTCCTGGGGGATTTCAACTTAAGGCACCTAAAATGGAGGAATATAGCAAATAATATTGTTGCAGGAGGCAGGAGGCAGCTCTGATGAAAACTCACACTCACACGAGCTTTTAAATCTCTGCACAAAATTCAATTTAAACTAGCAAATAAAAGAGCCTACTAGACTGGAGAATACACTAGACCTCATCTTCACTAACAATGATGATCTGATAAGAAATGTCACCATATCAAAAACAATATACTCAGATCACGACATAATTAAGGTTCAGACATGTATGCGTGGAGCCCCAGACCGACATAATGAGACTAATCACGAGGGAGCATTCACCAAATTCAACTTCAATAACAAAAACATAAAGTAGGACCAAGTAAACCAAGCCTAACCGATATAAGCTGGGAAGATATACTAAGCAACACAGACCCCAACTTATGCCTAGAACAGATTAACTTGGTGGCACTCGATGTATGCACAAGGCTTATTCCTCTAAGAAAAAGGAGGAGTAGATGTAAAATAGAAAGAGACAGGCGCTCCCTTTACAAGCGACGGAAAAGAATAACAGAGCGGCTAAAAGAGGTCAATACATCTGAAATGCGTAGGGAGACACTGGTCAGCTAAAGGAATCTTATAGGAGTCAGGAATCGCGGGAAGAACTAAAAGCCATAAATGAAATCGAAAGAAACCCAAAGTATTTATTCTCCTATGCAAAATCAAAGTCGAGAACAACGTCCAGTATTGGGCCCCTACTTAAACAAGATGGGTCCTACACAGATGACAGCAAGGAAATGAGTGAGCTACTCAAGTCCCAATATGACTCAGTTTTTAACAAGCCGCTAACCAGACTGAGAGTCGAAGATCAAAATGAATTTTTTATGAGAGAGCCACAAAATTTGATTAACACAAGCCTATCCGATGTTATCCTGACGCCAAATGACTTCAAACAGGCGATAAATGACATGCCCATGCACTCTGCCCCAGGGCCAGACTCATGGAACTCCGTGTTCATCAAGAACGAGCCTTTTCCATCCTATGGAGAGGGAGCATGGACACGGGGGTCGTCCCACAGTTACTAAAAACAACAGACATAGCCCCACTCCACAGAGGGGGCAGTAAAGCAACAGCAAAGAACTACAGACCAATAGCACTAACATCCCATATCATAAAAATCTTTGAAAGGGTCCTAAGAAGCAAGATCACCACCCATCTAGAAACCCATCAGTTACACAACCCAGGGCAACATAGGTTTAGAACAGGTCGCTCCTGTCTGTCTCAACTATTGGATTACTACGACAAGGTCTTAAATGCACTAGAAGACAAAAAGAATGCAGATGTAATATATACAGACTTTGCAAAAGCCTTCGACAAGTGTAACCATGGCGTGCTAAAGGAATAACAGGAAAAGTCGGTCGATGGATCTATAATTTCCTCACTAACAGAACACAGAGAGTAGTCGTCAACAGAGTAAAGTCCGATGCAGCTACGGTGAAAAGCTCTGTTCCACAAGGCACAGTACTCGCTCCCATCTTGTTCTTCATCCTCATATCCGAAATAGACAAGGATGTCAGCCACAGCACCATGTCTTCCTTTGCAGATGACACCCGAATCTGCATGACAGTGTCTTCCATTGCAGACACTGCACGGCTCCAGGCGGACATCAACCAAATCTTTCAGTGGGCTGCAGAAAACAATATGAAGTTCAACGATGAGAAATTTCAATTACTCAGATATGGTAAACACGAGGAAATTAAATCTTCATCAGAGTACAAAACAAATTCTGGCCACAAAATAGAGCGAAACACCAACGTCAAAGACCTGGGAGTGATCATGTCGGAGGATCTCACCTTCTAGAGAAAATGTATAAATTTCGCATCTGCTAGAAAAATACAGGATGGATAATGAGAACCTTCAAAACTAGGGAGGCCAAGCCCATGATGACACTCTTCAGGTCACTTGTTCTTTCTAGGCTGGAATATTGCTGCACACTAACAGCACCTTTCAAGGCAGGTGAAATTGCTGACCTAGAAAATGTACAGAGAACCTTCACGACACACATAACGGAGATAAAACACCTCAATTACTGGGAGCGCTTGAGGTTCCTAAACCTGTATTCCCTGGAATGCAGGCGGGAGAGATACATGATTATATACAGCTGGAAAATCCTAGAGGGACTAGTACCGAACTTGCACAAGAAAATCACTCACTACGAAAGCAAAAGACTTGGCAGACGATGCACCATCCCCCCAATGAAAAGCTGGGGTGTCACTAGCACGTTAAGAGACCATACAATAAGTGTCAGGGGCCCAAGACTGTTCAACTGCCTCCCAGCATACATAAGGGGGATTACCAACAGACCCGTGGCAGTCTTCAAGCTGGCACTGGACAAGCACCTAAAGTCGGTTCCTGACCAGCCGGGCTGTGGCTCGTACGTTGATTTGCGTGCAGCCAGCAGCAACAGCCTGGTTGATCAGGCTCTGATCCACCAGGAGGCCTGGTCACAGACCGGGCCGCGGGGGCGTTGACCCCCGGAACTCTCTCCACGTAAACTCCAGGTGTTGTTGTTACTGGTGTTGTCGTTACTGGTGTTGCTGTTACTGGTGTTGCTTTTACTAGTGTTGCTGTTACTGGCGTTGCTCTTACAGGTGTTGTTGTTACTGGTGTTGTTGTTACTGGTGTTGTTACTGGTGTTGCTTTACTGGTGTTGCTGTTACTGGTGTTGTTGTTACTGGTGTTGTTGTTACTGATGTTGTTGTCACTACTGTTGCTGTTACTTTTGTTGCTGTTACTGATGTTGCAGTTAGTGATGTTGTTACTAGTGTTGTTGTTACTGGTGTTGTTGCTGATGTTCCTGTTACTGGTGTTTCTGTTACTGGTGTTGCTGTTCTTGACGTTGTTCTTACTGGTTTTGCTGTTACTGCAGTTGCTTTTACTGGTGTTCCTGTTGCTGGTGTTGTTGTTACTGGTGCTGCTGTTAATGGTGTTGTTCTTACTGGTGTTGTTGTTACTGGTGTTGTTGTTACTGGTGCTGATGTTAATGGTGTTTCTGTTACTGGTTTTGTTGTTACTGGTGTTGCTGTTAGTCATATTGCTGTCACTGGTGTTACTCTCACTGGAGTTACAGTTATTGGTGTTGCTTTTCCTGGTGTTGTTGTCACTGGTGTTGTTGTTACTGGAGTTGTTGTTACAGATGTTGTTGTTACTGGTGTTGCTGTTACTGGTGTTGTTGTCACTGGTGTTGTTGTTACTGACGTTGTTGTTACTAGTGCTGCTGTTACTGGTGGTGTTGCTGTTACTGGTGTTGCAGTTACTGGTGTTGTTACTACTGGTGTTGCTGTTACTGAAGATGCTCTTACCGGTGTTGCTGTTACTGGTGTTGTTGTTATTGGTGTTGATGTTACTGGTGTTGTTTCTCGTGTTGCTGCTACTGGCGTTGCTTTTACTGGTGTTGCTGTTACTGGTGTTGTTGTTACTGGTGTTGATGTTACTGGTGTTTCTGTTACTGGTGTTGATGTTACTGGTGTTGTTACTGGTGTTGCTGCTACTGGTGTTGCTTTTACTGGTGTTGCTGTTACTGGTGTTGTTGTTACTAGTGTTGTTACTGATGATGTTCTTACTGGTGTTGATGTTACTGGTGTTGCTCTTATTGGCGTTGTTGTTACTGGTGTTCCTGTTACTGGTGTTGCTCTTACTGTTGCTATTGCTGGTGTTGCTGTTACTGGTGCTGCTGTTACTGGTGTTGATACTGGTGCTGCTGTAAATGGTGTTGCTGTTACTGGTGTTTCTGTTACTGGTGCTGCTGTTACTGGTGTTGTTACTGGTGTTGCTGCTACTGGTGTTGCTGTTGCTGGTGTTGCTGTTACTGGAGTTGCTGTTACTGGTGTTGCTGTTGCTGGTCTTGTTCTTATTGGTATTGCTGTTTCAGGTGTTGCTGTTAATGGTGTTGCTGTTACTGGTGTTGCTGTTATTGGTGTTGCTGTTACTGGTGCTGCTGTTACTGGTGTTGCTGTTACTGGTGTTGCTTTTACTGGTGTTGTTACTTGTGATGCTGTTACTGGTGTTGCTGTTACTAGTATTGCTATTATTGGCGTTGTTGTTACTGGTGTTCCTGTTGCTGGTGTTGCTTATAGTGGTGTTGCTGTTACTGGTGTTGTTGTTACTGGTGTTGTTGTTACTGATGTTGCTGTTACTGGTGTTGCTTTTACTGGTCTTGTTGTTACTTTTGTTGCTGTTACTGGTGTTGTTACTGGTGTTGCTGTTACTGGTGTTGTTACTTGTGATGCTGTTACTGGTGTTGCTGTTACTAGTATTGCTATTATTGGCGTTGTTGTTACTGGTGTTCCTGTTGCTGGTGTTGCTTTTACTGGTGTTGCTGTTACTGGTGTTGTTGTTACTGGTGTTGTTGTTACTGATGTTGCTGTTAGTGGTGTTGCTCTTACTTGTGTTGTTGTTATTGGTGCTGCTGTTACTGGTGTTGCTGTTATTGGTGTTGCTGTTACTGGTATTGCTGTTACTGGTGTTGCTTTTACTGGTGTTGCTTTTACTGGCGTTGCTGTTACTGGTGTTGTTGTTACTGGTGTTGTTGTTACTGGTGATGTTACTGATGTTGACGTTACTGGTGTTGCTGTTACTGGTGTTGCTTTTACTGGCGTTGCTGTTACTGGTGTTGCTGTTACTGGTGTTGTTGTTACTGGTGTTGTTACTGGTGTTGTTGTTACTGATGTTAATGTTACTGATGTTGCTGTTACTAGTGTTGCTGTTACTAGTGTTGCTGTTACTGGTGTTGCTGTTACTGGTGTTGTTACTGGTGATGCTGTTACTGGTGTTGTTTTTACTGGTGTTGTTACTGGTGCTGCTGTTATTGGTGTTGTTGTTTCTGATGTTGTTGTTACTGGTGTTGCTGTTACTGGTGTTGCTGTTGCTAGTGTTGCTTTTACTGGTGTTGCTGTTATTGGTGTTGTTACTGGTGATGCTGTTACTGGTGTTGCTTTTACTGGTGTTGTTGCTACTGGTGCTGCTGTTACTGGTGTTGCTTTTACTGGTGTTGTTGTTACTGGCGTTGCTGTTACTGGCATTGCTGTTACTGGCGTTGCTGTTACTGGTGTTGCTGTTACTTGTGTTGCTGTTACTAGTGTTGCTGTTACTGGTGTTGCTGTTACTGGTGTTGCTGTTACTGGTGTTGTTGTTACTGGTGTTGTTGTTACTGGTGTTGCTGTTACTGGTGTTGCTGTTACTGGTGTTGCTGTTACTGGTGTTGCTGTTACTGGTGTTGTTGTTACTGGTGTTGTTGTTACTGGTGTTGCTGTTACTGGCGTTGCTGTTACTGGTGTTGCTGTTACTGGTGTTGCTGTTACTGGTGTTGCTGTTACTGGTGTTGCTGTTACTGGTGTTACTGTAGTTGGTGTTGCTGGTACTGGTGTTGTTGTTACTGGTGTTACTGTTACTGGTGTTGTTGTTACTGGTGTTGCTGTTACTGGTGTTGTTGTTACTGGTGTTGCTGTTACTGGTGTTGTTGTTACTGGTGTTGTTGTCACTTGTGCTGCTGTTACTGGTGTTACTGTTACTGTTGCTGCTGTTACTGGTGTTACTGTTACTGTTGCTGCTGTTACTGGTGTTACTGTTACTGTTGCTGCTGTTACTAGTTGTTATGCAAGGTCTTGCATGACACTGTAATGCATATATAGTGGAAAAGGTGCCATAATTTTTTTTAAATGTGACAAAATTGTAAATCATAATGTATGAACTAGGGATAAATGTCACCCATAATTTTATAATTCATATGTGCGTTTGGGGGTACTGTAAAGTACTTTAAACTGTAAATATAATGAAATCCTGTCAAGGATTTATTTTCGAACTGTGTTTGGTTAGCGGGTATGTGTAGCTTGGGGGGTCCCGTGGAGGCTGGCGTCTGAGACGCTAGCTGGTCTAGTGGCTAACGCGACGGGCTGGAGTTTTGAGACTCTTTGACCGCGGGTTCAATCCCGGCCGGGGGTATGGTTTAAGCTTTGTAGCTTTGTACTTATTTGGTTAGGCATCTCGAGTCATAAGCTCTTTTATGGTTTTACCAGTATGCTCAACTAGGCTCTGATATTTTTTTTTTTTTTATTCACCGGTATTCTCCCGGCCCGGGTCTTTTCCAAGTAGTGGTGACCCGGCCTTGGCTCCCTATCTGGGGAGTATCTAGAGACCTAAGTCTCCCATGGGAAGAGGTACAAGTACCCCCTCAGATATGGTCACGGACTGCGGGATAAGTGAGGACTGAGGACATAAGAGGTAATAGGGGTTAGTAGAGTAGGGAAGGCCTGGCATGGCTGGGTTAAGTGTTTATGTTTTGCAGGAGTCTCCAGCCGCATGCTTCTTGTGTAAGAACATAAGAACATAAGAAAGAAGGAACACTGCAACAGGCCTACTGACCCATGCGGAGCAGGTCCATGTCTCCTCCCCGGATTAGCCCAATGACCCACCCAGTCTGGTCACCTACACTCAAGGAAGGAGCACGGCACCAGACCCAGCAGCACAAGCTAGTCAGGTCCAACTCACACACACCCACACCCACTCATTAATTTATCTAACCTATTTTTAAAACTACACAACGTTTTAGCCTCAATAACTATACTCGGGAGTTTGTTCCACTCATCCACAACTCTATTACCAAACCAGTGCTTTCCTATATCCTTCCTGAATCTGAATTTTTCCAACTTGAAACCATTGCAGCGAGTCCTGTCTTGGCTGGAAATTTTCAGTACGCTATTTACATTACCTTTATTTATTCCTGTTTTCCATTTATACACCTCAATCATATCCCCCCTAATTCTACGCCTTTCGAGAGAGTGCAGATTCAGGGCCCTCAGTCTATCCTCACAGTGCAGATTCAGTGCCTCAGTCTATCCTCAAAGGGAAGACTTCTGATACATGGGATCATCTTTGTCATCCTCGTCTGTACGTTTTCCAGAGCATTTATATCCATTCTGTAATACTGTGACCAGAACTGAGCAGCATACTCTAAATGAGGCCTAACCAAGGATATATAGAGTTGAAGAACAACCTAAGGACCTCTATTATTTATACTTCTAGATATGAAAACAAGAATTCTGTTAGCTTTATTGCGAACACTAATGCACTGTTGTCTTGGTTTTAGATTACTGCTAACAAGAACTCCTAAATCCTTTTCGCAATCAGTAGTATTAAGATCTACATTATTTAGTTTATATGTGGCATGGTTATTTAACTGTCCAACATTTATTTTCCTAGCTAGGAATTTTGCCTAACCCTCTGTGAACCAACCCATTGAAGTAATACATGCTGGTTTAGCGCTTTATGTTTTGACAGGGATAGCCCTGGGTGGCCTGTGTCTGACTGAGATGTGTGCAACTTTTATCTTTGCCCTTAGACAAGCCCACAGGATGGGTATGGGGTGCATAATAAACATATTAAACTAAACTAACTAACCTTAGACAAGGCTCAAGCCCACAGTTAATCCCCTCTATCTGCGTAACACTGGTGTTGCTGTTACTGAAGCTGAAGCCCACAGTTAATCCCCTCTTTCTGCGTAAAACTGGTGTTGCTGTTACTGAAGCTGCTGTTACTGGTGTTGCTGTTACCAGTGTTTGTGATACAGCTGCTGCTGTTACTGGTGCTGCTGTTAGTGGACAGGTGTGAGTCACATTCTTGGAGTTAGTTTTTAGCAAGCCGCTAACCAGACTGAGAGTCGAAGATCAAAATGAATTTTTTAAGGGAGAGCCACAGAATTTGGTTAACACAAGCCTATCCGATGTTATCCTGACGCCAAATGACTTCGAACAGGCGATAAATGACATGCCCATGCACTCTGCCCCAGGGCCAGACTCATGGAACTCCGTGTTCATCAAGAACTGCAAGAAGCCCCTATCACGAGCCTTTATCATCCTATGGAGAGGGAGCATGGACACGGGGGTCGTCCCACAGTTACTAAAAACAACAGACATAGCCCCACTCCATAAAGGGGGCAGTAAAGAAACAGCAAAGAACTACAGACCAATAGCACTAACATCCCATATCATAAAAATCTTTGAAAGGGTCCTAAGAAGCAAGATCACCACCCATCTAGAAACCCATCAGTTACACAACCCAGGGCAACATGGGTTTAGAACAGGTCGCTCCTGTCTGTCTCAACTATTGGATCACTACGACAAGGTCCTAAATGCACTAGAAGACAAAAAGAATGCAGATGTAATATATACAGACTTTGCAAAAGCCTTCGACAAGTGTGACCATGGCGTAACAGCGCACAAACTGCGTGCTAAAGGAATAACAGGAAAAGTCGGTCGATGAATCTATAATTTCCTCACTAACAGAACACAGAGAGTATTAGTCAACAGAGTAAAGTCCGAGGCAGCTACGGTGAAAAGCTCTGTTCCACAAGGCACAGTACTCGCTCCCATGTTGTTCCTCATCCTCATATCTGACATAGACAAGGATGTCAGCCACAGCACCGTGTCTTCCTTTGCAGATGACACCCGAATCTGCATGACAGTGTCTTCCATTGCAGACACTGCACAGCTCCAGGCGGACATCAACCAAATCTTTCAGTGGGCTGCGGAAAACAATATAAAGTTCAACGATGAGAAATTTTCAATACTCAGATATGTAAACACGAGGAAATTAAATCTTCATCAGAGTACAAAACAAATTCTGGCCACAAAATAGAGCGAAACCAACGTGAAAGACCTGGAGTGATCATGTCGGAGGATCTCACCTTCAAGACCATAACATTCTAATCAATCGCATCTGCTAGAAAAATGACAGGATGGATAATGAGAACCTTCAAAACTAGGGAGGCCAAGCCCATGATGACACTCTTCAGGTCACTTGTTCTATCTAGGCTGGAATATTGCTGCACACTAACAGCACCTTTCAAGGCAGGTGAAATTGCTGACCTAGAAAATGTACAGAGAACCTTCACGGCGCACATAATGGAGATAAAACACTTCAATTGCTGGGAGCGCTTGAGGTTCCTAAACCTGTATTCCGTGGAATGCAGGCGGGAGAGATACATGATTATATACACCTTGAAAATCCTAGAGCGACTAGTACCGAACTTGCACACGAAAATCACTCACTACGAAAGCAAAAGACTTGGCAGATGATGCAACATCCCCCCAATGAAAAGCAGGGGTGTCACTAGCACGTTAAGAGACCATGCTGATCAGGCTCTGATCCACCAGGAGGCCTGGCCACAGACCGGGCCGCGGGGGCGTTGAGCCCCGGAAGTCTCTCCAGGTAAACTCCAGGTAAACTGGTGTGGGTCACATCCTGGGTGTTAGTGGACTTGTGTAAGCCACATCATGGGTGTTAGTGGACTGGTGTGGGTCACATCCTGGGAGTTAGTGGACTGGTGTGTGTCACATCCTGGGTGTTAGTGGACTAGTTTGAGTCACATCCTGGGTGTTAGTGGACTGGTGTGGGTCACATCCTGGGTGTTAGTGGACTGGTGTGGGTCACATCCTGGGTGTTAGTGGACTGGTGTGAATCACATCCTGGGTGTTAGTGGGCTGGTGTGAGTCACATCCTGGGTGTTAGTGGACTGGTGTGAGTCACATCCTGGGTGTTAGTGGACTGGAGTTTACCTGGAGAGAGTACTGGGGGTCAACGCCCCCGCGGCCCGGTCTGTGACCAGGCCTCCTGGTGGATCACAGCCTGATCAACCAGGCTGTTGCTGCTGGCTGCACGCAAACCAACGTACGAGCCACAGCCCAGCTGGTCAGGAACCGACTTTAGGTGCTTGTCCAGCGCCAGCTTGAAGACTGCCAGGGGTCTGTTGGTAATCCCCCTTATGTATGCTGGGAGGCAATTGAACAGTCTCGGGCCCCTGACACTTATTGTATGGTCTCTTAACGTGCTAGTGACACCCCTGCTCTTCATTGGGGGGATGTTGCATCGTCTGTCAAGTCTTTTGCTTTCGTAGTGAGTGATTTTCGTGTGCAAGTTCGGTACTAGTCCCTCTAGGATTTCTCAGGTGTATATATCATGTATCTCTCCCGCCTGCGTTCCAGGGAATACAGGTTCAGGAACCTCAAGCGCTCCCAGTAACTGAGGTGTTTTATCTCCATTATGCGCGCCGTGAAGGTTCTCTGTACTTTTTCTAGGTCAGCAATTTCACCTGCCTTGAAAGGTGCTGTTAGTGTGCAGCAATATTCCAGCCTAGATAGAACAAGTGACCTGAAGAGTGTGAGTGACATCCTGGGTGTTAATGGACTGGTGTGAGTCACATCCTGGGTGTTAGGGGACTGGTGTGAGTCATATCCTGGGTGTTAGCAGACTGGTGTGGGTCACATCCTGGGTGTTAGTGGACTGGTGTGGATCACATCCTTGGTGTTAGTGGACTGGTGTGGGTCACATCCACATCAAGTGGCCTCATCAATACGGCCACTTGATACTGGAGTTCCGCAGGGAAGTGTTCTTGGACCCCTGCTCTTCCTCATTTACATCACTGATCTTCCAAACATATCCCAACACCTCAAACCCATTCTCTTTGCTGACGACACGGCTTATGTCACCTCCCACCTTAATCTTGCCACCCTCAACACCATTGTTAACAAGGAGCTGCTCAAAATATCGACTTGGATGACTGCCAATAAGCTTACACTTAACACTGGCAAAAACCTACTATATTATGTTTGGTAGCAGAGCATGTGTTGCGCAACTTAAGATTAAGATCGACAACACTCTAATTGCCAGACATAATGAGGGCAAATTCCTTGGTCTATACCTCGAAAACAACCTAAATTTCAGCACCCATATCCAACACATAACAAAAAAAGTATCCAAAACGGTTGGGATCCTCTCCAAGATACGATATTACGTGCCACAAACTGCCCTTCTCACACTATACCATTCACTTATATATCCATACCTCACCTATGCTATCTGTGCTTGGGGATCAACTGCAGCAACACACCTTAAGCCAATAATAACCCAACAAAAAGTGGCAGTATGAATAATCACTAAATCCCATCCCTGGAAACACCCCCCCCCCATTCTTCATAGATCTAAACTTACTCCCTGTTCAGAACATCCACACTTACTACTGTGCAATCTATATCTACAGGACCTTAAATTCCAATATTAACCATGACCTAAAACGCTTTCTTGATAGTTGTGACAGGTTCCACAGGCATAACACCAGACAAACATCTCTATGACATTCCCAGTGTTCGACTAAACCTTTACAAAAAATCAATGTATTTCAAAGGTCCTAAAATCTGGAACACCCAACCTGAGAACTCTAGAACTGCAGACACATTCATCACTTTCAAAACTACAGTTAGAAAACATCTTATCTCCCTGATCCACCCCATCAACTAACTACATGATAACCACCTGGTGGCTCAAATTACACTCACTCACCCTCTACTATAAACCCAGAAATACTAACTTAATCTTAAAATAATAAATCCTACTAGTCAAAAAGTTGCCTATGTTACTCAAATATAGACACCATTGTATTGTGCCCAAACAAAAGCATTCACATTGCTAACTCACAAATTATGATGTATCCTTTAGCCTTAATAACTGGTAATCTGTAAGGACTTAATGTTTAATAATTAATCTAAGTCGCTCGAAATGCCCTAGCCAAGCTAGTGTCCTAGCGGCCCCCTCTGTTATTAGTATTTTATAACAAGTAACCACACAAATACCCAAACCCTGTAAACCCCACATTGTAACCCTATAGAGAATAAACTTGAATTGAATTAAACCTGAATTAGTAGCAAAACACTTGTAAGCTGCCTTAAATAAAAAAAATCCTAGTAAAAGACGTAGTTAAAGGTTCAGTTTAAAGGCAGAGAACAATAAGGAGGGCTCTCCTCCTTAAATCAATAAATTACAATTAAGTCATTGTTTAAGCAGTATTAGATGACGGTATTAAAGTTTTTCGCTCTCTTCCTGGTTGAATTATAATTCTGATAAAAATATTAAAAACAAGAAAGATAGTAATAAAGTCTGGTTAAAAGTTCAAATATATGATATAGGGAAATAAAGCAGCATTTAAAGGGCTCTAATATGAGCAATCACAATAAAAATATGGTTTAACTGTTTGAGAAAATATTTAATTAGGTATATGTCATTCAGCTCCTCTTACTTAATGAACCTTTAATTTGAAAACAAAAGGCTGAAAAGGAAACGGTAACAAGGAGTGCTTTTAATGAATTACATCAGGATAGACAGTAATAAACTGTCAAATTTCAGAAGTATACTTGCAAGTAAACCACAATAATATCTGGGTTTTAAGGGTGAAATAAAGAGTTGAGAACGGTAAATCAGCTCTCGGTTCCTCTATTCCCTCAACCTCTCAGTCCAACAATGAACAAAGTGAACTAAGTATGGTGTCGTTAAGGTAAGAATTCTGCCTCATTTTTACCCTTATATTCTCTCTCTTTGACCACCTTCATGCCCTCTAGTGGTGGGTAGTGATGACCGTGATAGTCTCTAGTTCCCAGAGATGGAGGCGTTCCTCCCTTTGCCCCCCGCCCACATCAACCAGATTCAACATCAAATGAATCAATAATTGCCGAGCAATTCGTAGCCATCTTGACAGGCACAGTGGAAATAAATGGTATAAAATACCGACACAATGGAAATATAAACACAAATGCAGTATAATGTGATCCTTTATTGACAACGTTTCACCCACACAGTGGGCTTTTTCAAGTCACACGACAGATCTTCCTGGGTTGGAAGGTACGGGATGTATTTTATACTGCATTTGTGTTTTTATATTTCCATTGAACAGGCACAGATTGATCAATGAATCTCTCACTCTCTACCCCCAAGGAAGGTTCCCGTGATGTTGGTGAGGGGCTCTTGATTTAGGGAATTGGATCTGTGCTCCAGTTCCCCGAATTAAGCCTGAATGTCTTCCACATCCCCCCCCAGGCACTGTATAATCCTCCGGGTTTAGCGCTGCCTCCTTGATTATAATAATAATCAATGATTCTCAATATAGTTTTACAAAGGGTCGTTCCTGTCTTACGAATTTACTAACTTTTTTCACTAAGGTGTTTGAGGAGGTAGATCATGGTAATGAATATGATATTGTGTATATGGACTTCAGTAAGGCTTTATTGTTCAAATTTCATTGTACAATCTCTTAGTAATTAAATAATCAACTACCTCATTTTGTGATTTTACTAGTAAGCATAAGTCACCTTATGTAATTTTCTTATTTACTATTGTTTGCTTAAAAATTAGCTGAATTGATACTTTCTCTCTCCATATTACTACCTCATATTTTTTTAACTACTATCAATTGACATTACTTACTAAAATTAATAAATATCATTTTTACTAAAATTTCAATTTACTCTTAACATTTTTGACATTTAATAACCATTACTTGTCTAATTACCTTTACCTGTTTTAATACCACATTTACTATCCTAGATTACTCTTAATTACCTTGTACTGCCATATAACCAAGTATAACTACCAGTGCAATATTGAATGAAATAAACATTACTTTTTCACTTTTTTGTAATCATTATTACTTACTAAAATTTTATTAAACACCATATTTACTACCAGTCAATTTTACTTTTGTACATTAAGCATTATTTTATACTTCCCATAACATTTTGTTGCCAAATTTTCAAGTTTTTATATTCAACCCCAACCTTTATGTTATCCTTTGTACCTGTGTACCTGTCTACCATCTTACTATCATATTATAACCAAGACATTACCATTGTGATTTTTTTACTATTATTCTTTTGGTACTTTAATTGTGAATTTTATTTTGTCAATTTAAATCTAGTTATAATCTTGATCTTGTCAACAACCTATACCAGACTCTAGTGCAATTGCAAGTACCATTTCAAATTGTATTTTTATATTATAATTTTATATTATAATTCCTACCATCTGTCCATTTAACTTTGCTTACCATTACTTAATTTTAGTCCCTTATATATTTTCTCCTTTATTTTAGCTTTATATAACTATCCTAGTTTATATATCCACAATTGTTAAAATAATCAAGGTGCTATTCTCAGGTGCTAAAGTAGAATAAGCTCACAATTTTGCCATTATATTCCAAAGCTCATTTATTTGATTACCACTTTATTGTTCACCACAACTTATATTAGTCCTTTTTTATTATAATTTTAAACTATAATTCTAACTTTAAAAAATTACCTTTATAGTACTACCTACTATCATATTCCCAAGCTCTATTATATGATCATCACTTTATTTGTATTAGTCCCTTTTATATTGTCTCCTTTATTTTAGCTTAAAAAAAAAAAAAAAAAAAAAACTACCTTAGCTCATTATTTTACATTCGTTAAATAATTCAGGTGCTATTTTTTAGCTTAAGACTATTTACTTTGTTTTATACTTAATTCTAACTATAGATTCACTACAAATCTTATGATTACAAGCATTAATCCTGATACCAACCTCTTATTTAATGACTTAAATGAATCAAACAGTTACTGTAATTACTACACTGCAGAACAATCAAAGGCACTTCTCAGTGCCAACAACAACATAACTATCTTTAACTACAATATCAGATCTTTAAGCAAGCATTACGATGACCTCATAGCATTACTAAATTCCTTACATGCCAATATGTCCATTACACTAACTGAAACCTGGCTAAACCCTGATAGTACAGATGTCTATGCCATTCCTGGTTACACAGCCATACACAACTGTAGGCCAGACCAACAAGGGGGTGGCACAGCCATATACTACTCAGACCAACTAGAATGTATCACAAATACTTGCACAAGGGATGAACATGGGGAATATATAATAGCTAAATTCAAATCCAAATACCTACAAAAACCTCTCACATTGACAAACATCTACAGAGTTCCACAGTCAAACATTAGCCAATTTAGTCAAAATCTAGGAAGTATGATAACTGATGCACGCATGAACAAAGATCACTTACTACTCTCAGGTGACTTCAATATAAATCTCCTGCAAGACCAGGACCCACACGTTACTGAATTCACAAACACAATGAGTAACTGTATGTTACTACCAACAGTAACAAAACCTACAAGAGTTACAGAGACTAGTGTTTCCCTACTTGACCACATCTGGACCAACACCATATCCCCTTTAAAATCAGGCATAATTACAGATAATACCACAGACCACTACCCTACTTTCCTCATAACAACTCTTGGTAAACTACCCCAAGACACTACTAAAGTCACCTTCAGATTCACAATGAGGCAGCCATTAATAACTTCACAACAGCAGTAGCAAACATTGATTGGCACACTGAGCTAGAATTCTATACAGATATTGACGAATGTATTAATAATTTTCTAAAAAAGACCCAATACCTCTATAACAAGCACTGCCCTAAAAAAACTAAACAGATGACAGCAAAGAGACTGAACAGTTCCTGGCTAACACCCAGCATTCTCAAATCCATAAATACAAAACACCAATATGAAAAACAGTACAGAATGGGTCACATAACCAGAGACCAAACAAAACGTTACTTGTCAATCCTAACCAGCCTGATAAGAAGGGCAAAAAAATTGTATTATGAGAACAGATTATCCAACTTACGAGGTGATATAAAAAAGACCTGGAAAATCCTATCAGAAATTCTGGGAACAAAAAAGATATCACGAAATAGCGAAATAAAATTAGCAAAATCAGATGAACCCCAACTCCCACCAACAGAAACAGCAAACAGACTCAATGATTTCTTCTCCACTATAGGACAAACCTTGCCAATAAATCCCAAGCTCAGATACCCCCCCAAATGACTACCTCACCGGCAACTACCGAACACACTGTTCCTAGCTCCGACTAACCCATACGAAGTCTCCCTTATTATCAATGCACTAAAAAACAAGGCAGGAGATTTAAGTACCTTACCACCCTTTATATACAAAAAAGTGTCACAAGTGCTATCTCCAATCATTGCAACACTCTTTAACAAATCCATTGAATCCTCCACCTTCCCTACAGTACTCAAAATAGCAAGGGTCACCCCCATCCACAAAGGAGGAGACCAAACAGAGTTGAATAACTATAGGCCAATATCAAACTTACACCCTCTCTCAAAAATATTCGAAAAATTAATTCATAAACGAATCTACTCCTACCTTATCTCCCAAAACATACTCAACCCCTGCCAATTTGGATTCAGGGGCCTAATAAAAATACTAATGATGCTATTATACACATGCTAGAACATATATACACTGCAATAGAGAAAAAAGAAGTCCCACTGGGGATCTTCATTGACTTACGTAAAGCTTTTGATACAGTTGACCATGACTTGCTCCACGTAAAATTGTCACACTATGGTATAAGAGGGCACTCCCTCAACTACCTCAAGTCATACCTCAGCAACAGAAGCCAATATGTGTACACAAATGGGGCAAACTCTTCTGCGCAACCAATTACAGTTGATGTCCCACAGGGAAGTGTCCTTGGCCCTCTTCTCTTTCTCCTATACATAAATGACCTTTCAAATGCTTCGCAATTACTCAAACCCACACTATTTGCAGATGACACTACATACGTCTTCTCTCACCCGAGCCCAGTCACACTAGCCAATACTGTAAATACCGAATTAGAGAAAATATCTACCTGGATGAGGACTAACAAACTTACACTAAACATTGACAAAACCTACTTCATTCAGTTTGGTAACAGAGCTACAGATGTCCCTCTTAACATAATGATAAACGGATCACCTATCACAAAGCTAACAGAGGGAAAATTCTTAGGAATCCACCTTGATAATAGACTCAAATTTCATACACATATACAACAAATTTCTAAGAAAATTTCCAAGACTGTAGGCATACTATCGAAGATACGGTACTATGTTCCACAGTCAGCCCTCCTGGCCCTATATCACTCTCTTATTTACCCCTATCTCACCTATGGAATTTGTGCATGGGGCTCAACAACAATTAACCATCTCAGACCACTAATTACCCAACAAAAGGCTGCAGTTAGAATGATAACAAATTCTCACTACAGGCAGCACACTCTGCCAATATTCAATACAGTAAACCTACTCACCATACAAAACATCCATACTTATTACTGCACCTATTACATACATAGAACACTTAAACTCTGATATTAACCCTCCCCTCAATCATCTCCTTGCCAACTCAACAGAAAAACATGACCATAACACAAGGACAGATCATCTTTGATGTTCTCGGGTCCATTTCACACTATGCAAAAAATCAATGCACATAAAAGCCCTAAAATCTGGAAATTCATTACTGTAAAATATAAAAGAAACGCTACCTGTTATATAAATTCAAGTCTCTTCTCAAAAAGTCACTTACTCACCCAAAACCAATAAATACTGAATAAAAACTGAACCATATAAATTGTATATCTTAAATGGTTACTCACAATTATATCACATAACTGATGTTAAACTAAAACTGAATCTAACTTTATTATTTTTTAAATACACAACTACCTATCAGAATCCTTCATTTGACTGAATGCAACCATATGACCTGTCTTTGTAATACTCACTTGTGCTTTATAGTAATCTGTTTACATTAATGTTTTATCACTGATTTCATCATTGCTTAAGTTAGTCTTAAATTAATTTTAAGCCAGCCCGTAATGCTATGCATAGTATAAGTGGCTTTGGCATGCTGCTCTTATCTGTATTTTTTTGTACCTCTGTATGTGTGCTCAAATTGGTAATAAATAAATAAATAAATAAATAGAGTTCCACACCAGAGGCTATTGAGGAAACTTAGGGCACACGGAATAGGAGGAGAATTTTTTTCCTGGGTAGAGGCATTGCTGACAAATAGACAGCAGAGAGTTTGCATAAATGGGGAGAAGTCAGAATGGGGGCACGTCACAAGCGGTGTTCCTCAGGGGTCAGTGTTGGGCCCGTTGTTGTTCACAATTTACATAAACGACATAGATGAGGGAATAAATAGCGACATAAGCAAATTTGTTGATGACACCAAAATAGGCCATCCAATTAATTCTAATGAGGATATTAGAGCACTCCAGGATGATTTGAATGACTGATGTAATGGTCAGATAAGTGCAATGCAGTTTAATATTGACAAATGCAAAGTTCTAAATGATTGGGACAGTTAAATAACCATTGCCACATATAAACTAAATAATGTAGATCTTAATATACTGATTGTGATGGGATTTAGGAGTTCTAGTTGAGCAGTAATCTAAAACCAAGTACAAACGGTGCATTAGTGTTCGCAATAAGTAACAGAATATTCTTGGATCTTCATATCCTAGAAGTAAATAAATAATAGAAGTCCTCAGGTTGTATCTTCAGCCGCTTTATAATTCTTGGTTAGGTTTATTTAGGACTTGCTGCTCAGTTTAGTCACCGTATTAACAGAATGGTACTAGTTACTGGTACTAGTCCTCGGTATTTGTAGTACTTGCTTGCCTATAGTTCTGGTCACCGTATTACAGAATGGATATAAAATGATCTGGGAAAACGTACAAAAGGAGGATGACAAAGTTGAATCCCATGTATCAGAAATCTTCCCTATGAGGATACGACTGAGGGCCCTGGAATCTGCACTATGAGGATATAGACCTGAGGCCTGAATCTGCTCTATGAGGATAGACTGAGGCCCTGAATTGCACTGTGAGGATAGACTGAGGCCTGAATCTGCACTCTCTCGAAAGGCGTAGAATTAGGCTGGGGATATGATCTAGGTGTATAAATGGAAAAACAGGAATAAATAAAGGGGGTTGTAAACAGCTTGCTGAAATTTCAGCCAAGAAGACAGGACTCGCAGCATTGTTTCAAGTTGGAAAAAAAAATTCAGAATTCAGGAAGGATATAGGAAAGCACTGGTTTGGTATATAGAGGTTGGGGAGGAGTGGAACAAATATGAGTACGTTTTTCAGGTAAAACGTTGTGTGTTAAAATAATAGGTAGTAATACTTGAGTGGTAGTGTGGGATGGGGTGATGAGTTGACCTTGACTAGCTGTGCTGCTGGGTTGGTGCAGTAACTCTTTCCTTGAGATAGGAGCTGATCAGACTCGGTGGGTTACATTGGCTATTCCGGGGGGGGGGGTCATGTCTATTACGGGGGGGGGACATGGCAGCTTGCATAGGTCAGTAGGCCTGTTGTAGTGTTAACTCTTTATATGTTCTTAAGGGGCTCTGGTGGACTGGAGGTTAAAGCTTCACACAAAGCAAGGGTCTCTGAAGTGCAAGTGGACTGGTGTGGATGGCATTCTGGGTGTTAGTGGACTGGTGTGGGAGGCATCCTGGGTGTTAGTGACTGGTGTAGGTGGGCATCCTGAAGTGTAGTGGACTGGTTGTGAGTGGCATCCTGGGTGTTGTGGACTGGGGTGTGGGTGCATCCTGGGTGTAGTGGATGGTGTGGATGGCATCTGGGTGTTAGTGGACTGGTTTGTGGGTGGCATTCCTGGGTGTTAGTGGAATGGTGTGGGTGGCATCTGGGAGTTAGTGGACTGGTGGTGGGAGCATTCTGGGTGTAGTGGTGGTGTGGGTAACTCCTGGGTGTTAGTGGATGGTGTGGGTCACATCCGAGGTGTTAGTGGACAGGTGTGGGTGGCATCATGGGTGTTAGTGGAGTGGTCGTGGCTGGCATCCTGGGTGTTAGTTGGACAGCAAGGTGGCATCCTGGGTGTTAGTGGACTGGTGTGGGTGCATCCTGCTGGTTAGTGGACTGGTCTGGGTCACTTCGTGGGTGATAGTGACTGGTTGGGTCACATCCTGTGGTGCTAGTGGACTGGTCTGGGCACATCCTGGGGGTTAGTGGACTGGTGTGTCTGGCTTCCTGGTGTTAGTGGACTAGTGTGGATGGCATCATGGGGTGCTAGTGGACTGGGTGCGATGGTGGCATTCCTGGGTGTTAGTGAATTGTTGGTGCGTGGCATCCAGGGTGTTAGTGGACTAGTGTGGGTGGCATCTGGGTATTAGTGGATGGCGTAGGTGGCATCTGGGTATTTAGTGGACGTGGTGTGGGGGGCATCCTTGGGGGTTAGTGAACTGGTTGTGGGTCCCATCTGGCGTGTAGTGGCTGGTTTGTTGGGTCACATTCCTGGGTGTTAGTGGACTGGTGTGGGTCACATCCTGAGTGTTAGTGGATGTCTGTGGGTCGCCATCCTGGGGTAATTAGTGGAATGGAGTGGGTGGCATCCAGGGTGTTAGTGGACTTATTGTGCGGTGGCATCCTTGGACGTTAGTGGAGTGGTGTTGGTGGCATCTGGTTGTTAGTGGACTGGTGTGGTGGCATCCTGGGGAATGTTAGTGGACTGGTGTGGGTCCCATCCTGGGGGTTAGTGGACTTGTGGGTCACATCCTGGATGTTAGTGACTGGTGTGGGTCACATCTGGGTGTTAGTGGACTGGTTGGGTCGCATCACCTGTGGTTTTAGTGGGGACTGTGTGGGTCCATCCTGGGTGTTAGTGGACTGGTGTGGGTCACATCCTGGATTGTTAGTGGACTGAGTGGGTCAATCATGGGTGTTAGAGGACTGGTGTGGGTCACATCTGGGTGTTAGTGGACCGGTCGTGTTGTGTGGCTTCCTGGGTTTTAGTGGACTGTCGGGTTCACATCCTGGGTGTAGTGGACTGGTGTGGTCCACATCTGGATGTTAGTGGACTGGAAGTGGGACACATCCTGGGTGTTAGTGGACTGGTGTGTGTGACATTCCTGGGTTGTTAGTGGATTGTTTTTGGGTCAAAATCCTGGGTGTTAGTGACTGGTGTGGGGTCTCATTCATGGGGGTTAGTGGATTGGTTGTGGGCCATATCCTGGGTGTTAAATGGATGGTGTGGGGTGCATCCTGAGTGTTAGAGGAATGGTTGTGAGTGGCATTCCTGGGTGTTAGTGGGAGTGATGTGAGGTGCATCCTGATGGTGTTAGTGGACTCATGTGGGGACAACATCATGGGTGTTATTGGACTGGTGTGTGGGTCACCATCTGGGTGTTAGGTGATGGTGTGGTGGCATCCTGGGTGTTATTGGACTGGTTTGTGGCCACATCCTCGGTGCGTTAGTGGACTGGAGTGGGTCCATCCTGGTGAGTTAGTGAATGGTGTGGGCCTAATCCTGGTTGTTAGTGGACCAGTGTGGGTGTATCCTAGGTGTTAGTGGACTGGTGTGGGTCACATCCTGGGTGTTAGTGGACTGGTGTGGGTCACATCCTGGGTGTTCGTGGACTGGTGTGGGTCACATCCTGGGTGTTAATGGACTGACTGTGGGTGGATCCTGTGTGTAAGTGTACTGGTGTGGGTGGCATTCTGTGTGTTAGTGGACTGGTGTGGGTGGCATCCTGGGTGTTAGTGGACTGGTGTGGGTGGCATCCTGGGTGTTAGTGGACTGGTGTAGGTGGCATCTTGGGTGTTAGTTAACTGGTGTGGGTGGCATCCTGGGTGTTAGTGGACTGGTGTGGATGGCATCCTGGGTGTTAGTGGACTTGTGTGATTGACATCCTGTGCGTTAGTGGAGTGGTGTTGGTGGCATCCTGGGTGTTAGTGGACTGGTGTGTGTGGCATCCTTACTGCTAGTGGACTGGTGTGGGTGGCATCCTGGGTGTTAGTGGAATTGTGTGGGAGGCATCCAGGGTGTGGGTGGACTATTGTGCGTGGCATCATTGGAGTTAGTGGACTGGTGCGGGTGGCATCCTGGGTTTTAGTTAACTGGTGTGGGTGGTATCCTGGGTGTTAGTGGACTGGCGTGGGTGGCATCCTGGGTGTTAGTGGACTGGTGCGGGTCACATCATGGGTGTTAGTGGACTGGTGTGAGTCACATCCTGGGTGTTAGTAGACTGGTGTGGGTGACATCATGGGTGTTAGTGGACTGGTGTGGGTTGCAACCTGGGTGTTAGTGGACTGGTGTGGGTGGCATCCTGGGTGTTAGTGGACTGGTGTGGGTCACATCCTGGGTGTTAGTAGACTGGTGTGGGTCACATCATGGGTGTTAGTGGACTGGTGTGGGTCATCCTGGGTGTTAGTGGACTGGTGTGGGTCACATCCTGGGTGTTAGTGGACTGGTGTGGGTGGCATCCTGGTGGTTAGTGGACTGGTGTGGGTCACATCATGGGTGTTAGTGGACAGTTGTGGGCCACATCCTGGGTGTTAGTGGACTGGTGTGGGTCTCATCCTGGCTGTTAGTGGACTGGTGTGTGTGGCTTCCTGGGTGTTAGTGGACTGGTGTGGGTCACATCCTGGGTGTTAGTGGACTGGTGTGGGTCAAATCCTGGGTGTTAGTGGACTGGTGTGGGTCAATCTGGGTGTTAGTGGACTGGTGTGGGGTCACATCCTGGGTGTTAGTGGACTGGTTGTGGGTGGCCCTCCTGGGTATTAGTGGACTGGCGTATGTGGCATCCTGGGTATTAGTGGACTGGTGTGGGGGGCTTTTCTTGGGGGTTGTAAAAGGTGGGGGGCACACCCAATTGGGTGTTTGTGGATTTGGTGTTGGTCCCCATCGTGGGTTTGTTATGGACTGGTGGGGGTTTCACATCCTGAGTGTTGGGGGACGGGTTTGTGGGTCGCTTTCCGGGGTATTGGGGGAATGGAGTGGGTGGCACCCGGGGTTTTTAGTGGATATTGGGGGGGTGGCACCCTTTGGATTTTGTGGAGGGGTTTGTTGGTGGACCCTGGTTGTTAGTGGACGGGGTGTGGGTGGTTTTCCTGGTTTTAAGGGGATGGTGTGGGTCACATTTTGGGTTTTTAGTGGATGGGGGTGGGCACATCCTGGATGTTAGGGGATGGTCTGGGTAAATTCCGGGTTTTAAAGGTGGACTGGTGTGGGTGCTTTCCGGGGTTTTTGGGGGACTGGTGGGGTCAACCCGGGTTTTTTAGGGGAAAGGGTGTGGGCCACACCCTGGTTGTTAGGGGGACTGGGGGGTGGGTCACATCCTGGGGGGTTGGGGAAACTGGTGGGGGTCCCATTTTGGGGTGTTATTGGATGGTGTTTTGTGGTTCCCGGGGTTTTTAGGGATGTGTGGGTCACCCCTGGGTGTTAGGGGGCTGGTTGGGGGTTTACACCCCTGGATTTTAGTGGGGACTGGAGGGGGCCCAAAATCCTGGGTGTTGGGGGCCCTGGTGTGGGGACTCCTGGGTGTTTGGGGGATGGTTTGGGTCAAATCCTGGGTTTTTGGGGGACGGTGTGGGTTCTTTCAGGGGGTGTTAGTGGATTTGTGGGGGGCCATATCCTGGGTATTAAGGGGATTTTGGGTGTGGGGTGCACCCTTGGGGTGTTAGGGGAAATGGTTTTGGAGTGGCATCCTGGGGGGTTGTGGGGTGATGTGGGTGGAATCCTGGGTGTTAGGGGAAATCGTGGGGGGCCCACATAAATTGGGGGGGTTTGGGGGGACTGGGTGGGGGGTCACATCCTGGGTGTTGTTGACTGGTTTTTTGGGGGCCCTTCCCTTGGGTTTTTATTGGACGGGGTTTGGGGCCCAAACATCTGGGTTTGTTAGGGGGATGGGGGGGGTTTTCACACCCTGTGAGTTAGTAAAAATTGGGTTTGTGGGCCCTTTTCCCTGGTTGTTAGGGGGCCCGGGGGTGGGGTTTATCCTAGGTGTTAGTGGACTGGTGTGGGTCACTTTCCCGGGGTTTGTAGGGGAAACTGGTGTGGGCTCATCGGGTTTTAGTGGTTGGTGTGGGTCACATCCTGGGTTTTTAATGGACTGCTGGGGGGTGGCATCCGGGGTGAAAAGGGGTGGGAATGGTGGGGGTTTGGCATTCGTGTGTTAGTGGCCTGGGGGGTGGGTGGCTCGGGGGTGTTAGGGGAAATGGTGTGGGTGGCACCCCTGGGGGGTTAGTTGCCCTTGGGGGGTGGATGGCATCCTGGGTTTTTGGGGGGATTTGTTGTGGGTGGCTTTTCCGGGGGTTTAGTGGACTGGTTTTTGGGGGCATCTTGGGGTTATTTTGATGGTGTGGGTGGTTTCCGGGTTTTTTGGGGGACGGGTTTTGTGGGTGGTCCTGGGTTTTATTTGGACTTGTGTGTTTGGACTTTCCTGGGGTTTTAGTGGAGTGGTTTTGGTGGCATCCTGGGTGTTAGGGGGAACGGGTGTGTGGGGCCCATCCTTACTGCTAGGGGGAACTGGTGGGGGTTTGGCATCCTGGGTGTTAGGGAAATTGTGTGGGAGGATCCAGGGTGTGGGGTGGACTTTGTGCTTTGGCTTTTGGAGTTAGGGGATGGTGCGGGGGGGGACCCTGGGTTTTTTTTAAAAATGGTGGGGTGGTATCCTGGGGGTTAGGGGAAATGGCGTGGGTGGCATCTGGGTGTTAGTGGACTGGTGCGGGTCACATCCTGGGTGTTAGTAAAACTGGGTTTTGGGTTTGGAAATATGGGTGTTAGGGGGACTGGTGGGGGTTTGGCAACCGGGGGTTAGTGGACGGGTTTTGTGGGGGAATCCTGGGTTTTTGGTGGGCTGGTGGGGGGTCAAAATCCTGGGTGTTGTAGACTGGTGTGGGTCACATCAGGGGTGTTAGTGGAGGGTGGGGGGTCTTTTCCTGGGTTTTAGGGGATGGTGTGGGTCCCCATCCTGGGTGTTAGTGGACTGGTGTTGGGCCCACATACTGGGTGTTAGTGGGGGCTTTGTGTGTGACCCCGGGGGGTGTTAGGGGGATGGGTGGGGTCACCCCCTGGGTGTTAGTGGATGGTGTGGGAAAACCCCTGGGTGTAGTAAACGGGTTTGTGGGTAACCTCCGGGGTTTTTTGGTTTCTGGTGGGGAGTTATACCCCGGGGTGTTTTTGGGATTTGGTGGGGGGTTCACATCCGGTTTGTTAGGGGGATGGGGGGGGCCACACCCTGGGTTTTGTGGACTGGTTCCCTACCCCTGGGTGTTAGTAAAATGGTGGGGGGTCACATCCCTGGTGTAGTGGACTGGTGGGGGTCACATCCTGGGTTTTTACTGGACTGGTGTGGGTGGCTTTCCTGGGTGTTAGTGGGGTAGTGTGGGGTCGCATATGGGTGTTATTTAGTTTGGGTGTGGGTCACTCCTGGGTGTTAGTAGGGGTTTGTGGGTCCCCTCCGGGGTTTTGTTAGTGGGACTGGTGGGGGCCCATATCCTGGGCATTAGTGGCTTTTTGTGGGCCCACACCCGGGGTTTGTTAAAAGGGATTTGGGGTTGTGACATATCAGGGTTTTAGTGGACTTGTGTGGTTTCACATCCTGGGTTTGTAAAGGCTTATTTAAGCCCTGTAAAAAACTTCGTCAGTATTACTCAGCTGGCTCCTCCTCAGGAAAATTAGGATTAAAAAAAGAAAAAAAAACAGAAAAAACATAAACATTTTATTATATAGAAAATAAAAAATGAAAAACCACTTAAATATGAAATATTAATCCTACATTAAAAAAAATGAAAAATATAAATGAAACTGAATTCAACGCAAATTTAGGGGTGTCTGGTGTTGGGAAAACGTGTTGTTAAAATCTTTACCCGGGTTGCTATGTGGGGGGGGGGGGGGGGGGGGGGTTCGCAGGTTTTTGGTGACCCCCACTGGCTAGTTTTCCCCAGTATACCAGTGATTTAATCTTTCCCGAAGACAGGAGACCCAGGTGCTTGACCGCTGTAATGTTTGGAGGGGTTATGCCTGTTCTTCATACAGGTGCACGGGCCCAAAAAAATACTTATTGGGACTTTCCAGGACTTTAAAGTCCTTCTCCTTTTTCCCTGTTGATTGAAGGTGCCCCTCACTGTCACCCAAAGAGTGGGTGTTGGGAGCTGGGTCGGGGGATTTACTTTTTTGGCCCAGACCCCCACACGTCACCTTTCGGGGGGGGGGGTGGAAGAGGGGGGAAAAAGGGTTACCCGGAGCAGCTGACCCTACATTAAAAAAGCAGCCGGAAAAAATAAAAACTTTTTTTTACTATAATTCCCTCTCTACTTATCTATTGATTTTTCCCTCACACCCCCCCATAAAAAGACTTATGTAAAGGGGGAGTATAAAAAGGGAATAGGCGAAAAAAAAAAAAAAAAGTTCTAACATGGGGAAGGGTCGGTAAGGCAAAAAATCTTTTTCTGACTGCCCGGGGACTTAACCAGTCAGAGAAAAAATTTGGGAATGAACCATTGATATACACAATAGGGAAAACTTAAAACCCTGGGGGGTGCCAATGTCCCCTCAAGGGGGCGACTGTTGGTTCCCTTGAAAAGTTTCTAGGTATATAAAAGGTTTGGGGGTCCGTTTTTTAAAATAAAATTCTTTTCCCGAAAAATTAAAATTTAATTTTTGGGAGTTTTACCCTCCCACGGGGGCAAAAACTTTCCCTTTTCTATTGGGGATCTTTTTTCTGGGGGAAGGATTTTTCCGGGACCTTAGGAAGAATACGGGAGGGGAGTCCCTCAGGGTTTATTTTTTAGTAATACCACCCCAAAAGCCGTATTGGAGGAAATCATTTTCCAAACAAAATGTTTTTTTAATATCGGGAAAATCTTAAGTATAGGGTTTTTCGAAAAATTTTTTTTTAAATTCTCATTAAATTTTTCCCGAGTTTACGTGGGAAAAAGTTAAAAGGGGTTTCCCTTTCACAGTTTTTTTAAGGGGAAGTCGGATAAGAGGGCCTGTAAGATCAGAAAGATTCGGAATAACCGTGCAAAAAAATTTCAGAAAAAAGAAACCCTACACATGGCTTTTTGGGTTTTGGGGAATTTAATTCTAATAAAATTTGATCTTTTTGGGGAGAGGCTGCAGAGGGGTTTAAATTTGAAAATATCAGTCCCAAAATATTTAATTTGGGTTTTTCCCAAGGAAGGTTTCTTCGGCTTGGCGGGGAGGCCCTGTGAGGTTTAACCTACGGGAAAAAATGATGTTTTGTTTGGATATGTTCGCCCCCCCGTATTGTCATTACGTAAAGGTTTTTCAAAAAAAAACTGAAACATTTGGCTAACCCCTGGGCCTTTTTTACGTTCACGTAGGTAGCACGGCAGTTTTCAAACCCAAGGGGGTTGTTCTTTAAAGGGTCAAATCCTTGGTGTGTAGGAAAAAGGGGTTTTTACTGTTTTGAAGAAAAGGATCAATTTCCTGATGAATGCCTGGCCTTATAATCTCTGAAAAGAAGGAAAAAAGTCCTAAAAAATTTTTGTTTGATCGGGTATTACACCGGGGTTATTGCATTAAGGCCTCTGAAGTCAATAGCCAAATTTTATATGAATTATCCTCCCTTTTTAACCAAAGGGTAATGGGGGAAAAAATTGAAGTACTGAAGGTTCAATGATCTTTTGTTTTAATAATTTGTCTTTCCTCTCTTTTAAAAGCATCCCTAAGGGGGAATGGAAATGGGTTAAAATTTTGTTTGATAGGATTGTCCGTCCCCTTTAAATAATCTTATGGGGCTACCCTGGAGGTAACCCGGGGAAAATCAGTAAAACATCTGAAAAAATTACTCAAAAAATTTTTTAAAATGTCCATGTCTCTTTTGGTCATCCCAAAATTTATTAATATTAATGTTTGGGTTTTCGGGCCCGGGGGGTGGTCAAAAATTTACCAAGTCATGTAGTTCTTCATATAGTCTAAGTTTTGAGGTTTTTCAATTACGCACACCTTACATTCTTCGTTGTCTTATTTAAGTTCGTGTGGAAAAAAAAAAGTCAAAGTTATTAAGGCAGTTTTAAACCCAATTTCTTCGGTAAAATTTCTTTAAAAGGGTGATATATTAAAGCTTTGGTTTCCCCCTTTAATTTATGAGGTAGTCAACTTTCCACAAATTTTTAATACTTTTTTATGGACCTTTCCCTGGCCTAATTTAAATTTTTTTTACTTGATAGGCAAAAAATACAAGAAAAATTTTATCTCCCACTTTAAAACTTCTCCTCTGACTTCTGGGGAAACAAAAAAAGGTTTTGTACTGGTCCCCTTGACAAGCTTAGGTTTGGGCGAAAAATATTCAGAGGTCCCTCAAGGTTTTGGGTTTTAAGGGCAAGGAGAAAGGTAAGAAGAAAGAACCCCGTTTTTCCTCCTCATTAGGGCCATAAGTCATGAAAGGGTGGACAAAAGGGGGCCCCTGGCCCCCCGTCTACCCAAAAGAAGTTTTAAAAAAGGGGAAAACCCCCAAAGGGTCATGGGAACTTTCTCATGGCAAACAAAGAAAGGGTAGGTAACGATGCCACTCCCTTTGGTTTAAGGGAGGGAAAAATTTCCTTTAAAAAGGGCTTGAGAATCGAAGCTGGCGCTTTAAACCCCCCATTACAGCTGGGTTTATAGGGTGTGGTGAAGAGGGCTTTTACTCCCCGAAGTTGGGTATTATGTTTCATTAAGTCAGAGTGAATTTTGTCCCCCCGGAGACAAAATTTCTTGGGGGGTTTCCCCCTCTGGAGAAGTTTGGCCCCAAAAGGGTTCAGCCCCCTCGTAGTAGTTATGGTCTTTTAAAGGGGAAAGGCCCCCAGGGAAAATCGAAGCATAATTTAACTTAAAGTTTAAAATATATCTATGCCCCCCCATGAAAGTGGAGATAAAGGACCAAAGATGGGCAAAAGCTACTCTTTCAAACGGTACCGTAAAAAATTGGCCCTTTTTGGGCCATAGGTACTCGCCCCGGGCCTCGGGAGGAGGCAGTTGGCAAAAAATTTTCACGGGTCTACAATAAGTAGTGAAATCTGGGACAAATTTTTTGGGCCCCAAAAAAAAGGTTTCCCTTTAAATTTTTTTTAAGGTTTTACGATGCCCAGAAATGTTCCGGGGCCCCTGGCAGGGGCATGAGCCATTTTAAGGGAAAATTTTCTCTGCATTGACTTGGAAAAACCCGATGGAAAATTTTTATTCATTTTGAATTTAATTTGGGAAAATGACTTGTACAAGATACCCTTTTATATTCAAATTTATATTTAAAGTTTTTCCTTTGGATAAATTGATTTTGCTTAGCGGGCCCTTATGGCAAATTTTGAAGAGAAGGGCAATTAAGTTGTTAAATTGGGCAAAGGGAAATCTTAATTTTTCTAAAGGCCCTTAAAGTCAGGGGGAAAAACAAAGGATGGGGCAGTTTGAGAAGCCCCAGGCTTTTGGGGCTGAGCCCTTGGGCAAGACATTTTTGGTTTTCGGGGTGATAACTTCACTTTCATCTAAAAGGGAACCGGTGATCCTTCTTCCCCCGCTTTCGAGGAAGCATCACGGTTTTTAATCCCACAGAATCTCGCGAGGACATTGTCTCATTTAAACTTTTTGAGCCGCTTCTTTTGACTCACAGGAAAAAGGATCTGAAACACTTTTGCCCTCTTTTTGGGGAAAGAAAAAGGGCAAACCCCAGAACTAAGAATGGCCCTTTTACATTTCCTATTTGTATGGGAGCAAAAAGGGAAGGGAGCTAGTACAGCCCTTTAGGAAAAAACCCGTGAACCCCTTTTTGACCCAATGTAAAAACGGAAAGGTGGAAAAAATGTTTTCTGTACGGGCCCCGTAGTCTGAAAAAATAACGGGAATGAGGGTTTTTTTAAGATTAGGGAAAAAAGCTTATCAGAAAAAGACTTACATGTGCATCCAGTGTTGTTTAAAAAGGTAGATACGTTAAGTCCTTTTAAATGTTCCCGAAAGAAGGGTGCTTGGGGGCTTACGTTTTTTTAAAACATCTTCCAACTTTTTTTGGGCCTTCTTAAAAAAGGGGCAATTTTGGACGTTTTTGTCCCCTTTAAAACCACACAAATTTACAAACAGGAATTAAAAAAAGTCAATTTTTCTTTTTCCCTGGAGGCTTTGATTTTTTATTTTAAAAAAAAAAAAAAAGGGTTTTTTGAACCCTTTCCCCTTTTTGGGTTTGATCCCTTTAGGTCTTTATAGGAATTTTGAGGGCCCCGCATACAGGTCAGCAGCCCCCCCCCCATCAACTTCCTAACTTTAATCGGGTTTCGTTCTCTGATGAATGTTTTGTTTAATGTGATGGGGAAAAAAACTGTCAGGAAAATGGTCAGCCCAACCCCGAAGGGCTTTGAAAAGAATTTATAACTGTGTTTAATTCCGGGAAATCTCTATCCAAAAAAGGCGAACAAACGAAGAGTGTTACCTGTAGCTGGAAAATTCTGGCCAGGCGTAAGGTGGCTTTCCCGATAAACTTTTCCCGTAGAATTTGTGGTTTTTTTTAAAATTTCTTTAAAAGGGTTTCCTTTTCAGTTGGTTTAAAAAAAAATATGTTTTCCTGTGGGCAAATTTTTCCCTAGAATTCAAAGGGTTTTACCAGAAAATAACTTTTCCCAACCTGGTAGCCCCCGGTGCAGAGGCCATTCACGAGGGAAAACAGTATTCTAAAAAAAGATAAGTTTTGAAGTAAAGGGCTTTCCCCCTGGAAGGGGGGGGGTAAAATTTTGGTGTTGGAAAATGGCACTAGTGCACGTTTTTTTTCCCTTTCTTTCCCTTTATCTAATTTTTCTTTTTGGGGAGAATGTTGACTTTTTTTCTTTAATTCAAAAACGGCTTGGCCCCGAGCTCGCGATCCCCTTTTCCCTCTCCCTTAACTCATATTCTCTATCCTTTGTCTTTCCTTCAAGTTCCCCTTTAATTTTTAATTGCTCCCCCCAGTATCTTAGCTTGTTTTTTTCACGTATTTTGCTCTTTCCTCCGATCAAGTCTTTTCACGCTCTTTTTTTTCTTCTCTCTCTCTTTTCCCGTCTTTCTTGATTCTCTTTTAAATTCATCTCTTTCCCTTTTTTTTCCTTCTTTCTCTTTTTTATTCTCTCTCTTTCAAGTCTTTCCTGGATTTTTTGCACTAAGAAAGATTCTAAATTTTTTCCTGTTATTCCCCAACTTCCAGCATTTTATCCCAAAAATGGGAAAATTTCCCCCATACTTGCAAGAAAATTAAACTATCAGGGGGAATTGGGAAAGGGGTTTTTAAAGAAAAAAGGAGGGTTCAAATTTTTTTCTCCGCCAAACTGTAAATTAAAACCCAAGGGGGTCGATCCCCCTTCAATTAAAAAAAATTTTGTATTTTAAAGAAAAACGAGGGGGTTTTTGCCGACTCGAGCAAACAGTAAGTAGGTGGGGTTTACTTTACCATCCAAACTTCTCACCCCAAAAAATCAAGAGTGTCCCATGAAACCCCCCGTTCCCTTGATTTAAAGAAGAGTCAATGAAAAAAATTTGTCACTGGAAAATTCCCCGGGGGTTTCCCTTTGTCTTTAAACCCCCAAGTGTTTCAAAACTCGCATGAAAGAGGGCAGAAATTTAAATATTTATAAACCCGCCTTTGGGGCTTTTACTTACAATAAAAATTTAGGGCTTTTAAAAAAATACCCAAAACTTTTTAAAAAACCTGTACCGTTGTTTCCCACCATAGGGAATGTTTTCTCATGGGGGTGGTGTTTAAACCCTCTTTTGGTTGCCCGGGGTAGAAGTTTCCCCAATTTGGGAGATTTTGGATGGAGTTGAATCTTTAATTTTTGTAGAGAAAAACCTTGGGAAGGGGGGGCCCCTTGTGAAGGCTTTCTCAGCCCTGTAAACAACTTTTGTCAGTTTTTTACCAGAATGGTCCTCCTCAGGAAAAATTTGTGAATAGAAAAAGAAAAAATAACAGGGCAAAAAATAAAAAATTTTTATTATGAGAAAATATAAAATTAAAAAAACTTAAATATGAAATTTTTTATCCCACATTAAAGAAAATGAAAAAAGAAAAAAAAAAAAATGAAAATGAATTCAACGCTAATAGGGGTGTCTGGTGTTGGTGACACTGTTGTTGAAATTGTAGCCGTTGCTGATGTGGGGGGGGGGTCGCAGGTGTTGGTGACCACCACTGGCTAGTTCTTCACAGTATACCAGTGAGTAATCTTTACCGAAGACAGGAGATCAGGTGCTTGACCGCTGTAATGATGAGGGGTTATGTCCTGATTCTTCATACAGGTGCACAGGCACGTAAATACTATATTGGGACGTCTCCAGGACGTTAGTCCTTCTCCTGTTCTGCTCGTTGATTGACAGGTGACCCTCACTGTCATCCAAGAGTAGTGTTGGGAGCTGTGAGTCGAGTGATTTACTGTTTGACCAGAGCCACACACGTCACCTTTCGAGGGGGGGTGGGAAGAGGGAGGGGAAGGGATATCCGGAGCTAGACTGACCCTACGTTAACAAGCAGCCGGCAGTCAAACTATCACTTTAGAGGTGGGGGAGAAAAGGCCGGAAAAACGGGAGCTAGACCGACCCTACCTTAACGAGTAGCCGGCAATGAAACTATTGTTACTATATATTCCTTCTCTACTCCTATCTACTGAACTTTTCCCTCACACTGGGTGTTAGTGGACTGGTGTGGGTCACATCCTGGGTGTTAGTGGATTGAAGTGGTTAGCATCCTGGGTGTTAGTGGACTGGTGTGGGTCACATCCTTGTTGTTAGTGGACTTGTGTTGGTCTCATCCTATGTGTTAAAGGACTGGTGTGGGTCACATCCTGGGTGTTAGTGGACTGGTGTGGGTCACATCCTGGATGTTACTGGATTGATGTGGGTCACATCCTGAGTGTTAGTGGACTGTTGTGGGTCACATTCTGAGTGTTAGTGGATTGGTGTGGGTCACATCCTGAGTGTTAGTGGACTGGTGTGGGTCACATCCTGGGTGTTAGTAGACAGGTGTGGGTCGCATCCTGGGTGTTAGTGGACTGGTGTGGGTCACATCCTAGGTGTTAGTGGACTGGTGTGGGTCCCAATGTGTTAATGGACTGGGGTGGGCCCTATCCTGGGGGTTACTGGGAAATGGTGTATGTTTACATCCTGGGTGTTAGTGAACTGGTGTGTCTCATCATGGGTATTAGTGGACTGGTGTGGATCACATCATGAGTGTTAGTGGACTGGTGTGGGTCACATCCTGGGCATTAGTGGATTGAAGTGGGTCTTATCCTGGGTGTTAGTGGACTGGTGTGGGTCACATCCTAGGTGTTAGAGGACTACTGTGGGTCACATCCTGGGTGTTAGTTGTGTTGTTGGCATCCTGGGTGTTAGTGGACTGGTGTGGGTCACATCCTCTGTGTTAGTGGACTGGTGTGGGTCATATCCTTTGTGTTAGTGGACTGGTGTGAGTCCCATCATGGGTGTTGGTATACTGATTTTTATCACATCCTGGAGGACTTTTGTGGGTCACATCCTGGTTGTTAGTGGACTGGTGTGGGTCACATCCTGGGTGTTCGTGCACTAGTATGGGTCATATCCTTGGTGTTAGTGGACTTGTGTGAGTCATATAATCGGTGTCAGTTGACTGGTGTGGGTCCCATCCTGGGTGTTAGTGGACTGATGTGGGTCACATCCTTGTGGACTGGTGTGGGTCACATCCTTGTTGTTAGTGGACTTGTGTTGGTCTCATCCTATGTGTTAAAGGACTGCTGTGGGTCACATCTCTGGATGTTACTGTGAGTGGATGTGTGGGTCACATCCTGAGTGTTAGTGGATTGGTGTGGGTCACATCCTGAGTGTTAGTGGACTGGTGTGGGTCACATCCTGGGTGTTAGTAGACTGGTGTGGGTCGCATCCTTGGTGTTAGTGGACTGGTGTGGGTCACATCCTGGGTGTTAGTGGACTGGTGTGGGTCATATCCTGGGTGTTAATGGACTGGTGTGGGCCATATCCTGGGTGTTACTGGACTGGTGTATGTCACATCCTGGGTGTTAGTGAACTGGTGTGTGTCTCATCATGGGTATTAGTGGACTGGTGTGGATCACATCATGAGTGTTAGTGGACTGGTGTGGGTCACATCCTAGGTGCTAGACTACTGTGGGTCACATCCTGGGTGTTAGTTGACTGATATGGGTCATATCCTGGGTGTTAGTGGACTGGTGTGGGTCGCATCCTGGGTATTAGTGGACTGGTGTGGGTCATATCATGGGTGTTAGTGGACTTGTTTGGGTAGCTTTCTTGGTGTTAGTGAACTGGTGTGGGTGTCCTCCTGGGTGTTAGTGAACTGGTGTTATTGGCATCCTGGGCGTTAGTGGACTGGTGTGGGTCACATCCTCTGTGTTAATGGACTGGTGTGGGTCATATCCTTGGTGTTAGTGGACTGATTTTTATCACATCCTGGAGGACTTTTGTGGGTCACATCCTGGTTGTTAGTGGACTGGTGTGGGTCACATCCTGGGTGTTCGTGCACTAGTATGGGTCATATCCTTGGTGTTAGTGGACTTGTGTGAGTCATATTATCGGTGTCACTTGACTGGTGTGGGTCCCATCCTTGGTGTTAGTGGACTGATGTGCGTCACATCCTTGTGGACTGGTGTGGGTCACATCCTGGGTGTTAGTGGACTGGTGTGGGTCACATCCTGGGTATTAGTGGACTGGTGTGGGTCACATCCTCTGTGTTAGTGGACTGGTGTTGGTCATATCCTGGGTGTTAGTGGACTGATGTTGGTCACATCCTGGAGGACTGATGTGGGTCATCCTAGGTGTTAGTGGACTTGTGTGGGTCACATCCTGGGTGTTAGTGGACTGGTGTAGGTGTCATATCTGGGTTGTTAGAAGAATGTAGTGGGTCACACCATGCGTGTAGTTCACTGGTGTGGTGTATCCTAGGATAGTTGATGAATGTGAATGGTGGCATCCTGGTGTTTAGGGACTGTGTGTTGGTAGCATCCTTGGTGTTAGTGTACTGGTGTTGGTGGCATCCTGGGTGTTAGTGGACTGGTGTGGGTCACATCCTGGGTGTTAATGGACTGGTGTTGGTAGCATCCTGGGTGTTATTGGACTTTTGTTGGTAGCATCCTGAGTGTTAGTGGACTGGTGTGGGTCACATCCTGGGTGTTAAAGGACTGGTGTGGGTTACATCCTGGGTGTTAATGGACTGGTGTTGGTAGCATCCTGAGTGTTAGTGGACTGGTGTGGGTCTCATCCTGGGTGATAGTGGACTGGTGTGGGTTACACTCTGGGTGTTAGTGGACTGATGTGGGTCACATCCTGGGTGTTGGTTGATTGAAGTTGGTCACATCCTGGGTGTTAGTGGACTGGTGTGGGTCAGATCCTGAGTGTTAGTGGACTTGTGTGGGTCACATCCTGGATGTTAGTGGACTGGTGTGGGTCACATCCTGGGTGTTAGTGGAATGGTGTGGGTCGCATCCTGGGTTTTAGTGGACTGTGTGGGTCACATCCTGGGTGTTAGTGGACTGGTGTGGGTCACATCTTGGATGTTAGTGGACTGGAGTGGGTACATCCTGGGTGTTAGTGGACTGGTGTGGGTCACATCATGGGTATTAGTGGACTGGTGTGGATCACATACTGGGTGTTAGTAGTCTTGTGTGTGTCACTTCCTGCGTGTTTGTTGACTGGTGTGGGTCGTATCCTGGGTGTTAGTTGACTGGTGTGGGTCACATCCTGGGTGTTAGTTGACTGGTGTGGGTCACATCATGTGTGTTAGTGGACTGCTGTGGGTCGCATCCTGTGTGTTTTGTGGACTTTGGTGGGGGGTCACATCCTGGGTGTTAGTGGGCTTGTGTGGGTAACATCCTGGGTGCTAGTGGACTGGTGGGGGTCACATTTTGGGTGTTTTTGGACTGGTGTGGGTCACATCCTGGGTGTTAGTGGACTGGTGTGGGTCACATCCTGGGTGTTAGTTGACTGGTGTGGGTCACATCTGGTGTTAGTGGACTGCTGTGGGTCGCATTCCTTGTGTGTTAGTGGGATTGGTGTGGTTGCATCCTGGTGTGTGACTGAACTGGTGTGGTCGCATCATGGGTGTTATGTGGACTGGTGTGCGGTCGCTTCCTGGGTGTTAGTGGACTGGTGCTGGGTCACTTCCTGGGTATTAGTGGACTGGGTGGGTACATCCTGGGTGTTAGTGGACGGTTGTGGGTCACATCTTGGGTGTTAGTGTGTCATACGCGGGTTCTTAAAGGAAATTTTCGGGTTGAAGGTAGGACACACTTGTTGGATGGTAAAGCTATAGTGTCGACTGTGGTAAAGGAAGGGATGAGCCTAGCCTGCGTGTCAATGCATGGATGTCTTATCTGCTGACTGGGAGGGAGGCAGAGGTACGAACATACACATGCGCATCCCTGTGACATCACACAAACAGTTTTAACTCTGCCTAAAAGGGATCTTCTATATAAAGCACATTGATTCTCTACTATGTATTCTATACAAAAACATATAAGGGGATCCAGCAATATGCTGGGACAGCTCGGTGATGTTAATATGTCGATCTCGACATACGCTACTATACTATAGGTTTGAACAGGCAGCGTGGTTCTGGGCTGATTAATATACAATAACTAAGACATATATAGCCTTAGAACTAATGGATGGTATCATAGTGGTGATGTTAAATAATGGGTTTTACATAATGGATGATAACGTAATCACTTTTAAACGTATTGCATTGCGTTTATAAGACCATTCATTGAACAATATGGATGGAATGATCGCTCGATCTGTATTCATGCCCTCCTACGGATTTGAGGGAAATAAATATACAGTGGACCCCCGCGTTAAAGATATTTTTTCACTCCAGAAGTATGTTTAGGTGCTGTACTGACCGAATTTGTTCCCTAAGGAATATTGTGAAGTAGATTAGTCATTTCAGACCCCCAAAAATACACATACAAACGCACTTCTTACATTATTGGTCGCATTGCGGATGGTGATCGTTATGCAGGGGATCCACTGTATATATACAAGGTGAAATTAACAGCTAAGGCATTCTGGTGCACTCAGATCTTTACTGTCAAATTCTCAGAAACACGGACGGGAACGTGAACACAAAAAAAAAAAAAATTCTGAAAACTGATCAGTAATAAAAAAAAACAGTTGACAATTTCCTTCATTCTCGGACAAACTGTTAACATACAGGGACTATGTACATTTAAACCCAATTCTGCGAGGGTAGGTTTACTTATGCAGAATGGTTTTCTCAGGGAGGATTGAATTCACTTGCAATGGGCTAACAACATCCCTGACTGAGGGACGATCTGGAACGAGTATCTACCGAAAGGTCTTGTGGGTTTATCATTACTTGTCGAGTACGCAAGGACAGTAACGACATTGGGGTTTGAATATCTTGACTGAGTATTCGAGGTTAGAAGGGGTACAGAGTCAAGAGGATTTTCAGCATCTTTCACCATTAGCCTGGGTAGCAATATTCATCAACATGCTACTAATTTCATATGATCTACATGCGATTCTTTGTACTTACCGTACTAATTTCTCTAACTTATACTTTATTGCCAGGTTTATTTCTACAACTTCGATAAGGCGCCAACAAACTTTTTGATCGTGCTTAGGCCATTTCGGATGTTTTGTTGAAATTTGTCAGACATTCCTCTTGGATCCTATCCTTGAACTTTTGATGGTTTAGCATGGCTTTTAGTTACTATAGTAAATTCTGCTGTTGATTTATGAAGGTTTCATGGATTCTTCTAATAAATACACTCTGAGCCATGCTTGTACGAGTTGCATACGAAATCATCAGGGTTGTAATTGGGTTTCGGAGTGGGAATATTAACAACTCAAATAGGGTATACGCTTGTCTACACATACATTGCATAAATGTGGAGTATCACCTATGGAAGCATTGTAAGCAGATTTATGGCACTTGGACATCTGGTATAACTTCATCCCAAGTTTCCTATTGGGGTTGAGATAGTGGCTTCGGACATCAAGTACAGTGGACCCCGCTTAATGATACCTCAATGCGACCACGTTTTGTAAGTGTATTTATGTAAGTGCGTTTGTACATGTATAGTTTGGGTGGTTCTGGAACTGGACTAGTCTTATTCACAATTATTCCTTATGGGAACAAATTGGTCAGTGCTGGCACTCTGACATAACTTTTGGAATGAAAAAAAATCGTTAACCGGGGGTCCACGTCCTTCTTATGGGTTCGTTCAGCTACCCATTGCTGGCAGGATGATGGGAACAGTGGTAGGTTAGAGATCTTGTAAAGTACACAAATTTTCCAAGAAATCTCATTTACAGAAAATTCCCTCCATTATCTGTAACTAAGGACTTAGGTGTGGTATGCCTGCAGTTAATGCGTTCTTTAAACGCTTTAGCTACTGTACTTGCAGTCTTTATCTTGCAATAGGATTAACTCATTATCTGGTGAAATGTCTACCATAACACACAGGATGTTTGTTGCCTTGGAGGGAACTATTTAAAATTGGTTAATAAATTCAAGGGCAACTCTTTCCATGGTCGCTACGTGGTTGGGTTATACACTTGGATTGGTTGAGGACCATGACATTTCCTTTTATAGTTGCATACAAACACTACATTTCTTAACATACTTCTGAAATGTCAGTTGCCATTCGGGCCTCAAAAAGTATTACATTCAAGGCTTGTTTAACGGGAACGATCCATACCAGGTGTGCAACACCTGGTGCATCATGAACTAGCTGTAGAGCTTCGTTTCACTGTGAACTGTGGAATATAAATGGTACACTCTTATGCTTGGGAGTACCCAACTCGGCTGTTCGATACAGTAATTCTTCGGCTCAATTACAAAGTCACTAATGGGTGCTGGGTGGCTTACTCAGTAAGAATAATCTTCCTGGAGCACGGGAATCGAATCACCCAGACCACATGGGATTTGTTCTTTGCGCCTTCTTTACATCCTCGACAGTAAATGGAGGATCTGCAGTAACTACAGTAACGAGTCATGATAAAGCATCTGCGACTTCATTTGACTTGCAGGTAAATGTTCAAACGTGGCGATTGAACTCTTAGATAGTCAATGGTCCATCTGGCTAACCTTCTAGATAGGTTGTTTATTCTGGAATAATGAGTATCAATGGTGCTTGGGCCTGTCAAGACATGAACAGGGTACTGGTAAATAATGTCTCGGAAGTGCTTAAAGACCATACTATTGCTAAAGCTTCTTGCTCATTACTGTATAATTCGTTCAGCTTTTGTAGGAACGGCTAGAAATGCAAAATGCGTTGTACTTTGCTTCAGGTTTCTGAGCTAGTTACCCGGCATCTATGCCGCAATTGAACTAGCATAGTTGTAAGATAGAGGGCTTAGAAAAATCTGGGAATTTCAAAATAGGAGCGGAGTGTTAGCTTTTCTTTTAGTGTCTGGAAATGCTCTTTCTTGATAGAAGGTCTAAATGAAAGGAGCATCCTTTCTTAGTATTCAGTTATAGCGGAGCTGCTATTGATAGAAAAATTAGCAATGAAGCATCGGTAGAAACCTGTAGACCCGCAAAGGGATCTTACAGCATCAGCAGTTTTGGGAGTTGGAAAATTTAATACTGCTGATTACTTACTTCAGTCAGTCGTACCCCTTTTAGGAGTGACTACGTGACCCAGAAAATCTTAATTTCTGATCTGAAAAATTGAATTTAGGACAGTTTGTCTTTAAATGGCTTATTCAGCTTAACAAGTATTCTCAGTCATTTCAGGTGGGTATCCACGTCTTCTGGACATGTCGATTACGGCATTAAGTACACATAAGTGCTTTACCTGTAAGACCTCTAAGATATTGGTCATTAGTCTAGAAAGGAAAACATGATAGGAGAAGATCATAATCCTCCAAAAGCCATTCGAAGGAAGTGAATAATGACTGGGGAGTATGAGAATGTGGTTAAAACTCTTGGGCTGACCTTGTGAAGAGTGACCTTGCCGAAAACCCTTGTACAAGTCCGGGTCGAGAAGACAGTTGTATCTCCAATGATGCGTAAAAGATCACATAGTACAGGAAGTAGGAAGCGATATGGAATAGTTTTCGCCATTTAACCTTCACTAAAGTCAATTCCGGGCGCCAAGTGCCATCCTTCTTAGCACTAGATTAAGGGGCAGTCCAGGAGTGAAGTGTCTTATGTTTCCAGCTAACTACAACAATAACACATCCCTTCAACAACTTCCCCTCATCGAGCATTTGATTGATCAGGTTCTTTCTGCGTACAGCAACATTGGGGAATGAGGACCATTCTGTATGCAGATATATGATAGGTCTAGTAACCAGGTTCAAGTGGAATTTTAGATGGGAAATAGTTCGTTATACCTATCTTCTCACCTGGTAAGGCAAGGGCTTTACAAACGTTTGTTCAACACAGTCAACAAAACGCTTGATTTCGCTTCTGGGAGAGTCAGTGGGAGCTAAGCTTTCTCCCTTCAACTGCGTGGAAGGGATTGACCAGTGGAGTGGTTGAGGTCTACCCTGTTGAAATAAGACACCGACCACTGGTCAGGTGACCACTAATCCTGTCTTGAAATCAGGGTGAAGGATAGTGAACTAGGACAACGAGAATGGTATTTGCCTGAGATGAGCAACTGTGACCCGAAGTGTTAGCAAGGAATAAATGGATCTTACTGTCTCTTACAACGTGATGGGAAGGTTCACAAATAAAACCTTGGGACCTTGCAGGAATCAACTGGGTTATCAACCATCTGGAAACATTAGGAACAAAAAAAGACAATCTAGTGCGAGGTCTAGCTGCAACAGAGACGTCCTTTCTGCAGACGGCATGTGACATCAACAAGGATATGGCTTTGCGAGTTTCAAGTAATCACTTTTCTGACAAGGCATCCCCTGTGGAGAAACTACTACTTGAACTAGCAGTCATGGCAGGGATTAGGCTGTGCACTCAAGGCCAGTTCTGAGTGTCCCTGGGACACTTGAGCAACCGGAACACTATCTTGCATGTCTGAAAGGTGTAGGTGGAACACAGATGGGAGTGACAGAGTTATAGTGCTGACCACTTGGGTACGTACTGGAGAATGCATTGGCTTGTAAGGACTTAATCCGTACATCATACTCTGTGGCAGCTATGGAGATTTTCTGATCCAAGCTGGTAACCCCAAAATGGAACGATCAAGTTGTCATTTTGAGATGCCTTTGTAAGAGTCGAACACAATGCGTTAAGGTCTTGCATGGGAAGCAAATCCCAGTAGGAGGCGACAACAGAAAAGGCTAAGCAGTTAAAGTCTTACCCTGGATAGAGCAAGGTGAGCGAAGTCTGCCTCGGATCCACAGAAAGGAACCAGAACTCACTAAAGGAGGTTACAGAGTTAGTTGTTTCATGAGGAGAATGAGTCGGAACTGCTTCTCATTTAAACAAGCTGGACTCTGATGATATTAACTTGCGCACCCAGAATCCATGAACATCAGGAACGGTAGCGCATTATGGATAGAAGCTTGTACTAAGGACCTATCGATTTCGTTAGAGTTTGTGCAAACAGAAAGGGTGGCTCGTTGTCATCGAAGAAGGCCATTTTCTACTTCATCCCCAAATTTCCTCTACGTCCGAGAGTGTGAAGCACCATCAACAGCGAGGTTGTTTATTCTCAAGGCAGGCTAAGGATTCATAGAATTTTGATCTGGGATGGTGTACCATTATCACCTACTGCACAAACTGGACGAGTAGGACTGTGGGTGCTTGGATTCCCTTGAATTGGAAGAACTGAGCCTGGTTCTGGTTAGTTTTGGTAACCACAACGTCTGTTTCCTCTCCCTGGCATCTGCAGTTGGAACGCACCACACGGAAAGATTGAGAGTACGCAGGTTGTAGAGTGAGCATTCACTCAGATGTGTAATGTCCATGTATTCTATGATAAGTACTGTTAGGCAAGATCTGACTGGTAGCATCATCAGACGACGCCTCTTAGGGTGAATTATCCTGGACAAATTAATTGCAATATGGCCACGGTAACCACAATTGGTAGCCAGGTTCCTTGACTGTGGGTTACTGTACATACTACGGGTGCTACAGGGAATGAGGCCCCTCTAAAACATAGTTTTGGATGATGGACGCGAGTGATTTAGATTGGGGGTTTTGGTAGTAGCACAAACTAGAGGAAGTACAGGAGTAGACAAAGTGGTGGGCGTGACTTACCATAAGGGAAGGTTCCCTTCAGGACACAAATTAGTACATGGATGAGAGCTGCGAGCGCGTCCCATAGTAGTATCTAGAGGACTTGAATTGACTACACATACATATGATGTGGAGGCATTAGTTGTTTATAACTCCGAATGTGCTAATTTAGCAAACCCTTCAAGGGCTGGCTTTATGTTATCTTTAAGGTACTTGGAATTTTGACTGCTTTTAACAATGAGGACATTAGGTTATTAAGACGAACGGGCAAACTCATTAATTGACTCTTCTGGCTCGGAGATGTACACACTAATTCCTTGAGAAAAACAAAAGGATCGGTTTCACGCACGGTTCAAGATAGTGGCGAATTAACTGTTCATAATCTTGCACACCTGGTTAGGTCTTGAAAGTCCATCATACAGAATTAAGTTAAACACATGTGAGGCGGCTGGAGAACGGGCTAGACTCCCTTTTGATACTGATTAAACAACTCTCGATGGAGACATCAACTGAAGCATTAGCTCTGGCTTGAACAGTGGATTAACCAACCCTCTAGGTGGTCTGGATTACCATCTTGAACAATGGATAACATCAATTTCTTCGTAACGTTACAGGAGTAAGTGTGAAAATAAATGCAGTGAGAAGCAGGGGTGCCAGGGTGTTGTGGGGGACAATAAGGGAATACTATATAACATCCTGGGGTCCAGCTGCGGGTGTCTTCTGTCGGGGGACAATAAGGGAACACTATATCAACATCCTGGGTCCCAGCTGGGGTGGTTGTGGGGCCAATAAGGGAAACTATATCAACATCTGGGTCCCAAGCAGGGGTGTTGTGGGGACAATAAGGGAACTCTATATCACATCCTGGGTCCCAGCAGGGTGTTTGTGGGGACAATAAGGGAACACTATATCAAACATCCTGGGTCCCAGCAGGGTGTTGTGGGGACAATAAGGGAAACCTATATCAAACATCCTGGGTCCCAGCAGGGGTCCTTGTGGGAGACTATAAGGGAAACACTATATCAAAACATTTCCTGGGTTACCAGCAGGGGTGTTTTGGGGACAATAAGGAACACTTAACATATCTGGGTCCTGCAGGGGTTGTTGTGGGGCAATAAAAAGGGGAAACACTGTTTCATATCCTGGGTCCAGCAGGGGTCGTTGTGGGGAAAATAAGGGAAACACTATATCAACATCCTTGGGTCCCAGCAGGGGTGTTTTTGGGACAATAAAGGGATACACTATATCAACATCCTGGGTCCCCGCAGGGTCTTCGTGGGGACAATAAGGGAACACTATCTCAACATCCTGGGGTCCAGCAGGGGTGTAGGGGGACAAATAAAGGAAAACAGTATATCAACATCTGGGGGTCCCAGATTTTCAAAACATTCTTTCCAGAAGATTTCCGAAACACTGCTGGAACAAGTGTAGAAGCCTTCTAAAGCGGAACTAGCAAGTATTTCACCAGGTGCCAGGATCAACCAGGCTGTGATGGATATGTGGGGCAGCAGGCCTCCAACAGCAACAGCTTGGTTTGACCAGGCAAGCAACAGACAAACCCTGGCCTATGGGTGGTTCAGAGAGTAGATAAACTCTCGAAACTCTTCAAAGGTATATCCAAGGTATAAGGTACTTGTGTAATTACAATGTGGTTGTTAAGTACAAAGTGAGTATCAATGCAGGGTTATATCGGCACACTAATACTATACTAATTACAATGTTGGTGTTAAAGTACAAAGTGAGTTTCATGCTGGGGTATATTTCAGGCCATAATACGAGTACATATTTACAATGTTGGTTGTTAAGTACAAGTGAGTATCATGCTGGGGTATATTCAGGCACACTAATACTGTAATAATTTCAATGTTGGTTGTTAAGATAACAAAGTGAGTATCATGCGGGGGTATATCAGGACACCACTAATATTGTACATAATTACAATGTTGGTTGTTAGTACAAAGGGAGTTATCTGTGGAGGTATTCGGCCACGAATACTAGTACATAATTACAATGTTGTTGTTATGTACAAACAGTGGTCTTCATGCTGGGTTTTATCAGGCACACTTAATTACCTCACGCTCCCCCCTACCATTTACCCGTCTAGTCTCTACCCCCCCCTCCTACCCCCACTCACCCAGACCAATCTCCCTCGTATGTATGTATACCCACTCTAGCTACCCTAGCCCTCCATCTATTAACACACCCTATACATAATTCACAATTGTTGGTTGTTATGTACAAAATGAGTTCATGCGCGGGTTATCAGGTACACTAATACTTGTACATAATTACAATGTTGGTTTGTTAAGTACAAAGTGAGTATCATGCTGAGGGTATATCCAGGACACTAATACTAGTACATAATTACAATGTTGGTTGTTAACGTACAAGTGAGTATCATGCTGGGGTTATATCAGACACATTATAGTAGTACATAATTACAATGTTGGGTTGTTAAGTACAAAGTGAGTATCATGCTGGGGTATAATCAGGCAACTAATCTAATACATAAATTACATTGTTGGTTGGTTAAGTACAAAGTGAGTATCATGCATGGGGTTTATATCAGGCACAACTAATACTAAGTACATAATACAATGTTGGTGGGTTAAGTACAAAGTGAGTTATCATGCCGGGGTATATCAGGCACCCACTAATACTAGTACTAATTACAATGTTGGTTGTTTTAAGTAACAAGTGAGTATATGCTGGGGTATAACAGGCACACACACTAATACTAGTACATAATTACAACTGTTGGTTAATAACAAGTGAGTTCATGCTGGGGTTATATCAGGCACATAATACAATAAATAATTACAATGTTGGTTGTTATGTACAAGTGAGAATCATGCTGGGGTTATATAAGGGCACACTAATACTAGTACATAATTACAATGTTGGTTGATTAAGTACAAAGTGAGTATCATGCTGGGGTATTTCAGGCACTTAATACTAGTACATAATTCCTCAATGTTGGTTGGTAAGTACAAAGTGAGTGTCTATGGTGGGTATATCAGGCCACACTAATACTCAGACATAATTACAATGTTGGTTAAGTACGCAAAGGGAGTATCATGCCGGGGTATATCAGGCACACTATACTAGTACATAATTACAATGTTGGTTGTTTTAAGTACACAGTGTGAATCATGCCGGGGGTATATAAGGCACACTAATACTAGTAACATATAACTATGTAAATCTAGACAAGATGACAGTGGATTAACTTGTATTTTTAAAATATTTATTTAATGTTAATGTGAGGTTAGTCAAGGTACGAGGTTAATTAAAAAATAAAAATCTTGAAGTTGAACATAATAAAAACAATTTACAAATTAAATGGTACAAACAGTAATATTTCATGGATGCAAGATGTTTAATCACTAGAGCTTCCTATAATATAATAACTGAATAGAAGTAGGTTAGGTTATATGGTTATATCGGCCCACGGGCGGTCAATGTCCCTGTGTGGTCGATCTGTGATCAGGCCTCATGGTAGATCAGGGCCTGATCAACTAGGCGTACTCAAGGCCGAACGCCAACTTGACATTGAACAAAATCCTGTATGGTCAGGTTACAGGTCCTCCCATCACAAATCCGGCATCATGGGGACTGTAGTGTGCTGGATTAACTGAGTTTGCGCGAATACAGAGTGGTTAGGTTGAATTAAACTTACTAAATTAACCAACTGAATACACAAAGTTCATTGAACATTAGCAAATATTGAACATTTCTGCTACTTTGATTCAATTTCAAGGGTACTTTTCGTCATGGCAAGAATCAAAATCATGTTTTTCTATTTCTGTAATATGTCTTCCATTCCTATCAAATGAGTCCAAAAAAATGAGAATACAATCATAAAAACCATACGAAAATATACTGCAAAGAGGCAGCTAATGGCTGAGAAGTGAACTCCCTTATTTATCATCCATCATTTTTGTTTTTGTTGTACGTTAAGAAGCATCTTTCCATCATACATTGCCCAAGTTTCAATGAGATAGCCCAACAAACAACCGAGAAAAAAAAATATTTACCAAAAATTCACACATGGCACGCCAAGCAGCGATACTGGAAATAAGTCACTTTGACTTTTCTGGGTTATCCCAGGTTCTCTATACATACACTGTTATGTATGATAATCTATGTAACTGTATTTGGATAATGAGAACCTTCAAAACTAGGGAGGCCAAGCCCATGATGACACTCTTCAGGTCACTTGTTCTATCTAGGCTGGAATATTGCTGCACTCTAACAGCACCTTTCAAGGCAGGTGAAATTGCCGACCTAGAAAATGTACAGAGAACTTTCACGGGCACGCATAACGGAGATAAAACACCTCAATTACTGAGAGCGCTTGAGGTTTCTAAACCTGTATTCTCTGGAATGCAGGAGGGAGAGATACATGATTATATACACTGGATATCATGAGGATATGGTACGAACTTGCACCGAAACTTCACTCACTACGAAAGCCCAAAAGATTTTGTGGGGCAGACCGATGCACCATCCCCCCAATTCAATGTGGGTGTGGTGTGTGAGGGGGTGTCACTAAGCACGTTATAAGAGACCATACATAAGTGTCAGGGGCCCGAGGGACTGTTCAACTGCCTCCCTGCACACATACAGGGGGATTACCAACAGACCCTGGCAGTCTTCAAGCTGGCACTGGACAGCACCTAAAGTCCGTTCTGATCAGCCAGGCGGTTGGCTCGTACGTGGTTTGCTTGCCAGCCAGCAGCAACAGCCTGGTTGATCAGGCGCTGATCCACCAGGAGGCCTGGTTCACAGACCGGGCCGCAGGGGCGTTGACCCCCGAAAAATCTCTAAGGTAAACTCCAGGGTTAAATACCTGACAAACTTATTTACTTATAGTCTTTCTGTCAATGACTAACAAGAAACCATCCATTACTTATTTTCAACTACCCAATAAGTGGTCAGGAAATTGGCATTTGGCCAATTTCACACAAATTTCAAAGATGTCAATTTCAAAATTTGGGTCTCCAGAATAAACAATGTTAGACATTCCTGGCACTAAATTAACATTTTCTCTGTTCATTAGTCACGGTTACAGGCCCCTCTTATATTACTCTTGCTTACCATTGGAATTTTTCTTCACAAAAAAATAGAAGATTTACTGTTATTGAAGACTGCTGCATTCTTGACTACATATTGGAATTTGGAGAGTGGCAGCCGCGGACAGGTATTGGACGGTGACGTCATTTGTTTACTCTAAGCTCCGCTAAAGAATTAGAACATTTTTGCTACTGTGAGGCATTTCAAGTTACTTCTCGTCCTGAAAGCAATCAAAATCATACCTATTTTCTGTAATATAACTCTCTATCAAATGAGGACCGAAAAATTGAGAATACAAGTCACGCCATCCCACAATCCGGCAATCAGTTTATTCGGTTTCTCAGTTATTCGGCACTATGTGGCTAGCATAATTTCAAATTTCCAGGGTCGCCAATACAAATCCTGCTGGTTTACTGCTTTGGTTGGCGCTACTTGCTGCTAACGTCATTCTAATTCTGTTTCTCCATCTATTGTTTTACCTGCTTACTTTTAGCCCTAGGCCATGGTTCCAATGATTAAAAAGCAAATGCTCTCATTATGGTAAAAACCTACACAGTACATTTATCCATTAAAGGATAGGTGACTTTGAGCCATGAAGGTTTGTCATGAACTTCAGTCTCATGACAGCAGGACAGAATACTTGCTTTATTATTACACTAATATCAACATTGCAGCTTATTTGCCTATCCATAATCTAATATGACATAAGAAACAATATAATAACATAAAACATGTTAAATACTCCAGAATAAATAATATTTGGTATAAACAATGAGCAGTTCGACAGAGTTATGAAGAGGATATGTTAAAACAAAATACCATTCTACCTATCCTTGTCTTGGGGGTTATATTAGCCGAAATCGAGTGAATAGATAGAATCAGGGCTAACTATGGATATTCACTCGTACTTCACCATATAACATGAAACAAAGAAGTTATTTTCTCTCTATAGATTATCACACACAAGCAGCATATGTGTAGAGAACATAGGATAACCCAAAAAAGTCAACGTTGCTTATTTTAGTTACATGGCTGGGGTTAGCCATTTATGATTTTTGGTAATATTCGATCCCCAGCTAGGGTTAGAAACACTAGGGTGTTTTTTACACCTCGTTGGTCTATGTTCACCCAGCAGTATGGGTACCTGCGGTGTTAGTGGACTAGTGTGGGTGTTATCCTGGACACTGACCTAATTTTTCTTGAAATACTCAGCATAAGAAGTGCCTTTTTCTATACAGTAGTATGTCATTGATGTCAGTAGGCTGTATCCTTGTACAATGTACGTGTAGTAAATAAAGGTATTATTATAATTTCTATTATTTTCTCAGTTGTTTGTTGGGTTTTCTTATTCAAACTTGGGCAATGTATGATGGAAAGTTACTTCTTCAGTACACCAGAAATGAAAGAAATCCAGACATAAATAGCGGAGTTTCACTCTCAGCGTAGCGTACACTCACTTGCGGATATTTTTGTTATGTTTGTTATGGTTATATTCTCATTTTTTCGGGTCTCATTTGATAGAATGAAAGATATGTACAGAAATAGATATGATTTTGATTGCTTTCATGAAAAAAGTACCATTTGAAAATTGCGCTCACAGTAGCGAAGCCTCAAGGAGTTAACAAATGACGTCACTGTCCAATTCATGTCCGGCCTGCCAGTCTAAATTCCAGTATGGTGCAAGAATGGTTTGACATTATTTATACAATTATTCAATAATGCAGCAGTCTGCTTAACAGTAAATCTTCTATTTTTTTTTTTTTTTGAATAAAAATTTTTCCAAAATGATAACGGGGGGGTTGGCCGGACTAAGAACAGAGAAAATGTTATTTTGACCCAGGAATTTTGCATTTTTTATTCTGGACCCTATTTGAAATTGGCATCTGTTAAAAATTTGTTGAAAATCAGAAAATGCCAATTTCTGCCCATTTTTTTGGGGGTAGTTGAAATAATAAAGGGGCAGTTTCTTGTACTCAGTTGAAAAACTAGAATAAAAAGTTTATTCAGGTATACCAAATACAGTTACATAGATTTCTACATACAGTGTATGTATAAGAACCTGGGATAACCCAGAAAAGTCAAAGTGACTTATTTCCAGTACCTGTTTGGGGCTTCCAATATGATTTTTGGTAAATTTTTTTTTTTCTCGTTTGTTTTTTGGGGTTTTCTCATTGAAACTTGGGAATGTATGTGGAAAGATGCTTTTTAAGTAAACAAAATTAAAAAGAGGACAAAAAATAAGGGATTTTCATTTCTCAGCCATTGCCGTCTCGGGCGTAATTTTTCTAGGTTTTTTTATGGTTGTATTCTCTTTTTTTGGATCTTTGAAAAATGGAAGATATATTAAGAATGACGATTTTGATTTTTTCTTGATGAAAAGTCCCTTGAATTGAGCTAAAAGTAGGGGAAATGTTCGATTTTTCCCGAGTTCAAAAACGTGTAAGTCAATTTGGGTTTTAATTTTATTAAATGTGTTCTAACCTAACCACCTGTAACCCAGCAAACTCATAACCGGCACATACAGGTCCCCCTGATCCCGGATTTTGATGGAGGCCTTTTATCCCCAAAAAAAAATACATAAAATATAACCCAAAGCGGCCGCTAAGGGGCTGAGAAGTGAACCCCGCTTTTTATGGTCTGATTTCTTTATTTTTGGTGTACATGAAGAAGTATCTTTCCATCATACTTCCCCAAGTTTAAATAAAAAAACCCCAAACAAACAAGGGAAAAAATAATATAATAATAATTTTGTCTTTATTCCTAACAACAGTGCAAGGATACAGGCCAGCTGAATCATGACATACTCTATAGGGAAACCCGCTTGTTTGTGGTATTTAAAGAAAATTGGGTCTTTTCCCAGGATAACTCCCCCAATGTCGCTCCCCCCATGTATCATTTTTTTGGTGGGGAACATATACAAGGGGGTTAAAAACATCCCCAAGTTTCAAACCGGCGGGGGAAACCATTCGGGCGAAAGTGGCATGCATTCAAGAGAAAATGCGGTTCTAAGCTTGGGGGTATCAATAGAAACCCTAAAAAAAGCAGAGTACCTAAGTTATTAACAAACAAACAGATTAGGGGATTTGCTTTAAGAGGTAAGTAACAGATGCACATTTTTTTTTAAACGTTTTTAAACTCTTTAGTAAGGCCCCCTTTAGATATGCATCAGTTCTGGCTAATTGCGAAGGATTAAATTCACAGAAAATTCCAGGGAAAATTTACAAATTTTAATACAAACATTAAAAAAATTTTCCGTACGAAAAACTTTAAAGACTTAAACAACATTCACTTGTAAGAAAAAAGAATGGGGGTGACAGATCGAATGGTGAAGGGGAAGAGGGGTATTAAGAAAGGGGTTTTAAATAAGGTTTTATGGTTTCATTTCAAAAAGAACCTGCAATAATGGATTAAAATTAGATAAGTTTAGATTTCAAAGGAAAAGGGAAAGTACAGGGGACCCCCCGCATAACGATCACCTCCGAATGCACAATTATGAAGTGTATTTAGTAAGGTTTTGTCTTTTGTATTTTTGGGGGGGTTAAAATGGACTAATTCTTCACTTTTCCCTTATGGGAACAAATTGGGTCAGTACTGGCACCTGAACAACTTCTGGAGTGAAAAATTCGTTAGGGGGGGTTCCCGTATTGGTTTGGAAAAGGTAGTTATGAATGGAACGTCTGCCAGAGGGTTATTGAAGTTAAACTTTGGGGGCAGCTTCAAATTTAGGTTAGAAAAATACATAAACTTTCAAGATTTCAGGTACGTTTTGCTATTCCTTACACTTGGTACTTTACACTTTCATGTACAAGCATGTACATTATATACTACACCCCCCCTCTGGGTTTTTGCTATTTTCTCTCTGTTCTTTTCTTTTTATTTCCCTTTACCCATGGGAAGTGGAGCAGATTTTCCTCTGTAAGCCAGCAGTTGTAAGAGGGACAAAAAGCTGGGGAAAAGGGGCTAGTAACCCCTTCCCCGTTAAATTCCTAAATTTAAAAAGAAACTTTTGTTTTTTTTTTTGGGGCCAAGGCCTCGGGGGATACGGTGGGTACGTTGAAGAAGAAAAAATACACAATGGACTTTTTAAAATGAGAAAAAATGAATCAGAATTTTTTTCTTGGTTGCATAAAAATTGGGTTGGGAAAATATTTTGTTATTTAAAAAGATTTTTAAGGCCCTGCGTTGTATGGCAACAGGCCTGCGCAGGTCCCCTTTCTTATGTTCTTAATTTTTTTTAGCCTCAATAACCCAAAAGGGTAGACTTTTCCATCATAACTACCCTATTTCAACACCAATACTTTCCTATACCCTTTCCCCAAAATTAAACTTTTTAAAATTTAAATCCATTACTGTGGGTTCTCTTTTGGGAGATTTTTTTTTCAAATTCAAAATTAATTAAAAGTTTATTTTAAAGGGATAAATGCGAGTTTACAGAAATTTGGTTTTTGTTTGGTTTCATTAGAAAAATTTTATTAAAGGGTGCCCCATAGAAAATTAGATGGTTGGGCATTTGGGATCTTAGTTTTATTTTAATTGAAAATATCAAATTTGAGGTAAGTTGGTCTTTGGCTTAATGATTATCTGTTTATGAGTTTTACAAGTAATGTTTTTGTTTTGGGAAAGATTGTTTCAGTTTGGGGGGTATCCGGGATTTTATTTTTGATAATTAATTTTTTATTTATGGCAAATAGTGAGGAGGGGGTTTGTGCCCCGGGGGGGGGGGGGGGGGGGGGGGGGGGGGGGGGGGGGGGGGGGGGGGTGGGGGGGGGGGGGGGGGGGGGGGGGGGGGGGGGGGGGGGGGGGGGTTTGCCTGTGGGTTCTGTAAACAACTATCAAAAAAAGCGTTTTAGGTCAAGGTTGATATTAGAGTTTAACCCCTGTAGATAAGATTCAAGTAGTAAGGTGGATGTACAAAAATGGGAGTAATTTGATTTTTTGAAAGTGGGGGGTGTGCTGCCGGGGAGGGGATTTAGTGATTATTCTTATGCAGCTTTTTGTTGGGTTATTTTTTGGGCTTTAGGTGTGTTGCTGCGTTAAACCCCAAGCAAAATGCATGGGTGAGGTTGGATAAAAAAGTGAGTGGTATAGTGTGAAAAGGGGCATTTTCGGCACGTATTTAGTATCTGGGAGAGGACCCCAACCCTTTTTGGATATTTTTTGGCTTATGCGGGAATGGGTGCTGAAATTCGGGTTTTGTTGTCAAGGTATAACCCTGGAAATTTTTCCCCCATTATTTCGGTAATTAGGGTTTGTCAATTTTTAAATGTTAATTTGTGCATCTTGCTCTGTACCAAACATTAAGTAAGTTTTGTCAGTGTTAAGCGTAGTTTTTTGGTGTCATCCAAGTCGATATTTTAATAGCTCCTCTTCACAGGTTTGGGGGTCAAGTTAGGGGAGAGAGCAAAGGTGTCCATCAGAAGAGAATGGGTTTCAGGTGTTGGGATACGTTGGAAGGTCATTATGTATATGGGGAAAGCGGGGGCCCAAAAGGACACTTCCCTGGGAACTCCAGTATCAAGTGGCCGTGTTGCGGATGCTGTGTCTTTAATGGTGCGTCTGATACTATTATAATGTAAATTTGAAATAAGAAAGCGCAGGCCCTTATACCGTAGTGGTAAGTTTGTGGGTAGGATTTGGGGTTTACTGTTCAAAAGCTTTCTTGGTCAAAAAAAATTTCCCTAGTGGATTTTCCCTTTTTTTCCAAATTTGGGTTTGAAAAGCAGATCTAGCATTTTATGATTCCATCTTAGTGCTTTTTTTTTTCCTTAATCCAAACGGGAGGGGTTGAGTATGTTTTGAGCGTTATAAAGAAACAGTTCTTGTACCAGTTTCTAAAAATTTTTGGATAGCAATGGTAAGTTGATTTTGGCCTATAGTTTTTAAGTCTGTAGGGTCACCACCTTTTTGTATTGGTGTAACCTTCCCATCTTGAGTATTTGGGAAGGTGCTAGTCTTTTTGATTGTTAAAAAGAAATGAAATAGCATGCGAAAAGGCATGGGGCACGTTGACGTAATGGTGGGACATGAGACAGTTCCCCCGAGTATTTTAAGTGACTTTATGATCCCAATGACTTCCGGGGCCAGTTGGTGCAAGATAAAGGGAATTGGGAATTACCATCTAGGAGTCCCGGATGGGCATTGGTAGTGGGTTTTTACGGGCGAGATTAGATCCTATTTTTTGAGAAGAATCTTTTATCTTTTTACTGTGCAGTGGATGTAGTGGTGTTTCATTAGGTTTATTGGGACAAATTCTTTTTTTTTCAGTTGTGGGTCCCTAGAATCTGAGAGAGTTTTTTCCCAGGTTTTTTTATATCCCCCTCTGTGTCTGTGAATTACTGGGTGTTAGTTTTTTGGCTTTTTTTATTACTTGGTTTGAGAGCGATGAATGGTTTAAAGTATTTTTGTGTATTAAGCCTTTAATTGCTTTTATTTGGTGTTTTTCTTTTTGGATTTCAAAATGTGCTGGTTACCCATGGGAAACCCAAAGCCTTTTGTTTGTGATCTGTTTTTTTTTTATGGGACAATTTTTGTTGTTAGTCAAGTAATTTTTTAAGAAAGATGTCGTCAGTCATCAATCCATTGGCCTTGGAGAATTTTGTAGGCCAATCAACAGTCTTAGGGCAGCTGTGAAACTTCCCTTTCTGAGGCCTGTCATGGGGTCTAAATGAGACTTTGTTGTATTAAGTGGTGGTTTTCTAAAGTTTTCAGGGGGAAAGGGAGGTAGGGTCTGTAGTGTTCTTGATTATCCCCGATTTAAGGGGGGCTAGTATATTGGTCCCTATGTGTCTTTAGGTTGCACTTGTCTCATGAGCCTGGTTGGGTTTTGTTATTGTTGGATGAGAGTGTTTGTTCTATTGTTGATGAAAACATTTTTCAGGCTGATCATTTGAAGCCAAGGGTTTATGTTGAAGCCCAGCTAAAGAAGGGGTGCTTTTTATTTTTTCGTTTGTTATTAGTGCTTTTAAATTTCTCATGAAAAATTTGGGGTGTTTGTGTGAGGTACCGGTAAATGCCACCATTGTTATAGGCGTCTTTAAAGGTTTTTTACAGTAAAAATTTGCAAAAATGTATTCCCCATATTCATCACAAAGAAAGTGGTGCTAAGACAGATAATTGGGTTGAGTAATAGATTGCAATACCCCCCCCAACTTGGTTTGTTCTGCAGTTGTGAATTTCTGGTATCCTGGGAGGGTAGTATCTATTTTGTCCTGCTTAAACCAGCTCAGAAGAATAATGAGGAGAAGGGGTTTTTTTGTATTTAAGGAGTGCTAGGGGGGTCATCATAGGTTTGCTTTAAGGGCCTGATGTTGTAGTTAAGTACTGATAAATTTAGCATTGTTTTGGGTAGTGGTGGGTTGGATGCGGTAAAAAAGGGAGTTACTTTTCCCAATAGGTTTTTATTGGGTGCAGATTAGGGTTTAGATCAGGGTCAAGTGGGCAATATTTCTAGGTTTTGAATTTTTGGTTAATTTATATCCTGAGTTTGTGTTGAGTTCTACTCTGTTCGTAGTGGTTGGAAGTTTGGGCAAGTAATAGCTTGGTATTTTGGTCATGTAGGGGGATAGTCGCACTACACAAATGAAGTTGATGTTGTCTTGTTTGTGCTGGAATGAATAAAGTACAACTAGGTATAAACTATAATATAAAAATAAAATTAAAAAATAAAAAGCCTCACTTGTAATTGCCTAAGGTTAAATGCTTTTGTGGAGTCTTGTTTTGAGCTGAATGAGCTAAATTTCAATAGGTTTAAATTAATAAAAAAGTACAAATTAAAAAAAGCATAGTCCTCACTAGTATTGCACTTGCAATTTAGTGAAATTGGTATTGACTATGTCTTGAGGGGAATAGCTTGGGACAACTGAATTTAACTAATAAAATAAAAATACAAATTAAAAGTAGCACCAGTCTTCACATAATTGCATATGGTCTAATATAGTGAATTTGGGATTGACTAGTATTGAGTAGAAAGAGTATTTAAATACAACATTTAGTCTAAAAAATTTAAAAAAACAAATTACAAAAAAGCACCAGTCTCTCACTATAATTGCACTTGGGGCTAGTATATGAAATTTGGGATTGACTTGATTGACTAGAAAAAAGCTAAGAAAAACTGTTTATTTAAATTTAAAATTAAAAAAAAGGAAACAAGACTCTTAAATTGTAATTCACTTAAGGTCTTATAAAAAGGTTGTTTACAAAATTAGGTAAATTAGTTTAAAAATTTACAGGATAAAAACACAAATTAAGGTAGCAAAAATAATAATAAAAAAAAAAATTTATAAAAATAAAAATGGCAATGACTTGGTTAAATATGCTAGTAAATGGTAGACAGGATGATATAAAAGTTTTATTTGAAAAAACAGGTTAAAAAATATGGAAAAAAAAAGGTCAGTAAAAAAAGTTTACAATAAGTTTGATCAATATATTTAAAAAAAAAATTGGGGAATAAAGGGGTTTAGAATAAAAATTTGGGCAATTGAGTACAGTGGACCCCCCCATAACGTTATCCGAATGCGACCCTTAGTAAGTTATTTAGTAAGTGCATTTTTACGGTAGTTTGGGGGTTGAAAAGGATAATCTACTTACAATATTTCCCTTTTGGAATAAATTTTGTCAGTAGGCACCTGAAAATTTTGGAGGAAAAAAAATCGTTAACCGGGGTCCACGTATTTTTTAAAAATGAGGGAGAAATTTTTGAAGACAAGTTATGGTTAGTTTTTAAAAAAAAAAGTGGAACTGATGTGGTAAGTTGTAAAAAAAGGAGATAGATTCTTAGAATTTTAAAACAATTAAGACTATGAGGTAGAATGGGCGTTTTTATACAACAATGACAATTAAAAGTATTGGAGTATTAGAATTTTTGGGGGCACAATTTATGACAATATAACACTAACTGGACTATGGGGATTTTCTGCACTTTACTCTGATTTGTTTCCAGCCTCACTTAGGAATGTTTTAAGGTCATGTTCTGTGGGATGAAGTATTCCTTTCCAGTGGGGTGTTTTCCCAAAATGTATTTTTCCATCCCCCCAAAGCATGGGGTTTTTTGGGTAGCGCAGTTTTTTTATTTATATACCCCTTTTTAATATACTTCCATTTACATTCGATATGTCTCCCCCATCTTTCATCTCACAAGTGAATGTAACTTTAAAATCTTCAATCTTTCTTCATAAGGAAGATTTCAAAAGCATGTACTAATTTAGTCATTTACCTGAAAGTTTTTTAACGAATTTTTTTCCCTTTCCCTAAAATGGAGACCCAAAATGAGCTCATAATCTAGGTGAGGCCCCTTTTAAAGGGTTTAAAAAACTGAAGTATAACTACTGGGCTTTTGTTTGCTTACTTTTGTATAAAGTTACAAGGCTATCACCAATCATTTCAACACCCTTTTAAAAAATCCATTTAATCCCCACCTTCCCTACGTACTCAAAAAGCAAGGGCACCCGATCCACAAAGGAGGAGACCAAAAGAGTTGAATAATAAGGCCCAAAATCCAACTTACACCCTCTCTCAAAAATCTCGAAAAAATTTAATTCTAAAAAGAATCTCTCCTACCCATCTCCCCAAAATACTCAACCCCTGCCAATTTGATTCAGGCCAATAAAAAAAAAATGATGCATTATACACAGCTAGAACATTATACCCAATAGGAAAAAAGGTCCCCCTTTGGGATCTTCATTGACTTACGTAAAGCTTTTGAACAGTTAACCATGACTTCTCCATGAAATTGTCACACAGGCATAAGAGGGCACTCCCTCAAAACCTCAAGTCTACCTCAGCAAAGAAGCCAAAATGTGTATGAAATGGGGGAAATCTTCTGCACAACCCAAATTAAAAGTGGTGTCCCCAGGGGAAATGTCCTTTCCTCTTTTCTTTTCCCTTTTCATAAGACCTACCAATGCTTCCAAATTTCTCAAAACCCCACTATTTTCAGATGAACTACTACGTCTTTTCCCCCCCCGGCCCAGTCCGTAGCCTAAGTAAAAACCCAAACAGAAAATATCTACCCGGATGAGGGGCTAAAAAAAAACTTTCCAAAACATTGACAAAAACCCACTTCATTCAGTTTTGGGAACAAGCTACAGATGTCCCCCTTAACATAATGATAAACGATCACCTATCAAAAGCTAAAGAGGGGGAAAATTCTTTGGAATCACCTTGATAATAGACTCAAATTTCTACACATATACAAAAATTTCTAAGAAAATTTCCAAGATGTAGGCAACTATGAAGAACGGTACTATGTTCCACAGTCAGCCCTCCGGGCCCCATATCACTCTCTTATTTTTCCCCTATCTCATCTATGGAATTTGTGCGGGGGTCAACAACAAATACCATCTCAAAACCCTAATTTTCCCAACAAAAGGGTGCATTAGAATGATAACAAATTCTCACATAGGCAGCACACTCCACCAAAATTCAAAACACTAAACCTACTCACCCTCAAAACTCCCTACTTTTATGACCATTACATCAAGAACACTTAACTTTATATTAACCCCCCCCCTCAAAAATCTCCCTTCCACCTAACAGAAACCTGACCAAAACAAGGGACAGATCACCTTTGATGTTCCCGTGTCCATCCACACTATGCAAAAACTCAATGCACAAAAAAAAGGCCCCAAAAACTGGGAAATTATTCCTGTAAAAATAAAAGAAAAACTACCGTTTTTAAATTCAAGTTCTTCTCAAAGACACTTACTCACCCAAAAACCCAAATAAATATGAATAATAACCCTTTAAATTGTATATTTAAAAGTTTCTCCCAAATTTTATCCATAAAAGTTTTAAACCTAAAAAACCCCAAACTAACTTTATTTTTTTTAAAAAACACTACTAAAAGAATATCCATTTACTGAATGTACAACAATGCTACAACCCCTAGACCTGTCTTGTAATACCACTTGTGCTTTATAGTAATCTGTTTCATTAAAGTTTTATCATGATTCATCATTTTCTTAGTTAAACTTAAATTAATTTTAAACCCGCCCCTAATGCTTCATAGTATAAGTGGCTTTGGCATGTGCTCTATCTTATTTTTGTACCTCTGTATTTTTCCAAATTTTAAATAAATAAAAAATAAATAAATAAATCCCCGCAAAATATTTTCCTTTTTATGCATGCTTTGGGATTGCTGTCTTTGGGTTTTAAAGGTTGCTGCTTACCAAACCCCCAAAATTTTTTGCATTTATATGGTAAGTTCAACATTATTGAGTGGTGGGGGCTAAGTTTGAATATTTTTCCCAGTTTTTAAATTTACATTTTCTACATTGAAATGCATCTGCCACTTTTCTGACCACCCCAAATTGAGTTGTTAAATCCTATGAAGTTTTAGTCATCAACGTTTAAGATTCCTCATCTTCATTCATCACAAATTTGTTATGTCATAGAATTCCCCGTCAAGGTCAATTATATTATTTTAAAAAAAAACAATGGGGGTAAAATGATCCCCGCGAAAAACCCCTTGTTAAAGATCCCTACTCAGATTTAACCCCATTTATGCCACTCCTGCTTCCCATTGTGAATGACTCGATCCATGGGCAGCATTTTTTTCCCCAAGCCATGGCAGCCCCTTTCTTCAACAGCCCTGATGTGGTCTCATCAAAAGCTTACCAAAATCAAAAAAGCAAATCAAATTTTTTATCCCGATCAAAAGGCCCAAAGCTTTGTGAAGAGGTTAATAATTAGTTAGGCAGGAATAGCCACTGGTGATTCCATGTTGAGTATCATTAATCAAATGATGCTTATCGAGATGGCTTCTTATGTTATCAGCTATAATTGACTCTAGTAATTTACCTGCAATTGAGGTTAGGCTTATTGGGCGATAATTTGATGGTAATGACTTGTCCCCTGCTTTAAAAATAGGAATTATATTAGCCATCTTCTGCATATCAGGCACTACACCTGTTTGAAGAGATAAATTAAAAATATTCATTAAAGGTTCGCAGACTTCCATTTTGCATTTACTAAGAACCCTTGAAAAAAGCTCATCAGGTCCAGGCAATTTATATTGCTTCAAACTTTCTATCTGTTTGATAAACATTTTTGTAGTGATATTGCATAATTTATTTTCTTCAGGTCCAGTAAAAATCTAATTGGGATATTATTAGTGTCTTTCTGAGTAAAAACCGTGATAAAATGATTATTAAAAATAGAGCACATTTCATTCACTTTGTCAGTAAGAACTCCATAGTTGCTTTTAAGGGGCCCAATCTTATCTACAACTTTTATTCTATACACCTGGAAAAAACTTTTAGGGTTAGATTTTGAATCCCTGGCAACTTTAATTTCATATCCCGTTTAGCTATTCTTATACCCTTTTTAATGTCTCTCTCAATGTCAATATATTGATTCATAAGATGACCCTCACCTCTTTTGATACACCTATAAATGCCTTTCTTCTACCCTGAAAGATATTTGAGCCTATTATTCATCCATTTTGGGTCATTTCTGTTCGATCTAATTTCTTTGTACGGGATAAATGTTCTTTGGGAAGCATGTACATTGTATTGTGCTCAGAAAACTCTGATATTGATAGCTCTCTTTGTTACCCCAGTCAACAGATGACAAGTGTTCACTAAGCCCATTGTAATCTCCTAAGCGAAAATCTGGGACCATTACTGAGCTATCCCTACTATCATACTTCCATTCATTGCTAAAGGTAGTTGATTTATGATCACTTGTGCCGAGTTCCTCTGTAATTTCTAAATTATTAACAAAGGTTTCTTTGTTTGCCAGAACCAAATCAAGCAGGTTATTTCTTCTTGTAGGTTCTGTCACAAACTGCTTCAAAAAACAATCCTGAACTACTTCTAAGAAATTGTTAGATTCTAAATTCCCAGTCAAGAATTTCCAATCAATCTGACTAAAGTTGAAGTCCCCTAGAATTTCTTCATTATCGTGCCTTGTGGCCTTAACAATTTCCTCCCATAGTAATCTCCCTTGGTCCCTATCTAAGTTTTGGGGATGGTATATCACACCTAAAATAAATTTTTCATGTCGCTCTGAAAATTCTATCCAAAGAGACTCTGTATGTGTTACTTCAGATTTTATTCCCATTTTTATGCAACAGTTCAAGCGATCTCAGACATACAATGCCACCCCACCCCCTTTCTTGATACTTCTATCTACTTGGAACAATTTAAAAGCCTGAATGTGACATTCTGCAGGCATGTCCTGACTTTTTTAATTAAACCACATCTCAGTTAAGGCAAATACATAAATTTTACTGGCACCAGCAACTAATCTCAACTCGTCCATCTTATTCCTAGCACTACAGCTATTTGCATAATATATATTGAAAGACCCTCCTTTCTCATTACCTTTCCTGTTTGTTTCTGTTTTTCTACTAAACCTATTACTGTCCTTGTCACCTAGTGCCACTGGCTTTCCAATATCCACCTCATTCTGCTTATTACTAGTCCCCTAGAACTCTGGTACTTCACTCATTTCCCATCAAAACCCATACTGCTATTCCTAGTTTAAAGTCCTAACAGCTTCCTACATTGCAGTTGCCAGTGCCCCCACCCTAGAGCTAGATAAGTGTACCTCATCCCTGGCATACATGTCATTTCTGCCATAGAAGAGGTCCCAGTTGTCAGTGAATGTTATTGCATTTTCCTTACAGTATTTGTCCAGCCAGCGATTGACACCATTTGCTCTGGACAACCATTCATTTCCAACTCCTCTCCTTGGCAAAATACCACATATGCCAGGGTTCCCACCCTTCTTCCTAATTATTTCTATTGCTGAGCTATATCTGCTAATAAGATTCTCACTCCTATGTCTGCCAACATCATTTCCCTCCGCATTGAGGCAGATAATGGGATTTCTCCCATTACCTTTCATGATGTCATCCAGATGACTAGCAATATCCCCCATCCCAGCCCCAGGAAAACATACCCTCTGCCTCCTCTTCTTGTCCCTAAGACAAAATGCCCTATCCATAAACTTATCCTGACTGTCTCCAACTAAAACAATGTTCCTACCTTCACTTGTCGAATTTGTTGTGACGTTCTCGATGGTCTTCGTTGGGGTTTCCAGGCATGTTTCACTCATGTCTGGCAATGCTTCCTTGGTGCTTGTTGTGACATTCCCAGTAGACACCCCACATTCATCAGGTAGCACCTGCATTCGCCAGATAGCACCCACATTCGTCAGGTAGCACCAACAACATTGGATGAGTTAGTAGAACGCTGAAATGCTGAAGAAGGCACCCTCTACCACCATCACAACCACTACCACCCTCTACCACCATCACTACCACCTTCTACCACTATTACAACTGCTACCACCATCACTACCACCTTCTACCACCATCACTACCACCCTATACCACCATCAACCACTATCACAACTGCTTCCACTTTACCACCACCACCTTTGTATTTTTCTGCAAACTTTTTCTTAACTTATAAGTGTTTCTCACATTCTTTACCAATGGGCTGGCACTAGAAGCTTTCTTTGGAGCCACGGTGACTTATTTAGTAGTTGCAGGCACTAAAACGAATGGAGTATTATGAAATGTATCATATGAACTCGTGGGATCATCCTCACTCACTGATAAACAATGGCACACTGGCTGGGAATGGAGTGTGAGGTGGCTCAGGGCTGTGTGTACACATCCCAGATGAATGACTATTTATGAGTTGAATGACAATTCATGAGCCAATGTTTTGAGGAAAATAACATTACGATTTTTGAATATTACGACTATCGAGCCTTATGATTATCGAGGGACCACTGTACTAATATACTACTTAAGTCTAGACAGGTGAAAAGTGTACTAGTAGTGGTTACCAATGTTTTGCTGATGGTGGCGCCAACTACTGGCAGCCTTTTGAAGTTTCTTCTTACTGTTATTATTTTTATATTGTATTATTATTATTATTGTTATAATAATTATTATTATTATTAGTAGTAGTAGTACATACATGGTGAGGGGCTCTTGATCTATGGAATTGGATCTGTGCTCCAGGTCCCTTAATTAATAATAATGATAATTATAATAATACAGTGGACCCCCGGTTCACGATATTAATCCGTTCTTGAGAGTTCATTGTAAACCAAAATTATCGGAAAGCGAATCAGTTTTCCCCATAAGAAATAATGGAAATTAAATTAATCCGTGCAAGACACCCAAAAGTATGAAAAAAAACTTTTACCATATGAAATATTAAGTTTAGTGCAATAGAATAATTACAATATCAACAATAACAATAAATAACAAAAGAATTGACACTTACCTTTAATGAAGATCTGGTGATGATTGATGGGATGGGAGGAGGGGAGTGTGTGGATGGTGTTAGCATTTAGAAGGGGAATCCCCCTCCATTAGGATTTGAGGTAGCAAGTCCTTTTCCAGGGTTACTTCCCTTCTTCTTTTAATGCCACTAGGACCAGGTTGAGAGTCACTGGACTTGTGTCGCACAACATATCTGTCCATAGAGGCCTGTACCTCTCGTTCCTTTATGACTTTCCTACAGTGGTTCACAACATTGTCAGTGTACAGGTTGCCAACACGGCTTGCAGTAGCTGTGTCAGGGTGATTTTCATCCATAAAGGTTTGCACTTCAAGCCACTTTGCACATATTTCCTTAATCTTTGAAGTAGGCAACTTCCTCAACTGGCATAGGATTCACAGGGTTAGCCTCAAACCCTTCAAAATCCCTTGTCTACACATTCTGGCCACAGTTTTTTCCAGGCAGAGTTCAAGGTCCTCTTAGTCAATCTCTCCCAAGCCTTACCTATAAGGTTTACACAATTGAGGATATTAAAGTGATCCTTCCAAAACTCCTTTAGAGTCAATAGAGTTTCTGTGGTCACTACAAAGCATCTTTCAAACATAGCTTTTGTGTACAGTTTCTTGAAGTTTGCAATGACCTGCTGGTCCATGGGCTGCAGGAGAGGAGTGGTATTAGGAGGCAAAAACTTGACCTTAATGAAGCTCATGTCCCCAGAAAGTCACTCTGCCAAGTCTGTAGGATGACCAGGGGCATTGTCTAATACAAGGAAACACTTAAGGTCTAATTTATTTTCAGTTAGGTAATTTTTCACATTGGGGGTAAATGCATGGTGTACTCAGTCATAGAAAAAGTCCCTAGTGACCCATGCCTTACTGTTTGCCCTCCACAGCACATACAAATTAGCCTTGAAGACATTTTTTTGCCTGAACACTCTGGGAGTTTCTGAGTGATACACCAATAAAGGCTTCACTTTGCAATCACCACTAGCATTGGCACACATCAAAAGAGTAAGCCGGGTCTATAAATAGGCTTTTTCCCCGGGGGAATGCCTTTTCCTCCCTGAGAAGAAAGGTCCTGCTTGGTAATTCCTTCCAAAATAGGCCTTTTCCCTGTCACAATTAAACACTTATTCGGCTTCAATCCTTCGCCTCAAATTTAACCTTGAATTCATCCCAAAAATTTTTTTTCAGCCACTTTGGGGGTCTGAACTGGCAGTTCCCCCCTTATCACACAAATGTTTGCCACTAATTTTTAAAAAATCTCTAAAACCCAAACCCTTTCCGGGCCTTTAAATTCACATCACCACTGTTGCGGGAAATTTTTTTAAAACCAAATCTTTCATGAACGGCCTACCCCCTTTTCACAAATGATTCCCTTGAGAGATGCTTTCCCCCTCTATTTTTTTTTTCCTTTTAAATCCAAAACCCAAAAATTTAAAAACCCCAGTCTCTCAACATTTTCTAAAAACTTGGGGTTTTGCTGTTTCATAACCCAACAGTTGCACCTTTTGCAAGAACAGCTTCCTTTGTTCCCGGGTTTTTTTTGGGGCCAGATAGTAGAGTGGTTGTTTGGGGGTTTTTACTTAAAACCCTGACCAGCTCCGACACACACACCCACTTTTTTAACTTTCCAATTATCTTTTTCTTCTTTCCCAAAAAGTCATTAGCCCCTTTGGTCCAAAGGGGTTTGGGCACGGGGAGCTTTTTTGGGGGCCCCCATGGTGATTTTTTTTGCGGGCCCGGGCCCCAAAAACCATGATAATATGGATAAAAAGGGAATGTCCCGGGAATTACCCTTTTAATGCGCAGGGAACATTTGGGCTGGCTTGAAAACACTGGCACACAAGGGGCATTCAGGCCCCACGTGGACACGTCCCGTACACATCGTATCAAAATCGGGTTTTGTAACGGGAAGCGAGGAAAATTTTTTTTCGATCAAAGGCATCGGCTACCGGATTTTTTTGGATCCCGTTTAGCATGGGGAAAACCCGGGGGGGTCCACTGTACTTATGTACTAAAAAAATTTTATACATAAAAATTTTTAAACGTGTAAAAAATTTAACAATATAATAATAACAATAAACTTTGTATGTACTGCTTTATAATTTATTTTGCCAACACCAGACCAGATACCAGTGTCAGTCCAAACAAGCTATAAATTGCACATTGGCTTAGGGAAAAGCCACCCCCGCGGTGAAAGGGAATTCTCGTGTTTTCCCTTTAACTTTTTGGGTGCAGTTAATCCCACCCGATTTTTTTCCCTTAAAAACCATGGGCCCCAAAGGGGAAAGAAAAATGGAAAGGCCGTGCCCAGAAAAAAAAAATAGGATGATTTGCAGGGAAAAAAAAAAAAATTAAAGAAGAAATCTTTTGAAAAAGCTCAGACAACGTATGAAAGTGTGTGAAGAAAAACAAAAAAATTGTACATAAAGGGACCACTCTCATGGCTACAGTCCCCCCCCTTCCCAAACCCCGAATGACATATTTTATTCAAGGTGTATATTCATTTTTCTATGTTTTTTATATTGTTTTTTGTCTATTAGATAAATTTTGATTTACAAAAAAAGTTGAAAGGTTGTTTATTAGGGTTTTTTTTTGTCATGCCTCCTGAAAAGCGGGAAATTTCAGCGGGAAAACAAATTTAAATTTTTCATTTCTTTTAACTGAAATGAGGAAAATTGCCCCCACCATACGAACAAGTCCGGGGAAAGGGGTTTAAAATTCAGAACCGGGGTTCTACTGTATAGTAAAGATGCTTGAAAAAGGTCATCTTTAAGCGGGGTTTTTTATTGGAAATCATAAATTGAATATTTGAAAAGAACTGTTATGTCGGGGGTCTTCAAAAAGTTTACCCCAATGACCCTGTCATTATAATTAAATTACTTTTTTATTATTGTTGGTACTGAGAAAGTGTCTTGGCGTGACTACACGTATGAAGTAGAGATAATTTTTGATAGGGTTTGTAATCCCAAAAATTTAAAAAAAAAAAATTAATCGTTTATTTCAGGATCAATGTTGACATTCAAATATAATAAAAAATTTCACGTACTTTTGGAAACCTCGATTTTTGGTTCCCCAAATTTACCCCTTTTTGAGTTTCAAATCACTTTTTAAACCAAAATTTTGTCTTGAGTTTCAGCCCCCCCATCCCAGACCGTCGCCTCCCCATGCATCCCATTGGGGTTTCAATCTAGCTTTGTTTCCCTTGATGAACATTCCCCTGCGCTTTTTCCCCCAAACTTTTCCCCAATAATCCTATTTTTTTTTGTGTTTCTCAATTGATACAATCCCTACAAAATTTAAACCCGGGGCCCAAAGAAACTTCCTAGTCCCAGCCCTTTGGTAAAAAAGTGGAAACACATAAAAAATTGAAAAAAAAGTAATTGCCCCCAAAGTCCCCAAAGTGGAGGAGGGGAAAGAGGGGGAAGAAATGCCTTCTTCAGTGTTTCCATGATGTGTATGATACAAAAAGCAGAGGATTGTTTAAAGGCTATAGCCCCCCCCAGCGATAAAATGTAGTATTTAACAGTGTAGGCCAAGTAAGTTAATTGTTTTAAGCAATAGAAAAAGGCCAAAAAAACAAAATCCTCTAATGCTATTGAAGGTTATTTTAAGGCCATGACAACACTTCTCCCCCACCACCTATAGGGCCCTTATGCTACCATGGCCCAACCAGGGCCCTGATAACCCAACAACACCCCACCACCCCTCGTGACATATATAAGGGGACATATTTTATTCTTTTTTGGGGGGATTTTTTATATATCAATTTCATTTTTTTAATATTGTTTATTATGTCATATGATTTTGTGAGAAATAAGCTGTAGAATTGAAAATTGGGTCATCCAAATTAAAGTATTTTGTCCTGTCCCCAAAAACCCTCTTTTTCCCTCTGGAATGGTTAAATTTGGTATTTCCCATTATTTCTTGAAAGGAAATATTGTTTTGGTTTTCCAAACATTTTTGGTTTTGGCCAAGCTTCGGGAAGGGATTATGGCCAAAACTCGGGGTTTTCATTTTTGTATACTATTTGTTAAAAAAAAAAAAATATTAACTAATAAGGATGGGAAAAAAAACCTCCCATCGGCTTACGCCCGGTTTCGATTCCGGGGAAAAAAACCGGGTTGTAAGTCAAAATGGTGAAAAGTCGAAACTTACTACAAATATCAAAAAAAAACTTTTTCCCGTAATAAATTTTTATTTTATTTTTTTTATTTTGGTATTTCATTTTTTTACTTTACTTTTTATTTGTTAAAACTTTTATTTTTACTGTAAGGTTTAGGAAAAAACACTTTTGTACAACACAAAAGTTGTTTTTTTCCCCAAAAAAATTTGGGGCAAAAAAAACACTGTCTTTAAGTCAACAGGTTTAAGTCGGATGGTGGGTTTGTATTGCCCTTAGACAACAAATGTAAAAAACAATTGCAACAGGATTTAAAAATTTTTGCACTGGTGCAAATAGGGAAGGAAAAACCAAAAGGCAGAAAAAATTATAAGTATCAAGGATTATTTAAGAAAAAGGCAGGGAATATACAGATTTTAAAAATTTTCAAAAAATAGTAGTTAAAAGGTAAGGGGAGGGAATAGTAAAAGAAAATGTGAATAATCTTGACAGATTTCAAGGGGTTTTTGTAAAATAATATTAATGTAATTTGGGGAATCTTACTGAATCAAAAATGAAATGGCTGATATTATTTACAGTGGTCCCTCTTTTTTCGTAATTAACCCTTTCCAAAGAAGTGTGCTCTTATCGAAATTGTTTTTTTTTCCAAATCCTTTTTCCCCCCTAAGAAATAATTTAAAAATCAATTCATTCCAAAACACCCAAAATTTTCAACAGAAATTTTTTTTTTTGCCTTAAAGTTGGGTTTTACATTCACAAAAGAATGAACATTCAACATGACAGTTACCTTTATAAAGGCGTTGTTGAAGAAGGGAAGACAGGGAGGGGGAGAGGGGGAAGAGTATTATTTTTTGGGAAGGGGGAACTCCCCCCCCTTAAGGCCCTCTGGGTTTCGGGTTTAAACACATACAAAAAGAGTTGGGTATTTTCCCATTTCGAAACATTTTCCCTACACAGAAAGGCTTTTTCCCAGTTATTCCCAGAAAAGTTGATAGAAGAGACGTGAAGACGAAATCACCCCTCACCCTTGAATTTTTGAGGTGGCCCAGCCCTATTTCGGAGAAGAGTATTTTTCCCCATAGTCAAAACAATTTGGTTGAAGTGACAGGAGGGAGCCTTAAATACCCCCAGGAGGTGAGATGTGGCCCCAGGTAGAGGTAAGAATGTAGTCATTGGGAGGTCACGCCCCTCTCAAATCATTCTAACTAGTAGAAGTTGTCCAAGTTGTTTTTGTTCGGGTCCAAGATACCTTTTGTGTTGCAGTGCCCTGGGTACCCTTTTCTGTTAGGGGGTTTGGGAAATTTGTGAAGGACCGGGCCTTTATGGGAAACAGGCCTGTTCGTATTCCTCCTTTTTTAAATTCTTACGTTTTTTATTTAACATAAACCCTTTTTCTTTTTTTGAAGACTTTTTTTGGGTGAGGGAGGGATGGGGGTTTTTTATTTTTTGGAGAAAAAAACCCCTTTAAAAACCCTCTGCGGCTTATTATTTTTCCCACAATTAAAATTTAATATGCAAAAATAAAAAATTTTTAAATTTAACATAAACCCATGGAATTACTCTAGAATAAATTTAAAATAAGCCTTAGGGATGTCACAAAGGGGGGTTGTGTTTGAACGATTTTTTGGGGCGAGTTAAAAAATTTGTTTTCATTAGCCAATTTTTTTTTCCTTTTCAAGGGGGGCCCCTTTGGCGGGGTTTGAAGAGGCTCTTGGTCTGAGGAATTAGCCTATCGGTTTCTTTCCTAAACCCAAAACCAAATTTCCCCCAATCCCCCCCCCCTTCCCACCCTTTCCCCCCCCCCCCCCTTTTTTCCTTTCCTCCTCCTCCCCCCCCACCCCCCCCCCTTTTGCCCTTCCTTTTTTTGCCTTTGGGATTTCCCCCCCAAGGCGCGCTATTTTCCGGGTGGGAGAAGGATACTGGGGTCCACCCCTTTTCCGGGTTGAGGTTCTTAGCGGTGGCGTAGTTTGCCGTGGAATTGGATGCCGGGGGATGTCCCAAACCCTCCCGGTACCCCGGAGTGGGTTTTGGGGTGTTTTTGGGGCCGCCCGAGTGTATTAAAGGAAGCCACCTTTCGGATTCCGGGGGTGGGGCCGAAGGAGGAAAGTTTTGTGGGGGAAATACCCGGCCGCCCTCCCCTTTTGTCCCCCGGGGGTAGCTCGGCAGTTTGTGGGGTTGCTTTTCCCGGGACTTGTTATTTACTAGCTGAGGGGTAGGGTATGGCAGGGGGTTCCCAAGCTGCATTGCCCCAAACTTCCCGGTGCTAAAGGCCTTTTGGGGGCGGGGGGGAGATTTTTTGGCCCTTTCTTTCCCTTTCCTAGGAACTATCCCTCCCCCCCCCCCCCCTTTTTTTTTTCTTTTTTTTTTTTTTAAATTTTTTTTTTCTTCTTTTTTTTTTTTTTTCTTAAAAACAAAAAGAAAGAAGAAACCAAAACCAAAGGCAGCCCAGTCCATGAACCGGGTCCCCCCGGGGCCCCCTTCTTGATACCGAAACCCCGTTCTGCCCCCGGGCATCGCTTTGGGACCACTCTTCAGACTTTCCTAAAGCCTCTTACCTATTCCCGGTGTTTTTCCCTCACCCGCTTAGGTACTGAGGCCCAAATGATTTCCTTCGATTTTTTCAAACCTTCGCTTTTCCTCGGGACTATTCCTTCCCGGCCCCCCCTTTTACGGTGGGGGCAATTTTCAAATCGCCGACCCTTTCCCAAAGTGGGCCCAAAAACTCGGTCCCACCCCCCTAAAGTAAAAGGGAAAAAATTCCCTGCTAAAGAACTTCTCACCCTTCACCTTTCGTTCTTCTCAAAAACCAATCGACCGGCCCTCATCCTTTCCCCCTTTTCCAGTTTCAAAACGGGGAAACAGTGGACAAAATTTTTTCCCATTTAAACGACCAACTTCCTTACTCCCATATTTTGCCCATATTTATTGGAAAGGGCACCCCTTTACGCCATGTTGGAAAAAATTATTTTTTTTTCATGCTTTTTAAGAGCGGTACGGCTTCTTTAAACCGTACAGAATGCAAACCCAGGCTCGTGAGCTCTCTCGTCTTTTTCCAAAATAGTTACTGTTCCCGTCACCCTTGAAAAACATTTATTCCCTCAATTCCCTTTTAGTGGTACCTTTATTCTGGGCCCCCTACCATAGTTTCAACAAAATTTTTTCCCGACATTGGCAAACCCACATTCTAGAAAAGTGGAACTCCAAGATCCCCAATCCTCAAGGTAAAACCCCTTACGTTTTTCCCCGCCCCTGGGGCGGGGAAAGATTTCCCCAAACAAAGTGGCTCGTTTAAAATTTTGACAGCCGAGAACTTTCCCCCCAGTTTTTTAGCAAGGGCCCTCGGGTTTCAAATTCAAGGGGAACCCTACACCCAACAGGGTTTGAAATTGCGTTTTCCCAAATTTTGGGCCCTCCAGGGGAAAAATTTCAGATTATCGCCGAAAAGCCCAGATGTGGTTTTCCGATTACCATTCAAAAAAGTTCCCTTTCAATCGGGTTTTCCCCCTTGGGCCCTTTAAAAGTCATGAGGCTCACCCTTCCCTACTTCGCCATTGTCAGGGTTTTATTTTTTAAAAGAGCGGGGAAAACCCTTTTTCCTTTAAAGGACCGAAGGTCCCCTTAAAGCCATGGCAGTTTCTCAACTCCGCCTCCCCAAAGGGGGCTTCCCCCGTGTTTCTTATTCCCGGTTTTTAAAACGTCCCCCCCCTTCTGGGATCCCCTCTTTACAAACCCCCCCTGTGGGTTTCCCCTCCCATAATCAAATCCTTTTATCTAACCCCTTTTTCTGTCCTCGGCTCAGAGTTCCTACTTCAACGCCCAGTTTAATCTCGCCCTTTTTCGAGTTCTCCCCTTACAAGCCCCAGTATCGACGAGACCTCGTACGGGAAACCCCCTTCCCCCAAACGTCCCCCTCCCTTCCCCAAAAATCAAAAAAAAGGTTTCCGGGGAACACCTCCTACCCCTCTTCCACCCCCTCATTTTCCCTCCCCTTTTCTGTCCCCCGTTCTTCCCCTCTTTACTGGCTCAGTTAAAAAAGTGCAAAAGGTTCACCCTCCCCTCGTAATGTACCCTTTTTCCCCTGTTCCCCCCCAAGTTTCCTTTTCCCCTTCTGCCACCTCCCCGGGTTTCCGTTCTTCTGTCCCCCCGCCACGCTTCTCCAATTTTTCCCAAACCCCTTTTGCCATCCCCTACCCTTTGGGACAGTCCAATACGTTCCAAAACTTTAATTCCTCCCCCCCCACCATTCCCAAATTTGTCTCCCATACGCATCCCCCTGAAACCCCAAACACTTGAAAACAATCTCTGAATATATTGCAGGAAACCAAAAATCAATGGAAAACTGAAACCCCCCTTCCCCTCTTTCCCTCCCCTGCTCCATCTGCGCAACTTCCCTTTTTCACAGGGGCACCCTTTTCCCTTCCCCCTGCTTGAAAATTTTCCCCGCCTCCCCCATGTGGACTTTTTAAAACCCTTTTTGTCCGTAGGAACCCTTACCCGCGGATTTTAAGTATCTTTATCATTGCCAATCATTTGGGCCTTTTTTTCAGTGGAATAAAACGCGGCCTCAGGGGGAAACGGGGTTTAGTTCAGATGTTACTCTCCCCCGTTTAACCCCCCGTTGGTGTTTGGGTTTTCAGGAACCAAAAATTTCATCTCTCTTATTTTTCTCACATTTTCAGGTATAATTTATTGTATTCTTCAGACCTTTTTCCCGATGGGACCTTTAATGAAAAAGCCCTTCTTCTCCCCATGAAATTCCGTTTCCATCAGCCCCATTTGTTTTATACTTCGCTGCATTTCCCAGCAGCCCCTATCCCTTACATGGGGGATTTGCTCTGTTCTTTATATCTCTCTCCTTCTGGGGATTATCTATTCCGGATTTTGCCTTCCCTTTTTTCCCTCTTACCGCCACCCATTCTGTTACTTTGGGGATTTTAATGCCCAAACCCTTTCCTCTGGGGGGGGGGTTTACTGTTATTCCCCCTGGAAAATTTATTTTGAGGTTTTCTTGCCCACCACCCCCTCCATGTTTTAAATACAGGTTTCTCACACCCATTTTTATCCTCGGACTCATACTTCTCTTGCCCTGGGTCTCTCAGTTTGCTCTTCCTTTCCCCCGCATTAACTCCTTTGGGCCCGTTCTTTCCCCGGGCCCCCACATGACAGGGGATCATTTCCCAATCATTCTTACTTCCCCTTTATTTCGCCACCTCTTCGCACCCCCCACGCTGGCAAATTTAAAGGGAAAAATTTGGGAAACCCTTTTTTTTTACACCTGATGGGTTTTTTAAAAAAAGGGTTCCCCTTTTTCGTCCTCCCTCGATGAGCTTTTTTCACCTCTTTCGTCCCCCCCGTTTTCACCCCAGCTTCTCATTTATACCCCAAAAAATTCGGGCAGGCATTCTCGAAATGCGTGCCCCGGTGGTCTCCTGCTTGGCTTCGTTTCAGTACGTTTGAAACGCGCTGCATGGGGGAGGTACCGGGGACAATAGAAAAAACAGAGCGAATCCTTGATTTTTAAAAAGAAGCGGCGAAAGCTTGCCCTGTCATCCGTGACGCTAAACCACTTGCTGGGGGAGATTTTGTCTCCACCCTCACCCCTTTCTTTTCCCCAAGAGTCAGTCTGGGAAAAAAAATACGAAAATGAGTGGTAAAAAATTTCCCCCTGACCCCGGCCCTTTTTGTTCTGCGGGTTTTTTGGGTTGATATAGCAAAAACCCCCTAGATGTTTCCAAAGAAATTGGGAATCATCTGGTTGGTAAATTTTTAGGGGGTCCAAACTATGCCCCTTTATTTCTTTCCTCAAGTTGGCCCGGAGTTGCCCCCCTTTTGGGCTTTTTTTTCTCTCAAGGGAAAAACAGTATAATGTGCCTTTTACCCCTTCAAGAACTGGGGGGCAACACTCTTTAGCTTTTTCGAATCGGCAGCTGGGGCCCCCACGACCCTTCATATTCGTATGCTACAACATTTACATCAGTCAAACCCCTTTCTCCCGTTTAAAGCCTTTTTCAATCTTATTTTTGGGCACAAGGAGTTCTTCCCCCACGTGGGAAAACCGCCATTTTTTTTCCCTTTCCGCAAAAAAAGGCACAAAAGGACTTTAAAAACCCCCCACTATCGTCCCATTGCCTTCCTGCAGTTTTCCCAAAATAATGGAACGTCTAGTAAAAAAAGACGTTTTTGTGTGGTATTTAAGAGACACACAAAAGTCTCTTCCAAATCATCAATATGGTTTCGTAAGGGGGCGTTCTACCATAGACCCCTTAAATGCGCTTTTTGGGTACGTATGTTCGTTTAAAGCCTTTTAGAATAACCCCCTCAGTTATTGCCATATTTTTGACCTTGAGAAGGGATATGGGCACAAAATTGGAGGGGATAATATTTTTGCCCAAGCCCACTCCTAAACCTTTGAGGCAATCTTTCCATCCCCCTTAAGAACTTTTTAACTGACAGGCATTTCCGTGTTTGGGTTAATAATGTGCTCTCCCCGGACTTTATCCCCAAACTGAAGGTTTTCCCCCAGGGAGTGTTCTTTACAAAAACACTTTTTTTTTTCCTTGCTATTAATGATTTGGCCTTAGTCTTCCATCAAATATTTGGGGCATCACCTATGGGGATGACTTCGCTAAATTTCCTGGAGGCGCTGACTGTCACCTCCTTATGTTTCTCTCCACATGCAGTCGACCCCTTGGGTTTCCCCAAATTGGGGGGCCCCCACACATGGGTTTTTAAAATTTTTCCCCCCCCTAAAACCCCCCCCAATCACTTTTACTAGAGCTCTGGGGCATCTCCCATTTACCTTTTTTAAACCCCAAAGGCTCCCTTTTCCCTGAACGTGGAAAACAGTCAAGTTTCTGGGCCTCCTCTTTGATCGTAGGTTTCCTGGGGGAAAACCCCACATTCCTTCCCCGAAGGAAAAATTGTCACGGCCGGGGTGAACCTTCTTTAAAAAAATTGCTCATCTTTTTGGGGAGGAGGGCCCAACCCTCCTTCACCTACATTCCACCCCTTTTTTTATCGAAACCCTTGGGTTATGGTGACCCCGATCTATTTAGGGGGGGCATTTTCCTGCTACTCTCCAAAACCTTAACCCCCCATCACCCCAAGGGTTTCGTTTATGGGCCCTTGGGGCTTTTTGCTCTTCCCCTTTTCGAAAAACCTCTATGCAGAAGCGAACGTTCCATCCTTATCCCATCGCCCTGATGCCCATTGCCTGCGCTAAATATTTTTCCCTCTTTATGATCCCCCGCAATCCTTCCATTTAAGGGAAAGGTCCTGATATTAGTAGGCATTCTTTATTTGTTCGCCCCCCCCTGCTTTTTTTTCCACCCTTCTTTTCTTTTGCCCTTTATTGCTTTGTTTCCCCTTCAACTACCACCTTTCTTTACCCTGTAGTTTCACTTTTCCCTCCCCCCTGGGGAAATTCCCGTGTTTTTTGAGTCTGTTCTTTCTCCCCCCCTTGCTCCAAAGCCCAAATGCTCGGTCGCCCTTCCCCCCTTTTTTCTTTAAACCCCTTTCCTCTCATTTTCATGCCATTGCTGTATACACAGATGGCTCTTTTGTCTTCCCGCGGAGAGGTTCCCAGCAGTGTTTTTTCCCGGGCGCCCTCGTACAAGGGGATTTACTATCTTCAGCAGTATTTTTATGCTGAAATTTTATGGGATTCCCTTTCAGCACTTATCCGTATTGATCTATGCCTGTGTCACATTTGTGGTTGTCCAGACCCCCCTTAGTGCTTTACAGGCTATACAAAAAAATTTTATACCCCACCCCTTTGTCCCCCCGTATCCCCAAATTTGGCTACGCCGCATCTTTACTAGCATAAAAAAATATTTTTTTTTGTTGGGGCCCCGGGCTGTTGGTACAGGGGAATGAAAAGGGAGGGCACGGGTGGCGGTCAGCATTTCATGGGCCTACCAGTTTCTTATAAGGTATTTCCCTGTACGGACTATTTTGCTGTTAACTTCCCACCTTCACACCCGTTGGCAACAAAAGGTTTGGTTTTTCTATGCTGGCAACAAAAATTCGTCTATTAAAAAAGAGTAAAAGGGTTTCTGGCCCTCTTCTTATCACCCGTGTGAGGTTGGGGCTACTCTCTCCCCTCTTGCATTTTGGGGGTACTGCTTACTCTGGATACCATGGAGAGGGTCTTGCCCTCTCTGTTTAAAATTGCCAAGCTCCATTTTCAGTCAGGCCCCAAATTTTGTTGGGGCTTCCCACTTTATCAACGAGCACGCAGGGAAATTTTCCTCTGTGTCTCTTCGGGCCCCATGCTCCTCTCTTTTCCTTCCCTTCTCGTGAAAGGACCCCCCTTTCATCCGGACTCTCTCATTGACTTTTGGGCAACGACGGGCTTACTTCACAAAATTCTGATATTTTTTAAAACCCTTTCTCCCTTTAATTCCTTTCTAAAACCCCCTACCCCCGTACTACCCCTGCCCCGCTGTTTTCTGTAACCTGCTGGGTTTATCCCCCCCCCCCCTTTTTGCCCTCCAATTCCCTTGCTTTTCCTTTTCCCCACCCCACAAATGAGGATAGCCCCTTTTGGCTTAGCGCTTCTTTTTGATTATAATAATAATAATAATAATAGCCAATGTTTTGATGAAAAAAACATTACGGTTCTAGAAAATTATGACTATCGAGCCTTATGATTATCGAGGGACCACTGTACTGGGATTCAACAAATCTGGAAATAACAAGATAGTAAAATTTGGTGTTTAACCCTTTCAGAGTTGGTGCCGTACTAGTACGGATTTCTTCAGGGTTGGTGCGTAAGCATAAATTCTAGTGTCCTCAGATCAAGCAGGAAAAGGATGGTAGTCCTGGATGTGAGAGAATGGGTCTCCAATGTCAGTGTGTGCAGTATAAAAAAAATCGGGGACCATGTGGTGCATTGTGGGAAAGCTATTTTATTACACCTTGTTCCCCATGTCTAGCTGTAAGAAACTCCTCACTATTCAGCTAATTGGGGCTCTTTTGATCCCAAGTGACAGTTCAAACACATATGAAAGTGTCAGTGAAGATTAATTTCGTGGTTTTGAGGAGTTTGTGACCGAAAGCAATGCCCAGGAAATCAACCTGAAGGAAGGAAGGTAGAAGAAAGTGAGGAAAGAAGGAAGAGATGAGAGGAAGGAAGGAAGAAAGGAAGGGATGAGAGGAAGGAGGGAAGGAAGGAAGGAGACCATCATCCTAGGATAACTCAAAAATTTCAGATAGTGACTTATTTCCATATGGGTTGGTAGGGTGGGGAGGAAGGGATGGGTGTTGACAGGCAGTGAGGGTGGTGAGTGATGGTGTTATTTGTCATTGTGACACTAACTAGACTGGTGACTCACCATATTTACAAGTCCACCTCCCAAACAACAATTATGAGCTTTACAGAAGCTGTAGTAGTTCTGGGAAGTGTCCAGTGACTTTATATGTGTATATAATGTGATAGAAAAATAATAATAAACAACATTTTTTATTTGTTGATTGTGTAAACATTTTTTGTAAACAATATAATAACTGTGTGGTTACTGTGTAGCATACAATGAGTGAATATATATTCAATATACTTTATATTGGTCTCACAAGCCAGAAAAGTTACTTGAAGGAGAGGGGGAAGGAAGAAAGGAGGGAAGGGGAGAAGGAAGGAAGGAGGGAAGGAAGGAAAGGGAGGGAAGAAAGGAGGGAGGGAGAAAGGAGGGAGGGAAGGAAGGAGGTGGGAAGGAAGGAGGGTGGGAAGGAAGGAGGGAAGGAAGGAGGGAGGGAAGGAAGGAGGGAAGGAAGGAAGGAAGGAGGGAAGGAAGGAGGAAGGAAGGAAGGAGGGAAGGAAGGGGGGAATGAAGGAAAGGGAAGGGAAAGAGGAAGGAAGGGGGGAAGGAAGGGGGGAAAGGGAAAGGGAGAAAAAGGGGAAGGAAGGAAGGAAGGAGAGGAAGGAAGGAAGGAAGGAGGGAGGGAAGTAAGGAAGGGAAAGTAGGTAGGAAGAGTAGGTAGGATTTTTTCCAGAGATTGGTGCAGTTAATAATCAGGGAATTATCACTGCACCTGAACACCTACTGCGCCAAAGTGCGAAGAGCAAGGACACACCTGTCAGAACTAGTAAAGGATGGGGTAGAGGACATGGAAGAGAATGTGGAGGAGGAAGACATCTACAGCCATCTCACCCTCCACTAACACAGTCCCAGCGGCAGAACCTGAGGACAAATCAGCATTACACAGGAGGTGTAACAAATCATAGTCCACCCTCCCAGGCACCTAGGCAGTGCTCCCCGCTGTCCTGGAAGAGGCACACCACCAACAATGCCTGCAAGATGCCAGTGCAATTACTGCTACAAGAAAGGACATCAGAGGACCAGGGGTCAGAAGGAAAAGGAACTTGACAGACAGGACCACCTGTTTAGAGACCTCTTCTTGGAACAAACCAGCAGGATCTCTGAATTGGTGAACACTCTCACACGTCACCCACTCAGCTACTACTATCTCAGCCTAGCAGGTGGTATTGTGCCTTATACAAGACCACAGACCTACATCCCTGCAGCTGCCTCAGTACCCTGCCTCAAGGGCAGACATTTTTATGTGCCTTACACACCCACCACCTCAAGCTGACCACATCATTGAAGAGCCACCTAACAGAATCCTGTCAGCCAACATTAGAGGTTTAAATTACTAATGTTGGAGAGCTCACACATAGTTGTGTGAACACTCGACGTCCGGACATGATAGCTGTGTTGAAACATTTTTGGATGACGGGACTCCAGAAAATTGTGCAAGAGTTGCGGGCTACACCTCATAGATGAGAAGAGACGGGCAGGGCAAGGAGGAGGTGTTGCTGTGTGTTTCCTAAAAGTGTTCATTCCCAGCATATTGATGTTGCCACCCTACTCATCTTGAAATGATGTTTCTTCAAGCTCTGCATAAACACAGTACCTCTGTACTAGCATGTGCAATGTACAGACCTCAGTGGCAACATGCAGGCCCCATCAACTTCCTAATGGAAAATATGGACTCCTGCTACAACACAACTGTAAACATATCATAATTGTTGGTGACCTCAACCAACACCTTATACAGAGGGTCTTTTGATACCCCTTTTTGCAGTATTTGACAGGGGAAACTTTTTTGATTTCCCTACTCACATCTCTGCTCCTCCCTTGACCCAGTAGTGAGTGATCTGGCAGAAGGTATAGTCACTTGTCAATCCCTCGGCTATGTTGGATCATCTGACCACAAGGCTGTTTTTACGACACTTAGGATCCCAACAGAATGAGGTGAGGAGTCCACGCGCACAACCTGGCTATGGGAAAGAGGTAATTGGCCAGCCCTTTGCTCTGAGCTTGCCACCACCGATTGGAATGCTCTTCTCCAAGGGGATGTTGACAACCAAGTGAAAGCCTTCACTGGACACATCCTTTATCTACAACAAGAACACATTCCTCACTGGCAATATGTGACAAGCCTACAGATCAGGCTTGGTTTGGCTTTCATTGTAGAGGGGGCTGCTACTGCTAAGTACAAAAACATGGCAAAGGTATAAGAGACATCCTAAACCCCCTATAACAAGAACTTTCACAGGCAAGCCTATAGGCATATGAGTGACATTCAAAAGTGGGCCATTGCTAAATGGGAGGTGGACACACAAAGAAAGCTAGTAACAGATAAGGTAGGGTGGAAATATAAACACATATGCAAAATGCGATTTCATCGACCTTGTTGAACTATGTGTTGGCTTTACGTGTTTATCTTTCGAAAATCACCTCTTTCAGCAGACTTTTGGACTACCCATGGGTTCGCCACTCAGTGCAGTCCTGGCGAACCTATACATGGAACATCTAGAAAGCCGAACGTTTTCCACCATTATTCCTTCGTCTGGTCACCTGGCTCCGATATGTTGATGACATTTTTCCTCATAACTCCAAAAAGCTTCAACGTTCAAGCCTCCAAGACAAGCTCAACCAGGTCGAGCCTTCAATCCAGTTCACACTTGAAGAAGAAGTCGACAACACTCTTCCTTTCCTTGATGTTCTGCTCTGCAAAGTTGACCACGAACTTCGTTTTAAAGTCTATCGAAAACCCACCAACCAAAACGATCTTCTCCACTTCTACTCTCACCACGACACCAAAACTAAACGTGGTGGGATTATAGGCTTCTTCCTGCGTGCACTCAGAATCTGCAGCAATGAGTTTTCTTGAAGAAGAATGCACAATAATTGAACAAGTATTTTCAAAACTCCACTATCCTCGTCACTTTATCAGAGACTGCAGATGACGGGCATTAAACATCTTCAACACACCCAGAGAAGACACTGCCGAGAAGAGATACATAGTCCCTCCCCCCCCAACTCCATTGCCAAAACACGTTTCCAACATCTTTCCAATACCTCATTCCAAGTATCTACCTCCACAACCACGACCATCAAGGACATTACCAGCGATAACAGGACAAGCTTCCACCCTCTGCAGGGGGATACATAATCCCTTGTAATGACTGCAACAAATTATACGTGGGCAAAACATCAAGGGACCTCCAAAACCCCTATTTCAGAATACCAATACGCAAGCAGGTCTGACAACACAAGGAAGGGCCCGTGTACAACACCATAATTCACACAACCACTTGATAAACTACAGAAACTCAAGACTTATCGCCACAGAAGACAGCACTCAATACCGAAGAATCCTGGAATCATCACTTATTTCTATATCCGACAACTTCAACCAGAATATGGCTTCTATAACATAGCTGAACCACTTGCCAAGAAACTTCTTCATCGCTATCCCACATAAGAACACAGGAATGGAAGAACACTGTAGAAGGTCTCCTCACAAACTTATCCAATCTCCTTTCCAAGCTACCCAAGATTTTAGACTCGATAACCCCACTCGGTACATCATCAGATGCAGCATTTCCCTCCACCTGGCCTTAGCATTCTAAACCCTGCCCTATAAATACTCGCATCCCTTCCACCCAGGTAGATCTGTTTTGTGACTTGAAAAAGCCCACTCGTGGGAAAAAACGTAGTCAATAAAAGATCACATTATACTGCATATGTGTTTATTTTTCCCCATTGTGTCGGTATTTTATACCATTTTTTTCCCAGGTAAGGTAGGCTCCAAAACCGGTGGTCCCTGGTCAAGGACAGACAAGGTTATCTGCCTGATTAACTCATTCCACCTCTAAATCTACAGATTGGACCCACCTCTACTAGTAGTCAAGAAAGAAGGCAGACCTCTTTGCCTAACACTTTGCTACCAAAAATGCAAGTTCCTGATCCAGCAAGGGACCCTCCTTGCTAACTGCAAGAAACTTGTCAAAACTGTCGTGGTGACAGTAAGGCAGGAAGAGGGCCTTTCCTTCTTAAATCGCTTGACCAAGAAAAGGCTGTGGGCCCAGACAATTGACCCAAGATTGCTGAGAAGATGTGCAGACCAGCTAGCAGCACCTCTAACTCGCATCTTTCAGCACTGCCTACTACAGTGGAACCTCAAAATCGAACGCATCACATATTTAACGTTTCGAAAACAGAACCATTTTTTTGGACAAACTGTGTCCCCTATTATCGAAATGCGCCCCTATTTTCGGACAGATGGGTATGGGACCTGTCTGCTGCCTGCTCTGTCTGCGTCCCTGTGCAGGTGCCGTCAGCAGTCTAGCTTTGTTTATGCTTTAGTAAACACTAAATTGCGTTCTCATTCACGTATTTTACTATTACGTATTTCGTTGTGTTTACTGCTTGTGGGGCTGTAAAAAAAAGCTGCCATGGGCCCAAAGAAACTTGCTAGTGGTACCCCTGTTGGGAAAGAAAGTGAGAAACACCATTTATTTCGAAGAAGGAAATAATACAGAAGTATGAGAGTGGTGTGAGACTTGTTGAGCTTGCCAGGATGTATGGGAAAAACAAGTCGACCATTGGTTCTATCCTGTCAAAGAAAGAACAAATCAAGGAAGCTGATGTTGCGAAAGGTATTATATAGGGAGTGGATGAGGTGCCTTCTTCAAAGATTAAGGTGATTTGTGCCAAGTGGAATGATGTCCAAATGTTTGTGCAGAAGTACCACCCTGAGCAAGCTGAAACAAGCCATCTTTGCAATAAGTTCAGTGACAGAATGATGTCCCATTTTAGGGAAATGTTAAAGAGGTGCCAGAAACAGAGGACTGTGGACAGTTATTTTGTGAGACAGGGGTCCAGTGACTCTCAAGCTGGTCCTAGTGGCATTAAAAGACAGAGAAGGGAAGCAACCCCAGAGAGGGCTTTACCTAGAGTCCTCAGGGAAAGGGGATTCTCCTTCCAAACACTAACCCCAACTCCCTCTCTCCTCCTCCCTATCTTCCAGATGCCATCACCAATCTTCAATAAAGGTAAGTAAAAATGTTATTTTATGTGTATTACTATACATAATTAAAAACTATAGTATTTGTTGTATGTAAAACTGTAATTAATCTCTATAAAATGTATTTTTTGTGTGAATATTTTTTGGGTTTCTGGAACGGAATAATTGTATTTCCATTATTTCTTATGGGAAATATTGCTTCGGATTTCAGACTTTTTGAATTTAGAACTAGCTCCTGGAATGGATTAAGTTCGATTTTTGAGGTTCCACTGCACAATGTAAATGGCCCTCTCTGTGGAAAAAGGAAAATGTAGTCCCTATTCACAAAAAGAAGAGCAGAGCAGAAGTCAGCAACTCTAGACCAGTGTCACTCCTGTCAATCACTGGTAAGATCCATGAGACAATAATCTCAAGACAAATGACAGAGTTTTTTGACTACCACTCACTACTTTGTGATCGTCAATATGGCTTCAGGAAAGGTTACTCTGCTGCTGATCTGTTGTTAAACCTATCCACTAAGTGGCACCAGTCACTGGAATCCAAAGTCAGCTGTGTGGTAGCACTGGACATTGCTGGTGCTTTCGACCGTGTGAGGCACCAGGGGCCCCTTATCTAAACTTCAAGCACTGGGAATTGCAGGCTCTATGCTAGGTCTCCTCAGTGATTACCTTCATGGTAGATCTCTAAGGGTAGTTCTCAATGGAACGAATCAGCAAAATATCGTATTGGGGCAAGTGTTCCACAAGGAAGTGTGCTGGGACCATTGTTATGGAATGTCTACTTCAATAACTTTCATCTCATCCCAGAATCCCATGCATATGCAGATGACTGTACACTGACATTCACTTATCCAAGAGAAGAAATGCCAGCTGCTCTAAGCTACAAACAGTCACCAGCTAAGAGCTATATCAGCTTGGGGAAATGGAAATAGATGGCAAGTAATATTTGCCCCTGAGCAATGCAAATCATGGTAATGCTGGTGCAGTAGTAAGGATGAATGGGAGGGTGTTGGCACCTGGAGAAGAAGTTGATATCCTTGGGGTGAAATTTGACTCCAAACTGACCATGAAGAACCATGTAAATCTTACAAACAAGGCAGCCAGGAAGCTAACAGCACTTCGCTGTATCTCGCATCTGCTTGGCAGCAGGGGTTGCAAGATCCTGTATGAGGCACAAGTACACTCACACCTTGAGTGTGCTCCACTTTCTTGGTTTGCCTGGCCCCCCTCTCATCTGCAACTGCTTGACAGAGTAGAGAACAGAGCAAGACATCTCATCTCTCGCCTGGACCAATCCTGGACAGATCTGTCATTTCAGCAGAGCCTTCAACACAGGAGGGATGTGGGTGGCCTAGCTGTTATGTACAAGGCCATTATTGTCGAAGTACCACACTTGGATCCACTTCGAGAACAGCGTGAAACAAGCTTTTATGCCACAAGATGGGAAGAAAGCAGCAACTTCACTCTGGCTGTACCCTTCTCCTGAACATCACTCCATCTGAGATCATATATACCCAGGATGACTCGAGTATGGAACATATTTGTACAGCATAATGATGTCAGCGAGACAAAGTCAATTGATTAAATGAAAATGCTGGTCCACAGATGGCTGCAACTTTATCCTGTTCCCTACTTGTATGTCTCATAACAATAAAAATGCTTTCAATTGAGCTGATGTAGGTAACAGCTCTTAACTTGCCAATAAAGTTAGGAATCCTTAACCTGTAAATAGCTTGTCAATAAAGCTAGGGATCCTTAACCTTGTCAAACCCTGTGTAAAAAAAATGAGAGGATGATGGAAGGTAGGTAGGAAGAGATGAGAGGATGGAATGAAGAAAGGAAAGGAAAGAAGGTAGGTGTGATGGGAAGAAGGATGGTTGTGGAAAAGGGAGGAGGAGGGTGGT
>NC_069493.1:17271537-17306520 GCF_026875155.1 Cherax quadricarinatus | reverse complement strand
GAAGGTAATTTCCCCAAAAATTTAATTAAAAAGGAAGGGTCTTACCAGGAGTTTTTTAAAAAGCAAAAATTTTTTTGAGCCCGGGGGGGGTTGCCCAATCCCCCCCAAAAATTTCCTGGTGGCCTGAACAACCTTAACCCCACTTACGCCTACTTTTCCCTCACAATACCCCCTTCCAAAACTTATGGACGGAGTCAATAAGTCAACGAAAAAGGGGGAAAAAAGAACTATGTACAACCTCGGCTCAGCCAATCTGAGAAGTGGTTTTCAGAGCCTGAAATAATGAACGACTTTAAACTTAAGGGCTGAATAGCCAACCCATCTCAGAGTCTTGCTATTTGACCTTAAATTTCCAAGTACACAGTGGCCTTGTATCTGTTTCAAGCACAAAGGGTTACCGTAAGGTAGTATTAAACACTTATACCCATACTAACCATAACATTCTTTCTCCACATGGAATACTTCTTCCCAGGGGGGTTCTTTAAAAAACTAAAGGTTTTTATTTTTTTTTTCCGGCCTGCCGGTTTCCCTATCCCTTCTAAAGTTACTTTGCTCACACTCCAACAGCACGTCAGTATAAAAACCATTTGTCTCCATTCACTCCTATCAAACACGCTCACGCATGCCGCGGGCCACCCCTCGCACACAAAACCTCCTTTCCCCCTCCTCCAACCCTTCTAGCCGACCCACCCCCTCTTCCACACAGACGAACACTCTTGAAGTCATTCTGTTTCGCTCCATTCTCTCTACATGTCCGAACCACCTCAACAACCCTTCCAGCCCTCTGGACAACTTTGTATCCGCACCTCCTCCAACTTCCAAACTACATTCCTGCATTAATTCACACCACACATTGCCTCAACATGACATCCCACTCCTCCACCTCTCCTCGCTGCAACATTCATCACCCACCTTCACACCCATATAAGAGCGTTGTAAAACTATACTCCATAATCCCCTCTTGCCTCCAAGACAAAGTTCTTTGTCCCACAGACCCTAAGTGCACCACCACTTTTTTTCCCTCATCAATTCTATATCACCTCACTTCATAGACCCATCGCTGACACGTCCACCCCCAAATATCTGAATACTTCACCTCCCCATACTCTCCCTCCAACTGATATTCAATCTTTCATCACCTAATCTTTTTGTTATCCTCAAACCTTACTCTTCCTGTATTCCACCTTAATTTCTCTTTTCAACCCTACCAAATCAACCACAATCTCTGCAATTTTTCTCTTCAGAATCTCCCAAGAGCCAAGTTCATCAGCAAAGAGCAGCTGTGAAACCTCCACTTTTGTGTGATTTTTTAAACTTTTAACTCCAGCCTCTTGCCAAACCCTCGCTTTTAAAATTCTTTTACAACCCCATAAAATATATTAAAACAACCACGGTAAACATCACAAAACCCCTTTGTCAAAAGGCCAAACTTTTGGGAAAAAATTTCCTCTTTCCTACATCCCTCAACTTGAGCTCCCCTATCTTCGTAAAAACTTTTCACTGCTTTCAGTAACCTACCCCAAACCCCATACACTCAACATCTGCCACATTGCCCCCCAACCACCTCAACGCCTTTTCAAATCCAAAATGCCAAAAAACCCTCTTTAGCCTTACTAAATACTGTTCACATAAGTTTCCACTGTAAACACCTGGTCCACACACCCCTTACTTTCCTAAAGCCTCCTTGTTCATCTGCTATCCTATTCTCCGTCTTACTCTTAATTCTTTCAATTTTTAACCTACATACATTTACCAGGTACACTCAACGGGACTTATACCCCCTATAATTTTGGGCACTCTCATTTAACCCTTTGCCTTTATACAAAGGAACATGAGCTTTCTGCCAACCATAGGTACTTTACTTTTCCATACATTTTAAATAATTTACACCGACAAAATCAATATCCCCACCTTTAACTTTCTAATTTATCCCATCAACCCGCTGCCTTACCCCCATTTTTTTACCAATTCTCAACGAACTTCCCCACCCCATTCTCTTTACCATCCAAAGTGAATCCAGGCCCAATACACGAAATCACAGCCCATTTAACAACTTTAACAATCCTCAATATTCCTTCCATCTTCCCAATACCTCTAACTCTCGCATTTAATAACTCTCCTCTCCTATTTTTAACTGACAAATCCATTTTTCTCTAAGGCTTTCTTAACTGTTATTCTCACTCCTAAACTTTCTTATTTTCAACAAAATTGTTGATAACATCTCCCCTCATCTCTCATTTGCTCTCTTTTTACATTGCTTCACCACTCTCTTAACTTCTCTCTTTTTCTCCATATACTCTTCCCTCCTTGCTCACTTCTACTTTGTAAAAACTTCTCATATGCTAACTTTTTCCCTTCCTTACTACTCTTCTTTACATCCACATTCCACCACTCGCTCCTCTTCCCTCCTGCACCCACTTTCCTGTAACCAACAAACTTCTGCTGAAACACTCTACACTACATTTTTTAAACCTACCCCATACCTCATCGACCCCATTGCCCTCTGCTCTCAATAGCCCTTCTATCCTCCAATACTGTTTATATCTTACCCTAACTGCCTCCTGTTTTAGTTTAGAAACCTTCACCTCTCTCTTCCCTGAATGCTCATTCTCCTTGTATCCCATCTACCTTTACTCTCATGTAGCAACCACTAGAAAGTGATCTGATATATTCTGTGGCCCTCTCTATACCATGTACATCCTGAAGTCAATCAACAGTCTTTTATCTACCAATACATAATCCAACAAATACTGTCCATTTTTCGCCCTAACAATCATATCGTGTATACTTATTATCCTCTTTTTCTTATAAATCTTATACCCTATAACTAACCCCTTTCTATACAAAGTTCAATCAAAGGCTCCCATTATCATTTACACCTGGCAAACCCCCAAACTTACCTACCACACCCTCTCTATAAAGTTTTTTCTCCACTTTACATTCAAGTCCCCTACCAACAATTACACTCTCACTGGTTCAAAGCTCCTATAACATTCACTTAACATCTCTCCAAAATCTCTCTCTCATCCTCTGCATTCCTCCTCGTCTCCAGGTGGCATACACGCTTATTATGACCCACTTCTCAGCATCCAACCTTTACTTTAATTCCACATAATGCTTGAATTTACACATTCATATTCCTCTTTTCTCCTTCCATAACTGATCATTTTAACATTACTGCTACCCACTTCCTTGCTTCTAACTCTCTCAGATACTCCAGATTTAATCCCATTTATTTTCCCCCACTGTAACTCTCCTACCCCCTTCAGCTTTGTTTTCGCTTAGGGCCAGGACATCCAACTTCTTTTCATTCATTAACATCAGCAATCATCTGTTTCTTGTCTCCGCACTACATCCCGCACATTTAAGCAACCCAGTTTATAAAGTTTTTTCTTCTTCTCTTTTTTAGTAATTGTATACAGGAGAAGGGGTTACTAGCCCATTGCTCCTCACGGCATTTTATTCGCACTCATTCGTACAACGCTGGCTACGGGGGGTGGTTTGTGGAGGGGAATCGTCCCATGGTCAATAGAAGAAATAAAAAAGAACAAGAGCTATTTAGAAAAAGGAGAAAAACCCTAGATGAATGTATATATAAATATGCAGGGTGGTGCGTGTCTGGAAGTGTGACCAAAGTGTAAGTAGGAGTAGCAAAGATATCCCTGTTATCTTAGCGTTTTTTATGAGACAGAAAAAGAAACCAGTCAATCCTACATCACATGCAAAACAGTTACAGGTTTTTGTTTCACAGTCATCTGCAGGAACGGTTAGTACTTCCCTGGGTGTTGGCTGTCTAGCCAACCTACTACTTATAGGGCTGTAATAGCCAGAGAGCCCATCTCATAGGTCTGCTATATGACCCTTTGTAAAAGTTTTCCAAGTACATCATGGCTTTGTGATCGTTTCAAGCACAAAGGGTTTACCGTATAGGTAGTACTTTAAATCTACTTATAACCCCATACTAACGCATAAAATCTTTCCTTTCTCCACGCTGGTGGAATAACTTTCTTCTCTGGGCAGAAAGCTTCTTACTGGCAAAGATACTGGGAAAGGTGTCCTCTCATAATATGAAGTATACAGCCTGATTCCAGCATGGGAGGCACTGTTCGGAGACAAATATATTTTATTAATATCTGGTAATTTTAGGACAGGGGGGTTTGAAAAATATCCTCTTAATTTCTCGAAGCTTTGCATGGCGCTTCCTCAGAACAACTAAGAGGTTCCTTGAAACATCCTTTTTCAAATATCCAGTAAGAACGAAGTTAAACTACTTATATTTGGTAGCGAAACTTCTATAAAGTTTACAGATACAAGGCAACTTCTTAATAACTTTGGTACAGGGAACGTACTTTCTAAAACGGCTTGGTCTTATTAGGAAGTGGGTGAGAAGTTGTTGTCAGAATATAAGAACCCAAGGTATTGTACCTTATGATAGCCAAGAAATGCACTTTTGTGATTTAACTGTAAGTCCATGAGTCTTAGTCTTTTCAAAACAAGCGCTAGTGTATTTAGATGGTCTTCCCCCAGACATTTGTCATGATATAAATATTATCAAATACACTGATACATTCTTTAGATCAAAAGAACATTCTCATAAGCCTAAATAACTGGCACATGCGTAACCAAGCCGAAAGGCATTGTGCGATATTGCAATAGACCCTATGAGTAGGGAAAGCAGTGTATGGTTTAGAGTCTGGTGTAATGCACTTGATGGTAATGCTTGTGAGGATGTCTAATTCCCGAGAAGAATTTGCAGTCATGGAATTTATACAAGTCATGATCACTTACTGGCATGGTTCTGCCATCCCATTTAGTTATAGTATTTAAATAACGAAAATCTTGTGCAAGTCGGTTAAGAATTACGGGCTTCTTAACCATAACTGAGGTGAACAGAAAAGCTGATTTCCGAAGGTTCTTGATGTTTAAGTTAAAAGTTGTCAAACCTCATTATCAAAAGTTTTCCGAATTGAACGGGAACAGGGGGTAGATTTTTCCGCCTTACTGATTCATGATCCGACCATTTCAATCTGTGTACAATAGTGGTGGTAAGTCCTGGTACCTCTGTGTATACTTCAGAAAATGAAATTTACTAAGGCACTTACTTTGAGAATTTTTGTTATTTGACAAGTCGTGTTAATGTTGCACATTTGACTTCTTGGTGAGGATCATGCGTAAGATATCCAGTAGTTCCTTCGATTCTGTAAAAGACTCGTCAATCTATAATACAAACTCTACATTCCGTACGAAATCACCACTTGTAACCAAGGCCGAAAGAGGTAGTATCTCTTCGTCAAAGGAATTTTAACGCAAAGATTAACTTCTCTACTTCGATGGTACCGTTTCAAAATATTGACGTGATACATTCTTTCTCTACCCTTGACATCAGATATAATCACCCTAATTGCAGACCTTCACTACTTTATACGTTCCGCGCCAGTGAATTAGCAATTTTGTTGGATTTGTCAGGTAGGAAGAACTAAAACTTCATCACCACAATAAACGTACGCTTGAGGAGCTTTTTAGTCAAAATAGTCTGTACGTTTCCATAGACATCTCTATGTTTTTTACCGACCAAATCGGCGGTTTCTTCCAACCTTTCCCTTAGAATCTAAAAGAAACTGATAGCTGTTATTGAACTTCAGGTTTGATATTCTTTGGACCAAAGTTCATTCAAAATAGATAGTGGACCACGAGCTTGTCTCACCATAAAGCAAATTCAAAAAGGGGAATAACCAGGGAATCAACTGAATCTTGCGCATTGCGGGAAAAGAGCACATGGTAAAAATCTATGCCAGTCCGTTGGTTAAGGAAAATACATAGTTTTTTAATATGACTTTAGGATGGCATTTGTCGCCCACTCTTCCGTTACACATCGTATGGTAAGAGTCCGTGAAAAGAGTTTAACACCCACAAGTGAATAAACTGTTCCCTTAATTCGAAGTGAATTTGTGCCCCTTTATCCGACAGAATTTCACGAATGTAATACCTACACGTGAAAAAATAGAAAAAAGGCTTCTGCGAACTTCTATGGACTAATGGATTTTAAGGGTACCGCCTTCTGGAAGACTGGAGGGGAAACCAATAGTCAGTCATAGTTTAAAATATAGTTATACCTCCTGATGACGAGGTGAAAGGACCATCTATATCTACAGCAAACCCTAGCAAAAGTGACTGAGAAAATTGGCACCTTACCATAGGAACCTCCTAGTTCTACCCTTCTGCGTGAAAGTTTGACATACGTGACATGATCGAAGTACTTATAGATGACAGAGGACATACTAGGCAGAGAATATAGGTCTTGATTTTATTATAGGTCCTACCTATGTGAAAAATGGCCAGAGACTGGTCAGTCATGAGAAATCTTTAAAATTGGTTTTTTCCCGCAATCCTGTGGAATGACTAACAGCTGCGACCAAACGTCATTGGGTTTGTCCGCAGACACTATAGCATGTACAAAAGATCGTGTTTGAACTCAAACTTTGTAAGAAAATTCTCTCTTCTGGTAGCACCTTGCCATTTAAATCTAACTCAAGAGATCCCACTAAGGAAGGAAAAGTCATTTGAAGACCCTCTAAATCTATGTGAGAACAAGCTTATTGGCTTTCCTTTTGAAAGAACTAATGGATGGATAGTTTTACTTAACTGAGCTCTGGTAAGGACTTAAATGTGTCTAGTTGGAAAGATTGTGCCTACCAGGCGTAGTTTTTTCCACTGGTGTCTCGTCGCCAGTTTTAAGTGACTGACTTACTAAAGGAAGTTACCCGGAGTTTTGAGCCAATCAGCTCCGATTTAAGTTATTTCAACTGAATCTTGATCCGGCACTATCTGTGAAGAAACAGAGATATTAGGTTTTCCAACCCTTCCTTGGAAACTCCAAAGTCCAACAGTCCTCAAATGGGAAAGTAGCCCCTTGTATGTTCCCAACCAAAACAGAACACTAGGTTATAATGGGCAACTACGGCATCTACCATCCCCCTTGAAAAAGAACATTTGCATCTAAACGAAACCATCTGACTGTTAATTTAGTTGGACTTATAACGTGAAGATCTAGTAGGGAAAGCTTACATTACATAACAATACAGGAAACATCCAGTGTCTCTAAAGAATGGTTTGACACATTCATGCCAATGACTGTATACCTTACACACTAAAGGTGCTTTATTTTTGATCAGTCCAAACATTTACCGACATTTTCACCTTTTTTTTTCTAGACAGTCCGGGCCGTCTATGACCCCATTTCATCAAACAGTTTAAACGCTTTACTGTGAAGCCGTGGAATCTTAGGGTACGAGGGTTTGATCCCTCAGATTGCATTAGCACAACAGGCTTAATAATCTGCTACCTCTTAGGTAGTTTATTATGAGCGCACGCATATATATCAAGCAGCTTGTGCCATTTCCGCAGCCGTATGAATGTTTCTTTCTTTAATGAATATTCATAAGTCAGAGTTTACAGAAGAAAGGAATTGATCTCTTACCATCAGGTCTCTTAAAGATTCGAAGCCGTGGTCAACCTCAGCACTATCAATCCACGAATCAAATAATCTGAAAAGTGTTGCCAAGAATTGCATATAATTTTGATTAGGAGTTATTTTAATATGTCTAAACTCAGACCTGTAATGATGAGTAGTTTTTTTGAAAGCCTGAAGTATAGCTTTCTTCAGCAGGCTATAACTAGAAATAACATCAGAGGGTAGAGTGGAATAGACGTTTAATGCTGAACCTGACAGTAGTAAGCCAAGCCTAGTAGCCCAAGAATCTGATGGCCAGTCACAGAGAGTCGCAGTACTCTCGAATCGAGTAATATATGCCGCTATGTCATCTTGTTCTGAGAAAGGTGGTATTTGTGGCATCCTAATATTAGGTTCTTGGGAAGGGTATTCTAGTACCCCTTCATCTATTTTCTGCTTAGATAGTTCTATCTTCTTGGCTTCTAATTCCAACCTTGATTGTTCTAACTCCCTCTGCTTAGCCTGTTCTTCAATTTCCTTCATTCTGAAGGCTAACTCTCTTGCCTGAACTCTATCTTCTCTAGCTATCCTTTCCTGTTCGATTTTCTCTCCCGAGCTAGTCTTTTCTCCTCAAAAGCTAGTCTTTCCTGTTCTTTTTTTCTTCTCGAGCTAGTCTTTCCTTTTCCCCCCCCCCTTTTTCCCTTTTTCCTTTTCCCGAGCTAGTTTTTCCCCTGTTCCTTTTTCTTTAAAATAGCCGTTTTGGGGCAGAAATGTAATTATAAAGGGTTTTCCCCAGTAAATCCCATTTCCTTTCCAGCTTTCAACCAGAAATCTAAAAAACCCCTCTTGTAAAAAAAAAATTTTTAAAACCCAATTTCAACTAAACTTAATTAAAATTAACAGGAACGTCTTTTTACAAAAAAAGGGACGCGGGTCCGCCATTTTAAAACCCCCCCCAAAGTAAAAAAAATGAAATAAATATTTCTCCCTGGAAGAATACACTTGTGGGGTCAATAGGGCCCCCTTTATAAGCAAAAACACCCGGTTTCACACAGGAGGGGTTATTATCAAAATTCCCCCCGGTCCAACAAATAGGTAAAAATTTTAAACCCAACCTTTGAACCAAACAAAGGTTTAAATCAACCAGATACCAGTAATTTACTTGACACCTTAAAATAACTCACCCCCTTTTTTATCTTAAAAGTTATACTCACAACCAGTTGAAACCCTCAGGACCGGGTGTTTCTTCAAAGTCGGATCCTGGCAAAGGCGCCATTGTCAGTGGAACCCTTCCAAAATGAACAAAAAAAATAAGGAAAAAAAAAATAAATAAAAGGGAAAAAACAGGAAAAATAAGAAAAATGATTTTTGAGGATTTTACTTTAAAAATTTTTTTATAATAAAAAAAAATTGGGGCCTTTTGGGTTTTTGTAGTTTGGGGAGGGGTAGGTATGGGCCCTGGATAGTCTTCTGATATTATTGATGTATGTTATCCAGGGCGGATGGTGATGATCCGATGTTTTGGAATTTCCTACCACTTGGATGGAGCACCACAAGTAGAATAGGTAAGGGCTGGTAGTAGTAGAAATATGTTAATAATACTTATTAACATTATTCTACTACTACCGGCCCTTACCTATTCTACTTGTGGTGCTCCATCCAAGTGGTAGGAAATTCCAAAACATCGGATCATCACCATCCGCCCTGGATAACATACATCAATAATATCAGAAGATCTATCCAGGGCCATACCTACTCCTGCCCAACTACAAGAACTGAAGGCCATTTTTTTTATTATATTTAAATTTTAAGTAAAATCCTCAAAAATCATTATTCTTATTTTTCCTAGTCATTTCTTTATTTATTTTTCCATTAGTTTCTTTGTTCAGTTGGAAGGCGTTCCACTGACACTAGGAATAGCAGTATGGGTTTTGATGGGAAATGAGTGAAGTACCAGAGTTCTAGGGGACTAGTAATAAGCAGAATGAGGTGGATATTGGAAAGCCAGTGGCACTAGGTGACAAGGACAGTAATAGGTTTAGTAGAAAAACAGAAACAAACAGGAAAGGTAATGAGAAAGGAGGGTCTTTCAATATATATTATGCAAATAGCTGTAGTGCTAGGAATAAGATGGACGAGTTGAGATTAGTTGCTGGTGCCAGTAAAATTTATGTATTTGCCTTAACTGAGACGTGGTTTAATTAAAAAAGTCAGGACATGCCTGCAGAATGTCACATTCAGGCTTTTAAATTGCTCCAAGTAGATAGAAGTATCAAGAATGGGGGTGGGGTGGCACTGTATGTCTGAGATCACTTGACTGTTGCATAAAAATGGGAATAAAATCTGAAGTAACACATACAGTCTCTTTGGATAGAATTTTCAGAGCGACATGAAAAATTTATTTTAGGTGTGATATACCATCCCCAAAACTTAGATAGGGACCAAGGGAGATTACTATGGGAGGAAATTGTTAAGGCCACAAGGCACGATAATGAAGTAATTCTAGGGGACTTCAACTTTAGTCAGATTGATTGGAAATTCTTGACTGGAATTTAGAATCTAACAATTTCTTAGAAGTAGTTCAGGATTGTTTATTGAAGCAGTTTGTGACAGAACCTACAAGAAGAAATAACCTGCTTGATTTGGTTCTGGCAAACAAAGAAACCTTTGTTAATAATTTAGAAATTACAGAGGAACTCGGCACAAGTGATCATAAATCAATTACCTTTAGCAATGAATGGAAGTATGATAGTAGGGATAACTAAGTAATGGTCCTAGATTTTCGCTTAGCAGATTACAATGGGCTTAGTGAACACTTGTCATCTGTTGACTGGGGTAACAAAGAGAGCTATCAATATCAGAGTTTTCTGAGCACAATACAATGTACATGCTTCCCAAAGAACATTTATCCTGTACAAAGAAATTAGATCGAACAGAAATGACCCAAAATGGATGAATAATAGGCTCAAATATCTTTCAGGGTAGAAGAAAGGCATTTATAGGTGTATCAAAAGAGGTGATCTGGAGTTTATCTGGAGAGAGTTCCGGGGGTCAACGCCCCCGCGGCCCGGTCTGTGACCAGGCCTCCTTAGGTCAGTGTCCCAGGATGCGACCCACACCAGTCGACTAACACCCAGGTACCCATTTTACTGATGGGGAACATAGACAACAGGTGGAAAGAAACACGTCCAATGTTTCTACTCTGGCTGGGAATCGAACCCAGGCCCTCACCATGTGAAGCAAGAGCGTTAACCACCAGGCCACCAGAGCCGGGTGAGGGTCATCTTATGAATCAATATATTGACATTAAGAGAGACATTAAAAAGGGTATAAGAATAGCTAAACGGGACTATGAAATTAAAGTTGCCAGGGATTCAAAATCTAACCCTAAAAGTTTTTTCCAGGTGTATAGAATAAAAGTTGTAGATAAGATTGGGCCCCTTAAAAGCAACTATGGAGTTCTTACTGACAAAGTGAATGAAATGTGCTCTATTTTTAATAATCATTTTATCACGGTTTTTACTCAGAAAGACACTAATAATATCCCAATTAGATTTTTACTGGACCTGAAAAAAATAAATTATGCAATATAACTACAAAAATGTTTATCAAACAGATAGACCGTTTGAAGCAATATAAATTGCCTGGACCTGATGAGCTTTTTTCAAGGGTTCTTAGTAAATGCAAAATGGAAGTCTGCGAACCTTTAAGTAATATTTTTAATTTATCTCTTCAAACAGGTGTAGTGCCTGATATGCAGAAGATGGCTAATATAATTCCTATTTTTAAAGCAGGGGACAAGTCATTACCATCAAATTATCGCCCAATAAGCCTAACCTCAATTGCAGGTAAATTACTAGAGTCAATTATAGCTGATAACATAAGAAGCCATCTCGATAAGCATCATTTGATTAATGATACTCAACATGGAATCACCAGTGGCTATTCCTGCCTAACTAATTTATTAACCATCTTCAGCAAAGCTTTTGAGGCCATTGATCAGGATAAAGAATTTGATATTGCTTATTTAGATTTTAGTAAGGCTTTTGATAGAGTACCACATCAGGGACTGTTGAAGAAAGTGGCTGCTCATGGCATTGGGGGAAAAATGCTGTCATGGATCGAGTCATGACTCACTAATAGGAAGCAGAGAGTGTGCATAAATGGGGTTAAATCTGAGTGGGGATCTTTAACAAGTGGCTTTTTGCAGGGATCAGTTTTAGCCCCATTGTTGTTTATAATATATATAATTGACCTTGACGAAGGAATTACAAGTGACATAAGCAAATTTGCTGATGACATGAAGATAGGTAGGATAATCGATTCAGACGTTTATGACTCAGAACTTCAGTAGGATTTAGACAAACTCAATTGGTGGTCAGAAAAGTAGCAGATGCAGTTCAATGTAGATAAATGTAAAGTTCTAAAGCTCGGAAATATTCATAACCTTAGCACCTACCAGCTCAATAATGTTGAACTTAGCCATATAGAATGCGAAAAGAATTTGGAGGTTATGGTAAGCAGCAACCTTAAACCAAGACAGCGGTGCCTAAGCATGCATAATAAGGCAAATAGATTGCTGGGATTTATATCAAGAAGTGTAAGCAACAAAAGCCCAGTAGTTATACTTCAGCTTTATACATCATTAGTAAGGCCTCACCTAGATTATGCAGCTCAGTTCTGGTCTCCATTTTACGGAATTACCTGGAGAGACATAAATTCGTTAGAAAACATTCAGCGTAGGATGACTAAATTAATACACAGCATTAGAAATCTTCCTTATGAAGACAGATTGAAGACCCTTAAATTACATTCACTTGTGAGATGAAGAATGAGGGGAGACATGATCGAAGTGCATAAGTGGAAGATAGATATTAATAAAGGTGATATAGATAAGGTCTTGAGGATATCTCTCCAAGAGAGAACCCACAGTAATGGATTTAAATTATACAAGTTTAGATTTAGGAAGGATATAGGAAAGTATTGGTGTTGAAATAGGGTAGTTGATGAGTGGAACAGTCTACCTATATGGGTTATTGAGGCTAAAACCTTAAGAACATAAGAAAGGAGGAACACTGCAGCAGGCCTGTTGGCCCATACAACGCAGGTCCTTAACAATCTTTTCTACTAACAAAATATTTGCCCAACCCAATTTTCAATGCTAACCAAGAAATAAGATTTCATGATTCTATTTACTCATTATACAAGTCTCACTCGTGTATTTCTTCTTCTTTCAACATACCAGCCGTATCCCACCAAGGCGCAGTGGCCCAAAAAGAAAAACAAAAGTTTCTTTTTAAATTTAGGAATTTATACAGGAGAAGGGGTTACTAGCCCCTTGCTCCCAGCATTTTAGTCACCTCTTACAACATGCATGGCTTACAGAGGAAGAATTCTGCTCCATTTCCCCATGGAGATAAGAGGAAATAAACAAGAACTAGAGAGAAAATAGCAGAAAACCCAGAGGGGTGTGTGTAGTATATATATGTACATGCTTGTACATGTATGTGTAATGTGACCTAAGTGTAAGTAGAAGTAGCAAGACGTACCTGAAATCTTGCATGTTTATGTATTTATCTAACCTAAATTTGAAGCTGCCCAACGTTTAAGCTTCAATAACCCTACTAGGCAGACTGTTCCATTCATCAACTACCCTATTTCCAAACCAATACAGTGGGCCCCCGGTTAACGATATTTTTTCACTCCAGAAGTATGTTCAGGTGCCAGTACTGACCGAATTTGTTCCCATAAGGAATATTGTGAAGTAGATTAGTCCATTTCAGACCCCAAACATACACGTACAAACACACTTACATAATACACTTACATAATTGGTCGCATTCGGAGGTGATCGTTATGCGGGGGTCCACTGTACTTTCCTATATCCTTTCGAAATCTAAACTTATCTAATTTTAATTCATTATTGCAGGTTCTTTCTTGAAGTGATATCCATAAAACCTTATTTATATCCCCTTTCTTAATACCCATCTTCCACTTACACACTTCGGTCATGTCACCCCTCATTCTTTGTCTTACAAGTGAATGTTGTTTAAGTCTTAAATCGTTCTTCGTACGGAAGATTTCTAATGCTATGTATTAATTTGGTCATTCTACCCTGGATATTTTCTAGTGAATTTATAGCCATTCTGCAATATAGAGACCAGAACTGAGCTGCATAATCTAAGGAGGCCTTACTAATGATGTATAAAGCTGTAAAATACCTGCTAGACATCTGTTACTTACACTTCTAGATGCAAATCCCAGTAATCTGTTTGCTTTGTTAAGTACACTTAGGTACTACTGTCTTTGTTTAAGGTTGCTACTTAAGATAACCCCCAAGCTGCAGAACCTTGCATTTATCTACATTGAACTGCATCTGCCACTTTTCTGACCACGAATTGAGTTTCCCAGCCAGGGTAGAAACATTAGGCATGTTTCTTTACACCTGTTGTATATGTTCACCCATCAATAAATGAGTACATGGGTGTTAGCCGACTAGTGTGGGTGTTATCCTGGGAAACTGACCTAATTTTCTTGAAATACTCAGCATAACAAGCGGCTTCCCATATAGTAGTATGTCACTGATGTCAGCTAGGCCTGTATACCTTGCACATGTTTGTGTAGTGAATAAAGACATTATTATTATTATTATATTATTTTCTCAGTTGTTTGTTGGGTTATCTTATTCAAACTTGGGCAATGTATGTTGGAAAGATACTTCTTCATGTACACCAAAAATGAAAGAAATCAGACAATAAATAGCGGAGTTCACTTCTCAGCCATTAGCGGCCGCTTAGCGGTATATTTTTGTATGTTTTTTATGGTTATACAGGTCCTCCATCACAAATCCGGCATCAGTGGGACCTGTAGTGTGCCGGATTACTGAGTTTGCTGGATTACAGAGTGGTTAGGTTAGAATACACTTAATAAAATTAACCAACTTGACTTACACAGTTCTAGAACATCGGCAAAAATCGAACATTTCCGCTACTTTGAGCTCAATTTTAAGATACTTTTCATCAAGAAAGCAATCAAAATCATGTCTATTTCTGTAATATATCTTCCATTCTATCAAATGAGTCCAAAAAAATGAGAATACAACCATAAAAACCATACGAAAATATACTGCAAAGAGGCGGCTAATGGCTGAGAAGTGAACTCCCTTATTTATCGTCCGTCTTTTTTATTTTGTTGTACGTTAAGAAGCATCTTTCCATCATACATTGCCCAAGTTTCAATGAGATAGCCCAACAAACAAACGAGAAAAAAATATTTACCGAAAATCATATATGGCAAGCCCAAGCCAGGTAATGGAAATAAGTCACTTTGACTTTTCTGGGTTATCCTAGGTTCTCTATACATACACTGCTATGTATGATAATCTATGTAACTGTATTTGTGTATACCTGAATAAACTTATTTACTTCTAGTCTGTCAACTGAGTACAAGAAACTGCCCTTTCACTTATTTCAACTACCCAATAAAATGGTCAGAAATTGGCAATTTGGATGATTTTGCACAAATTTCAACAGATGCCAATTTCAAAATAGGGTCCAGAATAAACAATGCAGACATTCCTGGCTCTAAAATAACATTTTCTCTGTTCATTAGTCACAGCTAAAGGCCCCTGCTTATCATTTGGAACTTTTATTCACAAAAAAAAAAAAATAGAAGATTAACTGTTAAGCAGACTGCTGCATTATTGTAATAATTGTATAAATAATGTCACGCCATTCTTGACTCCATACTGGAATTTAGACTGGCAGGCGGACAGGTATTGGACAGTGACGTCATTTGTTTACTCTTGAGCTTCGCTACTGTGAGCGCATTTTCAAGGTACTTTTCGTCATGAAAGCAATCACAATCATATCTATTTCTGTAATATATCTTTCATTCTATCAAATGAGACCGAAAAAATGAGAATATAACCATAACAAACATACAAAAATATACCGCTAAGTGGTCGCTAACGGCTGAGAAGTGAACTCCGCTATTTATGGTCTGATTTCTTTCATTTCTGGTGTACGTGAAGAAGTATCTTTCCATCATACATTGCCCAAGTTTGAATAAGATAACCCAACAAACAACTGAGAAAATAATATAATAATAATAATACCTTTATTTACTACACGTACAAGTACAAGGTATACAGGCCTAGCTGACATCAATGACATACTACTGTATAGAAAGGCACTTCTTATGCTGAGTATTTCAAGAAAAGTAGGTCAGTGTCCCAGGATAACACCCACACTAGTCGGCTAACATCCAGGCACCCATTTACTGATGGGTGAACATAGACAACAGGTGTAAAGAAACACACCTAGTGTTTCTACCCTAGCTGGGAATCGAATATTTACCAAAAATCATATATGGCTAACCCAAGCCAGGTACTAAAAATAAGCAACGTTGACTTTTTTGGGTTATCCTAGGTTCTCTACACATATGCTGCTATGTGTGATAATCTATAGAGAGAAAATAACTTCTTTGTTTCATGTTTATGGTGGAGTACGAGTGAATATCATAGTTAGCCCTGTGCTATTCTCCGTTTTCTCTAATATAAGCCCCCAAGACAAGGATAGGAGAATGGTATTTGTTTACCATATCCTCTTCATAACTCTGTCGAACTGCTCATTGTTATGCCAAATATTATTTATTCTGGAGTATTTAACATGTTTTATGTTATTTATATTGTTTCTTATGTCATATTAGATTAATTGTGATAGGCAAATAAGCTGCAAGTGTTGATATTAGTGTAATAATAAAGCATATTCTCCTGCTTCATGAGACTGAGTTCATGACAACCGACAGTGGCTTCAAAGTCACCTTATCTTTAATGGATAATGTACTGTGTAGGTGTTTTACATAATGAGAAGCATTTCTTTTATTCATTGGAACCATGGCTAGGGCTAAAAGTAAGCAGGTTAAAACAATAAATGGAGAAAAAGAAATTAGAATGACTTATGCAGCAAGTAGCGCCACCAAACAGTACCAGCAGGTTGGTGTGGCCACCCTGGAAATTTGAAATTATGCTAGCCAAAATTAGTGCCGAATAACTGAAGGAACCGAATAACTGATTGCCGGATTTGTGATGGCGGACCTGTATTCTCATTTTTTCGGTCTCATTTGATAGAATGAGAAGATATATTACAGAAATAGATATGATTTTGATTGCTTTCAGGACGAAAAGTACCTTGAAATTGCGCTCATAGTAGCAAAAATGTTCTATTCTTTAGCGGAGCTCAAGAGTAAACAAATGACGTCACCGTCCAATACCTGTCCGCCTGCCACTCCAAATTCCAATATGTAGTCAAGAATGCAGCAGTCTGCATAACAGTAAATCTTCTATTTTTTGTGAATAAAAATTCCAAATGGTAAGCAAGAGTAATATAAGAGGGGCCTGTAGCCGTGACTAATGAACAGAGAAAATGTTATTTTAGTGCCAGGAATGTCTACACTGTTTATTCTGGACCCTATTTTGAAATTGACATCTATTGAAATTTGTGTGAAATTGGCCAAATTGCCAATTTCTGACCACTTTATTGGGTAGTTGAAATAAGTGAATGGATGGTTTCTTGTAGTCAATTGACAGACTAGAAGTAAATAAGTTTGTTCAGGTATACACAAATACAGTTACATAGATTATCATACATAACAGTGTATGTATAGAGAACCTGGGATAACCCAGAAAAGTCAAAGTGACTTATTTCCAGTACCTGGCTTGGGCGTGCCATGTGTGATTTTTGGTAAATATTTTTTTTTCTCGGTTGTTTGTTGGGCTATCTCATTGAAACTTGGGCAATGTATGATGGAAAGATGCTTAACGTATAACAAAAATAAAAATGATGGATGATAAATAAGGGAGTTCACTTCTCAGCCATTAGCTGCCTCTTTGCAGTATATTTTTGTATGGTTTTTATGATTGTATTCTCATTTTTTTGGACTCATTTGATAGAATGGAAGATATATTACAGAAATAGACATGATTTTGATTGCTTCCATGACGAAAAGTACCTTGAAATTGAAGTCAAAGTAGCGGAAATGTTCAATATTTGCTAATGTTCAATGAACTTTGTGTAAGTCAAGTTGGTTAATTTTATTAAGTGTATTCTAACCTAACCACTCTGTAATCCGGCAAACTCAGTAATCCGGCACACTACAGGTCCCCATGATGCCGGATTTGTGATGGAGGACCTGTACCTGACCAGACAGGATTTTGTTCTTATGTCAAGTTGCGTTCGGCCTAGAGTAACAGCCTAGTTGATCAGGCCCTGATCTACCATGAGGCCTGATCACAGATCGGGCCACAGGGACATTGACCCCCGTGGCCCGATATAACCATAAAACCAAACCTACTTCTATTCAGTTATTATATTATATGAGCTCTAGTTTATTAAACATCTTGCAGTCCATGAAATATTACTGTTTGTACCATTAATTGTATTATTGTTTTTATTATGTTCAACTTCAAGATTATTATTTTTATTAACCTCTACCTTGGCTACCTCACATTAACATTAAATAAATATTTTAATAATACAAGTTAATCACTGTCATCTTGTCTAGATTTAAGTAGTTATTATGTACAAGTATTAGTGTGCCTGATATACCCCGCATGATACTCACTTTGTACTTAACAACCAACATTGTAATTATGTACTAGTATTAGTGTGCCTGATATACCCCGGCATGATACTCACTTTGTACTTAACAACCAACATTGTAATTATGTACTAGTATTAGTGTGCCTGATATACCCAGCATGATACTCACTTTGTACTTAACAACCAACATTGTAATTATGTACTAGTATTAGTGTGCCTGATATACCCAGCATGATACTCACTTTGTACTTAACAACCAACATTGTAATTATGTACTAGTATTAGTGTGCCTGATATACCCCGGCATGATACTCATTTTGTACTTAACAACCAACATTGTAATTATGTACTAGTATTAGTGTGCCTGATATACCCTGGCATGATACTCACTTTGTACTTAACAACCAACATTGTAATTATGTACTAGTATTAGTGTGTCTGATATACCCCAGCATGATACTCACTTTGTACTTAACAACCAACATTGTAATTATGTACTAGTATTAGTGTGCCTGATATACCCCAGCATGATACTCACTTTGTACTTAACAACCAACATTGTAATTATGTACTAGTATTAGTGTGCCTGATATAACCCAGCATGATACTCACTTTGTACTTAACAACCAACATTGTAATTATGTACTAGTATTAGTGTGCCTGATATACCCCAGCATGATACTCACTTTGTACTTAACAACCAACATTGTAATTATGTACTAGTATTAGTGTGCCTGATATACCCCAGCATGATACTCACTTTGTACTTAACAACCAACATTGTAATTATGTACTAGTATTAGTGTGCCTGATATACCCCGGCATGATACTCACTTTGTACTTAACAACCAACATTGTAATTATGTACTAGTATTAGTGTGCCTGATATACCCCGGCATGATACTCACTTTGTACTTAACAACCAACATTGTAATTATGTACTAGTATTAGTGTGCCTGATATACCCGGCATGATACTCACTTTGTACTTAACAACCAACATTGTAATTACACACTGTACCTTTACCTTTGATATACCTTTGAAGAGTTTCGAGAGTTTATCTACTCTCTGAGACCAGCCATAGGCCAGGTTTGTCTGGTGCTTGCCTGGTCAACCAAGCTGTTGCTGTTGGAGGCCTGCTGCCCCACATATCCATCACAGCCTGGTTGATCTGGCACCTGGTGAAGATACTTGTCTAGTTTCCTCTTGAAGGCTTCTACACTTGTTCCAGCAGTGTTTCGGATATCTTCTGGAAAGATGTTGAAAAGTCTGGGACCCCAGATGTTGATATAGTGTTCCTTTATTGTCCCCACAACACCCCTGCTGGGACCCAGGATGTTGATATAGTGTTCACTTATTGTCCCCAAAACACCCCTGCTGGGACCCAGGATGTTGATATAGTGTTCCCTTATTGTCCCCACAACACCCCTGCTGGGACCAGGATGTTGATATAGTGTTCCCTTATTGTCCCCAAAACACCCCTGCTGGGACCCAGGATGTTGATATAGTGTTCCCTTATTGTCCCCAAAACACCCCTGCTGGGACCCAGGATGTTGATATAGTGTTCCCTTATTGTCCCCACAACACCCCTGCTGGGACCCAGGATGTTGATATAGTGTTCCCTTATTGTCCCCACAACACCCCTGCTGGGACCCAGGATGTTGATATAGTGTTCCCTTATTGTCCCACAACACACCCTGCTGGGACCCAGGATGTTGATATAGTGTTCCCTTATTGTCCCCACAACACCCCTGCTGGGACCCAGGATGTTGATATAGTGTTCCCTTATTGTCCCCACAACACCCCTGCTGGGACCCAGGATGTTGATATAGTGTTCCCTTATTGTCCCCACAACACCCTGCTTCTCACTGCATTTATTTCACACATTACTTCATGTAACGTTTACGAGAAATTGATGTTATGCCATTGTTCAATGGTAATCCAGACAACCTAGAAGGTTGGTTTACCACTGTTCAAGCCAGAGCTAATGCTTCAGTTGATGGTCTTCCATCTGAGAGTTGTTTAATCAGTATCGGAAAGGGGAGTCTAGCCCGTTCTCCAGCCGCCTCACATGTGTTTAACTTAATTCGTATGAAGGACTTTCAAGACCTAACCAGGTGGCAAGATTATGAACAGTTAATTCGCAACTATCTTGAACCGGTGCGAGAAACCGATCCTTTTGTTGTTCTCAAGGAATTAGTGTGTACAGCTCCGAGGCCAGAAGAGTCATTAGATGAGTTTGCCCTTCGTCTTAATAACCTAATGTCCTCATTTGTTAAAGCAGGTCAAAATTCCAAGTACCTTAAAGATAACGATAAACCAGCCCTTGAAGGGTTTGCTAAATTAGCAGCATTCGGAGTTATCAAACAACTAATGCCACCGACATCTATGTATGTGTACAATTCAAGTCCTCTAGATACTACTATGGGACCGCTCGCAGCTCTCATCCATGTACGTAATTTGTGTCCTGAGGGAACCTTCCCTTATCGTAAGCCTACGCCAACCACTTTGTCTACTCCTGTACTTCCTCTAGTTTGTGCTACTACCAAAACCCCAATCTAAATCACTCGCGTCCATCATCCAAAACTAGTGTTAAGGGCCATCATTCCTGTAGCACCGTAGTATGTACAGTACCCACAGTCAAAGAACCTGCTACAATTGTGGTTACCGTGGCCATATTGCAATTAATTGTCCAGATAAGTCACCCTAAGAGGCGTCGTGCTGATGATGACTACCAGTCAGATCTTCCCTACAGTACTTATCATAGAATACATGGACATTACACATCTGAGTGCAATGCTCTCTACAACCTGCAGTACTCTAGATCTTTCCGTGGTCGTTCCAACTGCAGAGCCAGGAGAGGAAACAGACGTTGTGGTTCTCAAACTAACCAGAACCAGGCTCATTCTTCCAATTCAAGGGAATCCAAGCACCCCAGTCTACTCGTCCAGTTGTGACAGTAGGTGATAATGAGTACACCATCCCAGTTCAAAATTCCTATGAATCCTTAGCCAGCCTTGAGAATACAACCTCGCTGTTGATGCTGCTTCACACGTCTCTGACGTAGAGGAATTTGGGGATGAAGTAGAAAATGCCTTCTTCGATGACAACCCACCTTTCTGTTTGCACATAACTCCTAACGAAACGATAGGTCCCTTAGTACAAGCTTCTATCCATAATGCGCCCGTTCATGTGTTCATAGATTCTGGTGCGCAAGTTAATATCATCAGGTCTAGCTTGTTTAAAGAGAAGCAGTTACGACTCATTCTCCTCATTGAATCAACTACTGTAACCTCCTTTAGTGGAGTAGCTGGTTCCTTTCTGTGAGTCCGAGGGCAGACTTCGCTCACCTTCTCTATCCAGGGTAGAGACTTTACTGCTGCTTTTCTTGTTGTCGGCCTCCTACTGGGATTTGCTTCCATGCAAGACTTACGCATTGTGTTCGACCCTTACCAATGGCATGCTCAAATTGACAACTTGATCGTTCCATTTTGGGGTTACCAGCTTGGATCAGAAATCTGCCATACTGCCACAGAGTATGATGTACGGATTAAGTCCTTACAAGCCAATGCATTCTCCAGTAGCGTACCCAAGTGGTCAGGCACTAGTAACTCTGTCACTCCCATCTGTGTTCCACCTACACCTTCAGACATGCAAGATAGTGTTCCGTTGCCTCAAGTGTCCAGGGACACTCAGACTGCCTTGAGTGCACAGCCTATCCCTGCAATGACTGCTAGTTCAAGTAGTAGTTTCTCCACAGGGGATGCCTTGTCAGAAAATGATTACTTGAAACTAGTAATGCCATCTCTTGTTGATGTCACATGCCGTCTGCAAAAGACTCTCTGTTGCAGCTAGACCTTCATAGGTGTCTTTTTTTTTGTTCCTAATGTTCCAGATGGTGATAAGCCCTGTTGTTTCCCTGAAAAGGTCGGGTTTTTTTTTTAACCTCCTTTCACGTTGTAAAAAGCGTAAATCCATTTTTCCTTGCAAACACTTGGGGTCCCCGTGTTTCTCAGAGCAAATCCCAATCTCGTTGCCCTGGGTTCACTATCCTTTACCCTGCAAGTAAGGATTAGTGTCACCTGACCTGGGTCGGGTGCTATTTTCAACGGGGGGCTCACCCACTCCCTGGACAATCCTTTCCACCATTGAGGAGAAAGATTAGCTCCCACTGATTCCCAGACGAAGTCAAGCGTTTGTTGACTGTGTTGAACAACGTTGTAAAGCATTGCCTTACCAGGTAAAAGAGGGGGTTAAACGAACTTTTGCCCCACATTTTCCCCATTAAACCCGGTCTAGACCTTCTAATCCCTGCTACAGAATGCCTCTTCCCAAGTTGCTGTCGCAGAAGAACTGATCAATCAAATGCTGAGAGGGAGTTATTGCACAACCAATTCACCCTGGAAGCGCCCCTTAATCCTAGTGCCTAAAAAGGATGGCACTTGGCCCCCGGTGATTGACTTTAGGTTAATAAAAACTTTCCATACGCTTCTTTTCCCTGTCAGGGATCTTTTACCAACTTGGAGAAAAACAATGCCCTTCTCGCCCCCGGGCTTGTTACAAGGGTTTCGGCAAGTCACTCTTCCAAGGACAGCCAAGATTAACCACATTCTCTACCCCACAGGTCATTATCACTTCCTTCGAATGGTTTTGGATTATGATTTCTCCTATATGTTTTCTGGACCCATGCCAAAATATCTTTAGAGGTCTTCGGGGAAAAAAAAAGCCTTATGGGTACTTAGATGACTAATCGTCATGTCCGAAGCGTGGATACACACCTGAAAAGATTTTGATAAGAAACTTGGTAAGCTTGAAAAGCAATTTTAAAGATCAAACTGTCTAATGTCAATTTTTCAGATCAAAAATTAAAGTTTCTGGGTACGTAGTCCCCCTAGGGGGTTACGACTGTGAAAAAAGTAAAAGCAGATTAAATTTTCCAACCCCCAAAACTGCTGATGCGTAAGTCCTTGGGGTTTAGCAGGTTTCTAAGTTTTTCTTTGTAATTTTTCTTCAATAGCAGCCCCGCTAATGAATTTTAAGAAAGATGTCCTTTCATTTGACCTTCTATCAAAAAGGGAGCCCCGCACTAAAAGAAAAGCAAATTCCGGCCTATTTTAAAAATTCCGATTTTTTCAACCCTTTACCCCTGGCAGTTCAATTGGCAAGATGCCGTACTAGCTCAGAAGACGTAGCAATACAACGCATTTGCATTTCCTAGCCAAAAGTCCTTTACAAAAGCTGAAGTAATTATACAGTAATGGGCAAGAAGCTTTAGAAATAGTATGGTCTTTGAAGCATTTTCCGGAATTTTTTCCATCCCCCTGTTCATGTCTGACAGGCCATGCACCTTTGATCCATTTTTCCAGAATAAAAAAACCTACTGGGGGTTAGCCAGAGGGCCCTTGATATCAAAGTTCAATCCCACTTTTGAACATTTATGGCAAGCAAATGTAGTCGCAGATGCTTTATCATGACATTTTACTGTAGTTCTGCAGACCCTCCATTTACGTCGAGGTTAAAGAATGCGCAAAGAACAAACCCATGTGGTTGGTGTGATTCGTTTCCCGCTCCGGGAAAGATTTTTTTACTGTGAAGCCCCCAGCCCCCATTAGTGACTTTGTAATGAGCCAAGAATTCGTATCGAACGCCGAGTTGGGAAACCCAAGCGAAGGGGTGTACCCAGTTATTAATTCCACGTCACTAGGAACGTAGCTCTACAGCTAGTTCATGATGCCCCAGGTGTTGCACCCCTGGAGGGATCTTTCCCCGTGAACAACCCTGAATGAAATACTTTTGGCCCGATGGAAAACTGACTTTTCGGTATTTTTAAGAAATGTAGGTTTGATGCAACAAAAAGGGAATGTCAAGGGTCCTAAACCAATCAAGTGTACCCAAAACCCCACTAGGAACCAGGGGAAAAAGATTCCCCTTGATTTTTTAACCCAATTTTAAATGTTCCCTCCAAGGCAACAAAAATCTGTGTTTATGGTAGCCCATTTCCCAGATTTTGAGTTAGTTCCTATTGCAGATAAGACTGCGAGACAGTAGTAAGGTTTAAGAACGATTAATGCAGGCATAAAAACCCTGCCTTATTTAAAGAAAGGGTGGTGAACGAAATGGTTCTTGAAAATTTGTGTCTTTTGTACAAGACTCTAAACCTACCACTTTTCCCTCTCCCCCTGCCAGCAATGGGTTAGTGAACGAACCAATAAAAAGTACGTGGACCCCCGGTTAACAAATTTTTTTTCATTCCAGAATATTTTAGGTCCAGTCTGACCGAATTTTTTTCCCCTGGAATATTGTGAAGTAGACAGCCCCATTTCAGACCCCCAACATCATGTAAAAAAGACTTACATAAATACACTTACTAATTTGGTCGCATTTGGGGGTGTCATTAAGGGGGTCCCTTTATTGAGTCCTGAGAGCCACTATCAACCCCAATAGTGAAACGGGGGTGAATTATACCAGGGGCCAATGTGCCATAAATTCTGCTTCAATGCCCCAAGGTGATACCCACATTATGCTTTGTATGGTTTTTAGAAAAGCGTTTACCCATGAGTTTTTTAATTCCACCCCAAAAACCCAAGTAAAACCCCCTAAATGATTTAGCAACTCTAAAGCATGGCCAGAGTGTTTTTGAAGAATCCATGAAACACTTCATAAAAAAACAGCAAAATTTCAGAGAACTAATAGCCATCTAAACCATCAAAATTTAAAATGGTTCAAGAGATGCGACAAATTTCAAAAAAACATCCAAAAATCCCCTAAGCCGATCAAAAATTTGTTGGCCCCTTAGGGTTGTAAAACAAACTCGGGAAATAAGATAAGGTTAGAAAAAATTAGGGAAAAAAGTACAAAGAATCGCATTTAATCTATGAAATTATTTTGCGATGTTGAGATATTCTACCCAGGCAAGTGACAGTGCTGAAAATCCTCTTGACCCCTGTACCCTACCTCAAATACTCAGTCAGATTTCAACCCAATGTCGTTACTCCTTGCGTACCGCAAGTAATAGAAACCCAAAAGCATTTTTCGTAGATACCGTTCGATCTCCCCGTAAGGCGGTTTTTAGCCATTGCAGGGGAATTCAATCCTCCCGAGAGATAACCATTTGATATTAAACCTCACCCCGCAAAATGGTTTAAAGTAATAGTCTGTTGTACAGTTGCCGAGATAAAGGAAATTGTCAACTGTTTTTTTATTATGATCAGTTTTTCAGAATTTTTTTTTTTTTTGTGTTCACGTTCCCTCCGTGTTTGAGAATTTGACAGTAATGATTGAGGCACCGTTGCCTTAGTGTTAATTTCCCCTTTGTATATTTTACAGGGGGCCCCCCGCAAACGATCACCTCCGAATGCGCCCAATTAGTAAGTGCGTTTTTTTGTGTATGTTTGGGGGTCTGAAATGGACTAATCTATTCACAATATTCCTTATGGGAAAAAAATTCGGTCAGTTGGCACCTAAACATATTTCTGGAGTAAAAAAAAAATATCTTTAAACCGGGGGGGCCCCTGTTATTTACCTCAAATCCGTAGAGGGCATGAATACAGTTTTCGCGATCAATTCCACCATATTGTTAAATGAATGTTCTTATAAATCCAATGCAATACGTTAAAAGTGATTATTTAACACCCATATGAAAATTTTATGTTAACACCCTTTATGATCCATCCTTGTTCAAGCTATTATTCTTGTTATTGTATAAAATCAGCCCAGAACCACCTGCCTGTTAAACCCTATGTATAGTAGCGTATGTCAAACGACATATGTAAACCCCGAGGTCAGTTTTTGCTGCCCCCCTTATATGTTTTGATAGAATATTATAGTAGAATCAATGTGCTTTATATAGAAGATCCCTTTTTGGCAGAGTTACTGTTTTTTGTGATGTCACAGGATGGCATGTGTATGTTCGTCCTCTGCCTCCCTCTCAGTCACGTTTGACATCCATGCATTGAACGGCAGGCTGGGCTCATCCCCTTTCCTTACCACAGTTGACAATATGCGTTACCATCCAAAAGTTGTCTACCTTCAACCCAAAATTTCCTTTAAGAACCCCTATGACAATAACACCCCAAAATGTTACCCACACCGTCCACTACCCCAGGATGTGACCCACACCGTCCATAATACCCCGGGTGTGACCCCCCCCGTCCACTAACACCCAGGATGCGACCCACAACCCGTCCACTAACACCCCTGATGGACCAACACCAGTTCATTAACACCCCGGATGCGACCCCACCAACCCCTAACACACAGGATGCGACCCCAAGCAGCCACTAACCACATGTGTGAACCCACCCAGTCAACTAACACCCAGGAGTGACCCACCCCGCCAACACCCGGATGTACCCACCCACCAAAAAAAACCCAAAATGTGACCCCCAAACCCGTCCCCTAGCACCGGATGTTTTCCCACACAAGCCCCCCTAACACCCAGGATGGACCCACACAGCCATTAAAACAACAGGATGCGCCCACAGCAGTCCCTAAAACCCCCTGTTTTGACCCAAAACCGTCAAAAAAACCCCCAGGATGTGACCCACACCAGTCAACTAACACCCAGGTACACCCACACCCGTCAACAAACCGAGGGAAATGACACACACAAGACTACTAACACCCAGTTGTGTCCCACCAGTACTAATACCCTATTGACCCACACCCGTCCCTAACACCCCGGGGTGACCCATCCAGTCCCTAAATCCCAAGATGGACCCACACCCCGTCCACTAACACCCCGGATGTGCCCCCCAGTCCCCCTAAAACCCCGGATGCGACCCCCCAAACCAAACCACTAACCCCAGGATGTGACCCACACCAGTCCACTAAACATCGGTGTGACCCACACAAGTCCACTAACTCGGGTCTGACCCACACCGTCCCAACACCCAGGATGTGAAACTTTTCAACCAACACCCAGGTGGACCCAATCGTCCACTAACACCCCCGAGTGTAACCCACACCGGGCCACTATCACCCCGGATGAGCCCAACCAGTCCACTAACATCGGGTGTACAACACCAGTCATTAACACCCCGGATGTAAACCCACACCCCGTCCTTTTAAAACCCCGGGTGACCCAACCGTCCACTAACACTCAGGATGCTACCAACAAAAATCCAATAACCCCGGATCTACCAACACCAATTAACACCCCGGTGTGACCCACACCAGTCCATAACAAACCCCGGATGCCCCCCAAAACCGTACATAACACCAAGGGTGCTCCAACACCAGTCCCCCAACACCAGGATGCACCCACACCAGCCACTACACCTAGGATGAACCCACAACCCGTGAACTACCAGCAGGATTTACCCCAACCAGTTTCAAAACCCAGGATATGACCCCCACCCGTCCCCTAACCCCGGATTACCCACCAGTCACTAAACCCTAGGTGACCCCTCATCCTCCAGGGTGTGACCAACATCAGTCCTAACACCGGATATGACCAAAACCCGTCCACTACACGAGGATGTGCCCACACCATCCCCTAATACCCCGGATGTGACCCCACCCGTCCCCAAAAACCCCGGATGTGACCCACACCAGTCCACAAGGTGTGACGCAATCAGTCCATAAACCAAGGGTGGGACCCACACAGCAATGACACCGAAATATGACTCACACAAGTCCATAAAAACCCCCGGATATACCCTACTGGCACGAACACCCCGGATTGACCCACACCAGTCCCCTAAAACCCGGATGTGACCCCCCAAAAGTCCTCCGGGGTGATAAAAATCAGTCCACAACACCAAGGTAGACCCACACCATCCATTAAACCGGGTTTTTCCCCCCACCAGTCCCCAACGCCCCGGGTGCCAATAAACCAGTTCACTAAAAACCCCGGAGGACACCCACACCGTTCACTAACCCAGAAGCTACCCCCCAAAATCCCCTAACCCCATGATATGCCACACAGTCCACTAAAACCCAGGATGCGACCCCCACCCTCCCCAAAAACCCAGGATATGACCCATATCATCAATAAACCCCCCGGATGTGACCCCCATAGTCTAGACCCAGGATGTGACCCACACCGCCCTAACCTCATGATGGATCCAACCAGTCCACTAATACCCAGATGGACCCACACAGTTCATAACCCCCGGATGTGACATCACCCGTCCAGTAAACCCAGGATAGGCCCACAAAGTCCAAAAACACCCCGGTATGACCCAACCCGTCCCTAACACCCGGATGTGACCCACACCAGCCACTAACCCAAATGCGACCCCCACCAGTCTACTAACACCCCGGTGTGACCCACACCAGTCCCCTAACATCAGGATGTGACCCCCCCCCCAAACCCCTAACATCGGGTGTGACCCACATCAAACCAGTAACATCCCCGGTGTGACCCCCAGCAGTCCTTTTCACATAGGATGGACCACCCCAAATCCACTAAAAACAAGGATTTACCCACACCGTCCACAAGGATGGACCCCAACAGTCCCCTCACCCAGGTGGGCCCACACCCGTCAACTGAACGATTTTTGTCACAAAGCCACTAACACCAAAGGAATACCCATACAGTGCACAACACCCAGGTTGACCCCCCCCCAGTCCATAACAACCCGGGTGTGACCCAAAAAGTCCTCCAGGATGGATAAAAATCAGTTAAAAAACACCCATGATGGGGACACCCAGTCCCAAAAACCCCAAAAGGATAGACCACACCGTCCACTAACACAGAGGATGTGACCACACCAGTCCCCTAACACCCGATGCCAAAAACACAACTAACACCCGGTTTGGGCCCCCAGTGTCCCCTAAACCTAGGGTGTACCCACACCATCACTAACACCCGGATAAGACCCACTTCAATCCATAATGCCAGGATTGACCACCCATCCACTAAACCCCAATGTGATCCACCCTCCACTTAATGGGACACCCAGCAATAACCCCAAAGGGATTGCTACACCAGTCCATAACACCCAGGATATGGCCCACACCAGTCCATTTAAAACCCTATACCCCACACATCCACTACACCTAGGATGTGACCCCACCAGTCCACTAAACCCCGGATGGCCCCCACCGTTATAAAACCCCGGATGTGACCCACACCAGTCCCCAACACTCAGGGTGTGACCCCCCAAACCACTAACACTCAGAATGGACCCACAACAGTCCCCTAACACTCGGATGTGACCACATCATCCAGTAAATCCTTTATGTGACCCCCACCTCACTAAAACCCCGGGTGTACCCCCACCATCCTTTAACACATAGTTTTAACCAACACAAGTCCCATAACAAAAGGATGTGCCCACACCAGTCCACTAAACCCGGTGCTAACCCCTTCAACCCCCTAACCCCCAGGATTGACCCCACCAGTCCACTAACACCCATGTGGGGGAAAAGTTCTTTGATAGGAGTAGGAAGGAATATATAGTAACAATGTTTCATTGCCCGGGTATCGTTAAGGGAGGGCGGGCTAGCTCCCGTTTTTCCGGCCTTTTTCCCCCCCCCTCTAAAATGATGTTTGGCGGCGCTTGTTAACGTAGGGTCAGCTGCTCCGGATATCCCTCCCCCCCCTCTTCCCCCCCCCCTGAAAGGTGACGTGGTTGGGGGTCTGTCAAACGTAAAACCTCGACTCCAGCTCCCCAAAACCCTTGGGGTGACGTGGGGTCCCCCTGTAATCAACGAGCAGAACAGGAAAGGGGCTAACGTCCTGGAGAGTCCCAATATAGATTTACGTGCCTGTGCCCTGTATGAAAAATCAGGACATAAAACCCCCATCATTACGCGGTCAAGCCCTGAAATTTCCCTTTTTCGGGAAAGATTTCCCCAGGTATACTGTGAAGAACAGCAGTGGTGGTCACCAACACCTGCGACCCCCCCCAATCGCAACGGCTACAAATTTTAACACAGTGTCACCAAAACAGACACCCCTATTAGCGTTTGAATTAGTTATCATTTATATTTTTCATTTTTCATTTTCTTTAATGTAGGATTAATATTTCATATTTAAGTGTTTTACATTTTATATTTTCTACATAATAAAGTGTTTATGTTTGTCTGTTATTATTTCTTTTTCTATTCACTAATTTTCCTGAGGAGGAGCCAGTCTGAGTAATACTGACTGAAGTTGTTACAGGGCTGAGTAAGCCTTCACAAGTGGCGACCTTGCCAGGATTTTCTCTACTGAATTAAGATTCAACTCCATCTCGAATCTACCATTGGAACTTCTACGCCGCATACCACAGACGGTTAACACCAGCCATGAGTAATCATTCTCTATGGTAGGACTACGGTACAGGTATTTAAAAGATTTGGTGATTGTTATAGTCTCAATTTATTGTAAGTCAAGTCAGGCAGGATATAATAGTTAATTCTGTCATCTTTCATGCGAGCTTGAAACACTTTGGAGGATTAGACTATAGGGACCCGAGATTTTCCAGTGACAAATTGTTTCATTGAGCTCTTCATTATATCAAGGGAACTGTCATAGGACACTCTTGATTTGTTGGTGAGAAGATTGGATGGTCAAGTGACCCCACTCTACTTACTGTTTGCTCGGAGTCGGCATAGAACCCTTCGTTTTCATTAATACATATTGTTTAATTGAAGCAGGGATCGAGCCCTCTGGTTTATTTACAGTTTGAGCGGAGCAGGAATTGAACCCTCCGTTTTCTTTAATACCCGTTTCATTTCCCCTGATAGTTTAAGTTATTCTTGCAAGTATGGAGGAATACCAGTTTTGGATGAATGCTGGAAAGTTAGGAATAACAGGAAAAAATTTAGAATCTTTCATTAGTGCTAAAATCCAGGAAAGACTTGAAAGAGAGAGAATAGAAAGAGAAAGAGAGGATAAAAAGGAAAGAGATCGAATTGAAAGAGAGAATCAAGAAAGACAGAAAGAGAGAGAGAAGACAAAAAAGAGCGTGATAGACTTGATCGTGAGGAAAGAGCTAAAGTACGTGAAGAACAAGCTAAGATACGTGAGGAGCAAGTTAAATTAAGGGAACTTGAGGAAAGAGCAAAGGATAGAGAATATGAGTTAAGGGAGAGAGAAAAGGATCGCGAGCTCGAGCAAGCTCGCCTTGAATTAGAGAATAAAAAGTCAACTTTCTCACAACAGCAATTAGATGAAGGAGTAATGGAACAACGTGCAGCTAGTGCACATATTCCAACACCTAATTTACCTCCCTTCACAGAGGGTGAAGACATTACTTCATACATTATCAGGTTTGAGAATACTGCTTCCCTCTGTGAATGGCCTGCTGACACCTGGGCTACCAGGTTAGGAATGTTATTTTCTGGTACAGCCTTGAATATCTATGCAACTTTGTCACAGGATATCATATGTAATTATAACCTACTGAAGAAGGCAATCCTTAAAGCATATCAAAAAACCACTAATTCTTACAGGAAAGATATCAGGTATGCCACCTTACAGCCTGGCCAGAACTTTCAGCAGCTACAGGTAACACTCTTTCGTTTGTTCGACTTTTGGATAGAGAGTTCAGGAATTGATCACAGTTATGAATCTCTTCGAGACTTCAGGGTTGCTGACCAGTTCCTGACAGCTCTTCCCCATCACATACGAACATTCATCAGAGAACGTAACCTGATTAAAGTTGAGGAAGTTGATGAGGCTGCTGACCTGTATGCTGAGGCTCACAATTCCTATAAAGACCTAAAGGGATCGAACCCTAAGGGAAAGGGTTCATCAGACCTTAAGAAATCAAAGCCTCCAGTGGAAAGTAAAATGACTTCTTTTATTCCTGTTTGTCATTTGTGTGGTGTTAAGGGACATAAACGTCCAGATTGTCCTTCTAAGAAGGTCCAAAAAGTTGGAAGATGTTTTAAAGACTGTAATGACCAAGCACCCTTCTGTTCAGGAACAGTTAATGGACTTAACGTATCTACCATTTTACGAGACACTGGATGCACATGTATAGTCATTTCTGATAAGCTGTTCCCTAATCTTAAAGAAACTCATTCCTCTGTTATACTTTCAGACTACTTGGGCCGTACAGACACTTTTCCTACCATCCGTTGTTACATTAGGTCTAAATGGTTCACAGGTTGGTCTGAAGCTGTACTAGCTCCCTTCACTTCTTGCTCCATACTAATAGGTAATGTAAAAGGTGCCATTCTTAGTTCTGAGGTTGACCTTTCATCACCAAAGATGGACATAAGTGTTTCAGATCCTCTTCCTGTAGAGTCAGAGAAGCTGCTCGAAAGTTCAGATGAGACAATGTCTCGCGAGATTCATGTGGGATTAAAAACCAGTGATGCTTCTCTCGAAAGCGAGGAAGAAGGATCACCGGTTCACTTGTTAGATGAAAGTGAAGATATCACCTCCGATACCATAAATGTCTTGACTAGGGCTCAGACCAAAGCCTAGGCTTCTCATACTGTCCATCCTTTGATTTTCCCTGACTTTAAGCCTTTAGATATATCTAAGGACTCCTTTGTCAATTTACAACTTAATTGCCCTTCTCTTCAGAATTGCCATAATGCCGCTAAGCAAAATCAAGTTATCCAAAGGAAAAACTTTTCATATAAATTTGAATATATAAGGTATCTTGTACAAGTCAGTATTCAAATTAAATTCAGATGAGATAGACTATTCCATCTTGGTTGTTCCAAGTCAATGCAGAGAGACTGTTCTTAAAATGGCTCATGACCTGCCAGTGGCCGGACATTTCTCGCATCGTAAAACCTTAAATAAAATTAGGGAAACCTATTTTTGGCCAAAAATGTCCTCAGATGTCACTACTTATTGTAGATCGTGTAAAGTTTGCCAACTGTCATCCTCCCGAGGCACCAGGCGAGTACCTATGGTCAAAATGCCAATCTTTACGGTACCGTTTGAAAGAGTAGCTATTGACATCGTTGGTCCTTTATCTCCACTTTCATCTGGGGGACATAGATATATATTAACATTAGTTGATTATGCTTCGAGTTTCCCTGAAGCCGTTCCCTTAAGACCATAACTACTACAGAGGTGGCTGAAGCCCTTTTGTCCATCTTCTCCAGAGTGGGCATCCCTAGAGAAATTTTGTCTGACCGTGGGACACAATTCACATCTGACTTAATGCAACATATATACCAACTTCTGGGAGTGAAGCCTCTCTTCACCACACCCTATCATGCCAGCTGTAATGGGAGGATTGAGCGCCAGCATTCGATTCTCAAGTCCATTTTAAGGAAACTTTGCTCCCTTAAACCTAAGGAGTGGCATCGTTACCTACCCTGTGCTTTGTTTGCCATGAGAGAGGTTCCCAGTGATCTTTGGGTTTTCACCTTTTGAACTCTCTATGGTAGACAGGCCAGAGGCCCATTGTCCATCTTCATGACTTATGGACTAATGAGGAGGTAAATGCTGAGTTCAGTCTTCTTACCAGTTTCTCCTTACCTTAGATCCAAACTTGAGGAGACCTCTGAGATAGTTTCGACAACCTAAGCTTGTCATGGACCAGTACAAAACCTATTTTGATTCCAGAAGTCAGAGGAGAAGTTTTAAAGTAGGAGATGAAGTCTTGTACTTTTGCTATCAAGTCAAATAAATTATTATAGCATGAAAGGTCATATAAAGTATTAAAAATTTGTGGTGAAAGTTGACTACCTCATAGAAGTCAAGGGGAAACCTAAGCTTTATTATATCATCCTTAAGAAATATTACCGAAGAAATTCGGTTAACTGCCTTAATAACTTTGACTTAGTTTTTCCACACGAACTTGATAAGACAACTGAAGAATGTAAGGTGTGCGTAATTGACACCTCATAAATAGACTAAGATGAAGAACTACATGACTTGGTGACTTTTGACCACTCGGGCGCAACCAACATTAATATTAATAAATCTTTGGATGACCATAAGAGACATGGACTACTTCAATGTGTGAGTAACTTTTCAGATGTCTTTACTGATATTCCAGGTGTTACCTCCACGGTAGTCCATAAGATTGACTTAGTGACGGACAATCCTATCAAACAGAAATTATACCCAGTTCCAGTTCACCTTAGGGATGCATTTGACAGAGAGGTAGACAAATTATTAAAACTAAAGATCATTGAACCTTCAGTATCTTCATATTGTTCACCAGTAGTCATGGTTAAGAAGGAGGATAATTCATATAGACTTGCTATTGACTTCAGAGGCCTTAATGCTATAACTCGGTGTAGATAGCGATCTACACAAATTTTATGACTCTTCCTTCTTTTCAGAGATTGATATTGCGCAGGCATATCATCAGGTAATGTTAGATCCTTCTTCTAAGCAGTACACCGCTTTTCCTACACACCAAGGACTGATGCAGTATAGAACTATGCCCTTCGGTTTGATAACTGCCTGTGCTACCTACGTGAGACTGATGAGAAAGGTCTTGGGTAATATGCCAAATGTTTCAGTTTATTTTGATAACATTTACGTAATGACATCTACGTGGGGCGAACATATCCAAACATTAACATCAGTTTTGCGTAGGTTACGCTCACATGGCCTCACTGCCAAGCCGAAGAAACGCTTCCTTGGGTATAACAAGATTAGATATCTTGGACTGATACTTTCTAATAAACACTCTGCAGCCTCTCCCCAGTAGATCAAAGCTTTATTAGAATTTAAATTCCCAAACCAAGAAGCTCATGTTGTAGCTTTCTTGGTTCTGTAAATTTTTATGCTCGGTTTATTCCGAATCTTGCTGATCTTACAGGCATCTTATCCCACTTCCTTAAAAAGTCTGTGAAGGAACCTCTTGAACTTCCGACGTAGCTCGGGGAAATTTAATAGATTAAAAGTATTTTTCGAAAAAAACCCTATATAAAGATTCCCGATATTTTAAAAAAACATTTGTTTTGGGAATGATGCTCCAAAATTGGTTAGGTGGTTTCTACAATACCTGAGGTATCCCTTTTCCCGTAGCTTCCTAAGCCGGGGAAAATCCTTCCCCCGAAAAAAGAACTCCC
>NC_069493.1:17186614-17271037 GCF_026875155.1 Cherax quadricarinatus | reverse complement strand
TTCACAAAGGGCAGCACACTCTGCCAATATTCAATACAGTAAACCTACCACCATACAAACATCCATACTTATACTGCACCTATTACTACTAAACATTTAAACCCCTTGATATTAACCCCCCCCTCAAACATCTCTTTGCAACCCCTAAACAAAAACACATGCCATAACACGGGCACAGATCACTCTTGATGTTCCCTCGGTCCATTCACATTTGAAAAAAACCAATGCAATAAAAGGCCCCTAAAATCGGGAATTTATTACCTGTAAATATAAAAAAACCTACCTGTTTATAATTTTCAGTCTTTTCAAAGATCACTTACTCCCAAAACAAAAAATACAAATAACGAACTTAAAAATTTGAAAAACTTAAATGTTTCTCACAATTATATCACTAAATGTTAAACCTAAAAACTGAATCTAACTTTATTTTTTTTTAAATACACACCTAACAAAACCTTCTTTTGACTGAATGCAACCATATGACCTGTCTTTGTAAACTACTTGTGCTTATAGTAATTGTTTACATTAATGTTTTTCACTGATTTCATCTTGCTTATTTAAAACTTAAAAAATTTTTAACCCAGCCCGAATGCATGATAGTAAAATGGCTTTGGCATGCTGCTCTTACTGTTTTTTTTTGTCCCTGTAGTTGCTCAATTGGTAAAAAATAAATAAATAAATAAATAAGTTCCAACCAGGGTTTTTTTAGGAAACTTGGGGCACAGGGAATAGGAGGAGAATTTTTTTCCGGGGTAGAGGCATTGTGAAAAAATAGACGCAAGAGTTCATAAATGGGGGAGAAGTAGAATGGGGGCACGTCACAAGCGGTGTTCCTCAGGGGTCAGTGTTGGGCCCGTTGTTGTTCACAATTTACATAAACGACATAGATGAGGGAATAAATAGCGACATAAGCAAATTTGTTGATGACACCAAAATAGGCCATCCAATTAATTCTAATGAGGATATTAGAGCACTCCAGGATGATTTGAATAGACTGATGTAATGGTCAGAGAAGTGGCAGATGCAGTTTAATATTGACAAATGCAAAGTTCTAAATGTTGGACAGTTAAATAACCATGCCACATATAAACTAAATAATGTAGATCTTAATACTACTGATTGTGAAAAGGATTTAGGAGTTCTGGTTAGCAGTAATCTAAAACCAAGACAACGGTGCATTAGTGTTCGCAATAAAGCTAACAGAATTTTCTTGGCTTCATATCTAGAAGTATAAATAATAGAAGTCCTCAGGTTGTTCTTCAACTCTATATATTCTTGGTTAGGTCTCATTTAGACTATGCTGCTCAGTTCTAGTCACCGTATTACAGAATGGTACTAGTACTGGTACTAGTACTGGTACTAGTAGTACTATGCTGCTAAGTTCTGGTCACCGTATTACAGAATGGATATAAATGCTCTGGAAAACGTACAAAGGAGGATGACAAAGTTGATCCCATGTATCAGAAATCTTCCCTATGAGGATAGACTGAGGGCCCTGAATCTGCACTATGAGGATAGACTGAGGCCCTGAATCTGCACTATGAGGATAGACTGAGGCCCTGAATCTGCACTGTGAGGATAGACTGAGGCCCTGAATCTGCACTCTCTCGAAAGGCGTAGAATTAGGGGGGATATGATCTAGGTGTATAAATGGAAAACAGGAATAAATAAAGGGGGTGTAAACAGCTTGCTGAAAATTTCCAGCCAAGACAGGACTCGCAGCAATTGTTTCAAGTTGGAAAAATTCAGATTCAGGAAGGATATAGGAAAGCACTGGTTTGGTAATAGAGTTGGGGATGAGTGGAACAAACTACTGAGTACAGTTATTCAGGCTAAAACGTTGTGTAGTTTTAAAAATAGGTTAGATAAATACATGAGTGGGTGTGGGTGGGTGTGAGTTGGACCTGACTAGCTTGTGCTGCTGGGTCTGGTGCAGTACTCTTTCCTTGAGTGGAGCTGATCAGACTCGGTGGGTCATTGGGCTAATCCGGGGGGGGGGGGGTCATTGGTCTAATACGGGGGGGGGACATGGACCAGCTCTGCATAGGTCAGTAGGCCTGTTGTAGTGTTAACTCTTTCTTATGTTCTTAAGGGGCTCTGGTGGACTGGAGGTTAAAGCTTCACAAAGCAAGGGTCTGAGTGCAAGTGGACTGGTGTGGATGGCATCCTGGGTGTTAGTGGACTGGTGTGGGAGGCATCCTGGGTGTTAGTGGACTGGTGTAGGTGGCATCCTGAGTGTTAGTGGACTGGTGTGAGTGGCATCCTGGGTGTTAGTGGACTGGTGTGGGTGGCATCCTGGGTGTTAGTGGACTGGTGTGGATGGCATCCTGGGTGTTAGTGGACTGGTGTGGGTGGCATCCTGGGTGTTAGTGGACTGGTGTGGGTGGCATCCTGGGTGTTAGTGGACTGGTGTGGGTGGCATTCTGGGTGCTAGTGGACTGGTGTGGGTAACATCCTGGGTGTTAGTGGACTGGTGTGGGTCACATCCCGGGTGTTAGTGGACAGGTGTGGGTGGCATCATGGGTGTTAGTGGATTGGTGTGGCTGGCATCCTGGGTGTTAGTGGACCAGCATAGGTGGCATCCTGGGTGTTAGTGGACTGGTGTGGGTGGCATCCTGCTGGTTAGTGGACTGGTCTGGGTCACATCGTGGGTGATAGTGGACTGGTTTGGGTCACATCCTGGGTGCTAGTGGACTGGTCTGGGTCACATCCTGGGTGTTAGTGGACTGGTGTGTCTGGCTACCTGGGTGTTAGTGGACTAGTGTGGATGGCATCCTGGGTGCTAGTGGACTGGTGCGGGTGGCATCCTGGGTGTTAGTGGAATAGTGTGCGTGGCATCCAGGGTGTTAGTGGACTAGTGTGGGTGGCATCCTGGGTATTAGTGGACTGGCGTAGGTGGCATCCTGGGTATTAGTGGACTGGTGTGGGGGGCATCTTGGGGGTTAGTGAACTGGTGTGGGTCACATCATGGGTGATAGTGGACTGGTGTTGGTCACATCCTGGGTGTTAGTGGACTGGTGTGGGTCACATCCTGAGTGTTAGTGGACTGGTGTGGGTCGCATCCTGGGTATTAGTGGAATGGAGTGGGTGGCATCCAGGGTGTTAGTGGACTATTGTGGGTGGCATCCTTGGAGTTAGTGGAGTGGTGTTGGTGGCATCCTGGTTGTTAGTGGACTGGTGTGGGTGGCATCCTGGATGTTAGTGGACTGGTGTGGGTCACATCCTGGGTGTTAGTGGACTGGTGTGGGTCACATCCTGGATGTTAGTGGACTGGTGTGGGTCACATCCTGGGTGTTAGTGGACTGGTGTGGGTCGCATCCTGGGTTTTAGTGGACTGTGTGGGTCACATCCTGGGTGTTAGTGGACTGGTGTGGGTCACATCCTGGATGTTAGTGGACTGGAGTGGGTCACATCCTGGGTGTTAGTGGACTGGTGTGGGTCACATCCTGGGTGTTAGTGGACCGGTGTGTGTGGCTTCCTGGGTTTTAGTGGACTGTCTGGGTCACATCCTGGGTGTTAGTGGACTGGTGTGGGTCACATCCTGGATGTTAGTGGACTGGAGTGGGCCCACATCCGGGGGTGTTAGGGGGACTGGTGTGGGTGACATCCTGGGTGTTAGTGGACTGGTTTGGGTCAAATCCTGGGTGTTAGTGGACTGGTGTGGGTCTCATCATGGGTGTTAGTGGATTGGTGTGGGCCATATCCTGGGTGTTAATGGACTGGTGTGGGTGCATCCTGGGTGTTAGTGGACTGGTGTGAGTGGCATCCGGGGTTTGTTAGTGAGGAGTGGGTGGCAATCCTGGGTGTTAGTGGACTCATGTGGGACACATCATGGGTGTTAGTGGACTGGTGTGGGTCACATCCTGGGTGTTAGTTGACTGGTGTTGGTGGCATCCTGGGTGTTATTGGACTGGTTTGGGCCACATCCTCGGTGTTAGTGGACTGGTGTGGGTCACATCCTGTGAGTTAGTGAACTGGTGTGGGCCTTATCCTGGTTGTTAGTGGACCAGTGTGGGTGTATCCTAGGTGTTAGTGGACTGGTGTGGGTCACATCCTGGGTGTTAGTGGACTGGTGTGGGTCACATCCTGGGTGTTCGTGGACTGGTGTGGGTCACATCCTGGGTGTTAATGGACTGCTGTGGGTGGCATCCTGTGTGTAAGTGGACTGGTGTGGGTGGCATTCTGTGTGTTAGTGGATTTGGTGTGGGTGGCACCCTGGGTGTTAGTGGACTGGTGTGGTGGCATCCTGGGGTTTAGTGGATGGTGTAGGTGGCATCTTGGGTGTTATTTAATGGTGTGGGTGGCATCCGGGGTTTGTTAGTGGACTGGGTGTGGATGGCATCCTGGGTGTTAGTGGACTTGTGGATTGACATCCTGTGCGTTAGTGGAGTGGTTGTTGGTGGCATCCTGGGTGTTAGTGGATGGTGTGTGTGGACCCTTCTGTAGTGGACTGGTGTGGGTGGCATCCTGGGTGTTAGTGGAATTGTGTGGGGGCATCAGGGGTAGTGGGTGGACTATTGTGCGTGGCATCATTGGAGTTAGTGGATGGTGGGGGGTGGCATCCTGGTTTTAGTTAACTGGTGTGGGTGGTATCCTGGGTGTTAGTGGACTGGGTGGGTGGCATTCCTGGGTGTTAGTGACTGGTGGGGTCACATCATGGGTGTTAGTGGATGGGGGTGAGTCACACCCTGGGTGTTAGTAGACTGGTGTGGGTGATCATGGGTGTTAGGTGGACTGGTGTGGGTTGCAACTGGGTGTTAGTGGACTGGTGTGGGTGGCATCTGGGTGTTGTGGACTGGTTGTGGGTCACATCCTGGGTGTTAGTGACTGGTGTGGGTCACATCATGGGTGTTAGTGGATGGTGTGGGTCTTTCCAGGGTGTTAGTGGAGGGGTTTTGGGTCACATCCTGGGTGTTAGTGGACTGGTGTGGGTGGCATCCTGGTGGTTAGTGGACTGGTGTGGGTCACATCATGGGTGTTAGTGGACAGTTGTGGGCCACATCCTGGGTGTTAGTGGACTGGTGTGGGTCTCATCCTGGCTGTTAGTGGACTGGTGTGTGTGGCTTCCTGGGTGTTAGTGGACTGGTGTGGGTCACATCCTGGGTGTTAGTGGACTGGTGTGGGTCAAATCCTGGGTGTTAGTGGACTGGTGTGGGTGCATCATGTGTGTTAGTGGACTGGTGTGGGTGGCATCCTTTGAGTTAGTGGACTGGTGTGGGTGGCATCCTGGGTGTTAGTGGACTGGTGTTGGTGGCATCCTAGGTGTTAGTGGACTGGTGTGGGTGGCATCCTGGGTGTTAGTGGACTGGTGTGGGTGGCATCCTAGGGGTTAGTGGACTGGTGTGGGTCACATCCTGGGTGTTAGTGGACTGGTCTGGGCTTCATCCTGGGTGTAAGTGGGCTGGTGTGGGTGGCATCCTGGGTGTTAGTGGACTGGTGTGGGTGGCATCCTGGGTGTTAGTAGAGTGGTGTGTGCAGCATCCAGGGTATTAGTAGACTGGTGTAGGTGGCATCCTGAGTGTTAGTGGACTGGTTTGGGTGGCATCCTGGGTGTTAGTGGACTGGTGTGGGTGGCATCCTGGGTGTTAGTGGACTGGTGTGGGTGGCATCCTGGGTATTAGTGGACTGGTGTCTGTGGCATCCTTGGTGTTAGTGGACTGGGGTGGTTGGCATCCTGGATGTTAGTGGACTAGTGTGGGAGGCATCCTGGGTGCTAGTGGACTGGTCTGGGTGGCATCCTAGGTGTTAGTGGAATGGTGTGGGTGGCATCCAGGGTGTTAGAGGACTAGTGTGACTGGCATACTTGGAGTTAATAGACTGGTGTGTGCGGCATCCTGGGTGTTAGTAGACTGGTGTAGGTGGATGCTGAGTGTTTGGGAGGGTATGGGTGCATCCTGGTGTTAGTGAATGGTGTGGGTGGCATCCTGGGTGTTAGTGGCTGTGTGGGTGCCATTCTGGGTGTAGTGACGGGGGGTGGCATCTGGGTGTTAGTGGACTCTGTGGGACTTCATGGTTTTAGTCGAATGGTGTGCATCACATCCAGGGTGTTAGTGGACTGGTGTGGGTCAAATCCTGGGTGTTAGTGGACTGGTGTGGGTCACATCCGGGTGTTAGTGGACTGGTGTGGTTTGGCATCCTGGGTTTTGGGACTGGCGTATGGGGCATCCTGGGTATTAGTGGACTGGTGTGGGGGGCATCTTGGGGGTTAGTGAACTGGTGTGGGTCACATCATGGGTGATAGTGGACTGGTGTTGGTCACATCGTGGGTGTTAGTGGACTGGTGTGGGTCACATCCTGAGTGTTAGTGGACTGGTGTGGGTCGCATCCTGGGTATTAGTGGAATGGAGTGGGTGGATCCAGGGTGTTAGTGGACTATTGTGGGTGGCATCCTTGGAGTTAGTGGAGTGGTGTTGGTGGCATCCTGGTTGTTAGTGGACTGGTGTGGGTGGCTTCCTGGATGTTAGTGGACTGGTGTGGGTCACATCCTGGGTGTTAGTGGATGGTGTGGGTCTTCCTGGATGTTAGTGGACTGGTCTGGGTCACATCCTGGGTGTTAGTGGACTGGTGTGGGTCGCATCCTGGGTTTTAGTGGACTGTGTGGGTCACATCCTGGGTGTTAGTGGACTGGTGTGGGTCACATCCTGGAGTTAGGGGGACTGGAGTGGGGTTCACATCCTGGGTGTTAGTGGACTGGTGTGGGTCACATCCTGGGTGTTAGTGGACTGGTGTGTGTGGCTTCCTGGGTTTTAGTGGACTGTGTGGGTCACATCCTGGGTGTTAGTGGACTGGTGTGGGTCACATCCTGGATGTTAGTGGACTGGAGTGGGTCACATCCTGGGTGTTAGTGGACTGGTGTGGGTGACATCCTGGGTGTTAGTGGACTGGTTTGGGTCAAATCCTGGGTGTTAGTGGACTGGTGTGGGTCTCATCATGGGTGTTAGTGGATTTGTGTGGGCCATATCCTGGGTATTAATGGACTGGTGTGGGTGCATCCTGGGTGTTAGTGGACTGGTGTGAGTGGCATCCTGGGTGTTAGTGGAGTGATGTGGGTGGCATCCTGGGTGTTAGTGGACTCGTGTGGGACACATCATGGGTGTTAGTGGACTCGTGTGGGTCACATCCTGGGTGTTAGTTGACTGGTGTTGGTGGCATCCTGGGTGTTATTGGACTGGTTTGGGCCACATCCTCGGTGTTAGTGGACTGGTGTGGGTCACATCCTGTGAGTTAGTGAACTGGTGTGGGCCTTATCCTGGTTGTTAGTGGACCGGTGTGGGTGTATCCTAGGTGTTAGTGGACTGGTGTGGGTCACATCCTGGGTGTAGTGGACTGGTGTGGGTCTCATCCTGGGTGTTAGTGGACTGGTGTGGGTCACATCCTGGGTGTTAATGGACTGCTGTGGGTGGCATCCTGGGGTTGTAAGTGGACTGGTGGGGGGTGGCATTCTGTGTTGTTAGTGGACTGGTGGGGGTTTGGCATCCTGGGTGTTAGTGGACTGGTGTGGGTGGCATCCTGGGTGTTAGTTGACTGGTGTGGATGGCATCCTGGGTGTTAGTGGACTGTTGTGGGTGGCATCCTGGGTGTTGTGGACTGGTGTAGGGGGCATCTTGGGTGTTAGTTGACTGGTGTGGGTGGCATCTGGGTGTTAGTGGACTGGTGTGTGGGTGGCATCCGGGTGTTAGTGGGACTTGTGTGATTGACATCCTGTGCGTTAGTGGAGTGGTGTTGGTGGCATCCTGGGTGTTAGTGGACTGGTGTGTGTGGCATCCTTACTGCTAGTGGACTGGTGTGGGTGGCATCCTGGGTGTTAGTGGAATTGTGTGGGAGGCATCCAGGGTGTGGGTGGACTATTGTGCGTGGCATCATTGGAGTTAGTGGACTGGTGCGGGTGGCATCCTGGGTTTTAGTTAACTGGTGTGGGTGGTACCCTGGGTGTTAGTGGACTGGCGTGGGTGGCATCCTGGGTGTTAGTGGACTGGTGCGGGTCACATCCTGGGTGTTAGTAGACTGGTGTTGGTGACATCATGGGTGTTAGTGGACTGGTGTGGGTTGCAACCTGGGTGTTAGTGGACTGGTGTGGGTGGCATCCTGGGTGTTAGTGGACTGGTGTGGGTCACATCCTGGGTGTTAGTAGACTGGTGTGGGTACATCTGGGGGTTAGTGGACTGGTGTGGGTCATCCTGGGTGTTAGTGGACTGGTGTGGGTCACATCCTGGGTGTTAGTGGACTGGTGTTAGCCACATACTGGGTGTTAGTGGACTGGTGTGTGTGCATCCTGGGTGTTAGTGGACTGGTGTGGGTCACCTCCTGGGTGTTAGTGGACTGGTGTGGGACACATCCTGGGTGTTAGTGAACTGGTGTGGGTCACATCCTGGGTATTAGTGTACTGGTGTGAGTTATATCCTGGGTGTTATTGGACTGGTGTGGGTCACATCCTGGTTGTTAGTGGACTGGTGTGGGCCACATCCTGGGTGTTAGTGGACTGGTGTGCATCACATCCTGGGTGTTAGTGAACTGGTGTGGGTCACATCCCTGGTGCTAGTGGACTGGTGTGGGTCACATCCTGGGTGTTACTGGACTGGTGTGGGTGGCATCCTGGGTGTTAGTGAGCTAGTGTAGGTCGCATACTGGGTGTTAGTAGATTGGTGTGGGTCACATCCTGGGTGTTAGTAGACTGGTGTAGGTCACATCCTGGGTGTTAGTGGACTGGTGTGGGCCATATCCTGGGCATTAGTGGACTGGTGTGGGTCACATCCTGGGTGTTATAAGACTGGAGTGTGACATATCATGGGTTTTAGTGGACTTGTGTGGATCACATCCTGGGTGTGAAGGCTTACTCAGCCCTGTAACAACTTCAGTCAGTATTACTCAGACTGGCTCCTCCTCAGGAAAATTAGTGAATAGAAAAAGAAATAATAACAGACAAACATAAACACTTTATTATATAGAAAATATAAAATGTAAAACACTTAAATATGAAATATTAATCCTACATTAAAGAAAATGAAAAATATAAATGATAACTGAATTCAACGCTAATAGGGGTGTCTGGTGTTGGTGACACTTTTGTTGTTGAATCGAAACCGTTGCTGTGTGGGGGGGGGGGGTGGGTCGCAGGTTTTGGTGACCACCACTGGCTAGTTCTTAAACAGTAAAACCGTGAGTATATCTTTACCGAAGACAGGAGATCAGGTGCTTGGACCGCTTTTAATGATGAGGGGTTATGTCCTGATTCTTCATTACAGGTGCACAGGCACGTAAATACTTATATTGGGACGTCCCAGGCATAAGTCTTCTCCGTTCCTCGTTGATTGACAGGTACCCTAAATGTCACCCAAAGGGGGAGTGTTGGGAGCTGTGATCGAGTGATTTACTGTTTACCAGAGCCCACACGTCACCTTTCGAGGGGGGGGTGGAGGGAGAGGAGGGAATATTCCGGAGCTAGACTGCCCCTACATTAACAAGCAGCCGGGCAATGAAACTATTGTTACTATATATTCCCTCTCTACTCCTATCTATTGAACTTTTCCCTCACACTCCCCATACCAAGACTTATAGTCAAGGAGTATAAGAAGAATAGGCGAGGAAAAGTTCTAACATGGGGAAGTCGGTAAGGCAACAAATCTTCTACTGACTGTCACGACTTAACCATCAGAGAAATAATTGGATGAACCATTGATATACACAATATGGAACTTAAAAGCCTGGATTTGCCAAGTCCACCTCAAGAGGCGACTGTTGGTTCCCTTGAAAGTTTCTAGGTAATCAAAGGTTTGTGGTCCGTTTCTAAAATGAATTCTTTTCCCATTTAATAAAATTTAAGTTTGGAGATACCCTACACAAGGGCTAAACTTTCCCTTTTTTTGTGGAGTATCTTGTTTCTGCGGGAAGGAGTTTCCGGCTTAGGAAGCATACAGAGAAGGGACGTACCATCATGGTATTGTAGTAAAAACCACACCTAAGCCAGTATTGGAGGCATCAGTTCTCAAAACAAAATGTTTTATTAATATGGAATCTTAAGTATAGGTCTTCGAAAAGATACTTTTAATCATTAAACTTTTCCGAGCTACGTCGGGAAAGTTCAAGAGGTTCCTTCACAGACTTTTTAAGGAAGTCGGATAAGATGCCTGTTAGATCAGCAAGATTCGGAATAAACCGTGCATAAAAATTTACAGAACCAAAAAAAGCTACACATGAGCTTCTTGGTTTTGGGGAATTTAAATTCTAATAAAGCTTTGATCTTACTGGGGAGAGGCTGCAGAGTGTTTATTAGAAAGTATCAGTCCAAGATATCTAATTTGTTATACCCAAGGAACCCGTTTTCTTCGGCTTGGCAGTGAGGCCATGTGAGCGTAACCTACGCAAAAACTGATGTTAATGTTTGGATATGTTCGCCCCACGTAGATGTCATTACGTAAATGTTATCAAAATAAACTGAAACATTTGGCATTTTACCCAAGACCTTTTTTTCATCAGTCTCACGTAGGTAGCACGGCAGTTATAAAACCGAAGGGCATAGTTTATACTGATCAGTCCTTGGTTTTGTAGGAAAAGCGGTTTTATGTTTTGAAGAAGGATCTAACATTACCTGATGTATGCCTGCGCAATTATCAATCTCTGAAAAGGGAAGAGTCATAAAATTTGTGTAGATCGCTCTATCTACAACCGAGTTATAGCTTTAAAGGGGCCTCTGAAAGTCAATAGCAAGTCTATATGAATTATCCCCCTTCTTTAACCATGACTACTGGTGAACAATATGAAGATACTGAAGGTTCAATGATCTTTAGTTTTAATAATTTGTCTACCTCTCTGTCAAATGCATCCTAAGGTGAACTGGAACTGGGTAAAATTTCTGTTTGATAGGATTGTCCGTCACTAAGTAAATCTTATGGACTACCGTGGAGGTAACCCCTGGAATATCAGTAAAGACATCTGAAAAGTTACTCAACATTGAAGTAGTCCATGTCTCTTATGGTCATCCAAAGTTTTTATTAATATTAATGTTGGTTGCGCCCGAGTGGTCAAAAGTCACCAAGTCATGTAGTTCTTCATCTTAGTCTAAGTTAGAGGTGTCAATTTACGCACACCTTACATTCTTTCAGTTGTCTTATCAATTTTCGTGGGGAAAAAACTAAGTCAAAGTTATTAAGGCAGTTAACCGAATTTCTTCGGTAATATTTCTTAAGGATGTTTAAATTTAAAGCTTAGGTTCCCCTTGACTTCTATGAGGTAGTCAATTTTCCCCACAAATTTTTAATACTTTATATGGACCTTTCCATGCTACTAATAATTTATTTGACTTGATAGGCAAAAGTACAAGAACTTCATCTCCTACTTTAAAACTTCTCCTCTGACTTCTGGAATCAAAATAGGTTTTGTACTGGTCCATTGAAAGCTTTGGTTTTGTCGAAACTATCTCAGAGGTCTCCTCAAGTTTGGATCTAAGGTCAAGGAGAAACTGGTAAGAAGACTGAACCTCAGCATTTACCCCCTCATTAGCCCAAAAGTCATGAAGGATGGACAATGGGGCCTCGGGCCCTGTCTACCATAGAGAAGTTCAAAAGGGAAAACCCCAAAGAGTCACTGGGAACTTCTCTCATGGCAAACAAAGCACAGGGTAGGTAACGTTTGCCACCCCTTAGGTTTAAGGGAGCAAAGTTTCCTTAAAAATGGATTTGAGAATCGAATGCTGGCGCTCAATCTCCCATTACATGGGGATGATAGGGTGTGGTGAAGAGGGCTTCACTCCCAGAAAATTTTGGTATAATATGTTGCATTAAGTCAGATTGTGAATTGTGCCCCACGGTCAGACAAAATTTCTCTAGGGATGCCCACTCTGGAGAAGATGGACAAAAGGGCTTAAAGCCACCTCTGTAGTAGTTATGGTTTTTAAGGGAAGGGGCTTCAGGGAAACTCGAAGCATAATCAAACTAATGTAATAATATCTATGTCCCCAGATGAAAGTGGAGAAAAAGGACCAACGATGTCAATAGCTACTCTTTCAAACGGTACCGTAAAGATTGGCATTTTGACCATAGGTACTCGCCTGGTGCTCGGGAGGATGGACAGTTGGCAAACTTTACACGATCTACAATAAGTAGTGACATCTGAGGACTTTTTTGGCCAAAAATGGTTTCCCTAATTTTATTTAAGGTTTTCGATGCGAGAAATGTCCGGCCACTGGCAGGTCTTGAGCCATTTTAAGAACAGTTTTCCCTGCATTGACTTGGAACAACCAGATGGATAGTCTATCTCATCTGAATTTATTTGAATACTGACTTGTACAAGATCCTTATATATTAAAATTTTATATGAAAAGTTTTTCCTTTGGATAACTTGATTTTGTTTAGCGGCATTATGGCAATTCTGAAGAGAAGGGCAATTAAGTTGTAAATTGACAAAGGAGTCCTTAGATATATCTAAAGGCTTAAAGTCAGGGAAAATCAAAGGATGGACAGTATGAGAAGCCTAGGCTTTGGTCTGAGCCCTAGTCAAGACATTTATGGTATCGGAGGTGATATCTTCACTTTCATCTAACAAGTGAACCGGTGATCCTTCTTCCTCGCTTTCGAGAGAAGCATCACTGGTTTTTAATCCCACATGAATCTCGCGAGACATTGTCTCATCGAACTTTCGAGCAGCTTCTCTGACTCTACGGGGAAGAGGATCTGAAACACTTATGTCCATCTTTGGTGATAAAAGGTCAACCTCAGAACTAAGAATGGCACCTTTTAAAATTCCTATTAGTTGGAGCAAGAAGTGAGGGAGTAGTACAGCTTCAGACCAACCTGTGAACCATTTAGACCTAATGTAACAACGGATGGTAGGAAAAGTGTCTGTACGGCCAAGTAGTCTGAAGTAAAAGCAGAGGAATGATTTTCTTTAAGATTAGGGAACAGCTTATCAGAAATGACTATACATTTTGCATCCAGTGTCTCGTAAAAGGTAGATACTTAAGCCCATAACTGTTCCTGAACAGAAGGGTGCTTGGTCATTACAGTCTTTAAAACATCTTCCAACTTTTGGACCTTCTTAGAAGGACAATCTGGACTTTTAATGTCCCTTAACACCACACAAATGACAAACAGGAATAAAAAAAGTCATTTTTACTTTCCCACTGGAGGCTTTGATTTCTTAAGGTTGATGAACCCTTTCCCTTAGGGTTCGATCCCTTTAGGTCTTTATAGGAATTGGGGAGCCTCAGCATACAGGTCAGCGCCCCATCAACTTCCTCAACTTTAATAGGTTCGTTCTCTGATGAATGTTCGTATGTGATGGGGAAGAGCTGTCAGGAACTGGTCAGCAACCCTGAAGTCTCGAAGGATTCATAACTGTGATCAATTCCTGAACTCTTATCCAAAAGTCGAACAAACGAAAGAGTGTTACCTGTAGCTGCTGAAAGTTCTGGCCAGGCTGTAAGGGGGGCATACCTGATATCTTTCTGTAAGAATTTGTGGTTTTTTTATATGCTTTAAGGGTTGCCTTCTTCAGTAGGTTATAATTACATATGATTCCCGTGACAAAGTTGCATAGAATTCAAGGCTGTTTCCAGGAAAAACATTCCTAACCTGGTAGCCCAGGTGTCAGCAGGCCATTCACAGAGGGTAGCAGTATTCTCAAACCTGATAATGTATGAAGTAATGTCTTCACCCTCTGTGAAGGGAGGTAAATTAGGTGTTGGAATATGTGCACTAGCTGCACGTTGTTCCATTACTCCTTCATCTAATTGCTGTTGTGAGAAAGTTAACTTTTTATTCTCTAATTCAAGGCGAGCTTGCTCGAGCTCGCGATCCTTTTCTCTCTCCCTTAACTCATATTCTCTATCCTTTGCTCTTTCCTCAAGTTCCCTTAATTTAACTTGCCCCCTCACGTATCTTTGCCCTTTTTCTTCACGTACTTTAGCTCTTTCCTCACGATCAAGTCTATCACGCTCTTTTTTGTCTTCTCTCTCTCTTTCTGTCTTTCTTGATTCTCTCTTTCAATTCGATCTCTTTCCTTTTTATCCTCTCTTTCTCTTTCTATTCTCTCTCTTTCAAGTCTTTCCTGGATTTTAGCACTAATGAAAGATTCTAAATTTTTTCCTGTTATTCCTAACTTCCAGCATTCATCCAAAACTGGTATTCCTCCATACTTGCAAGAATAACTTAAACTATCAGGGGAAATGAAACGGGTATTAAAGAAAACGGAGGGTTCAATTCCTGCTCCGCTCAAACTGTAAATAAACCAGAGGGCTCGTCCCCGCTTCAATTAAACAAATATGTATTAATGAAAACGAAAGGGTTCTATGCCGCTCCCAGCAAACAGTAAGTAGAGTGGGGTCACTTGACCCTCCAATCTTCTCACCAACAAATCAAGAGTGTCCTATGGGCAGTTCCCTTGATATAATGAAGAGCTCAATGAAACAATTTGTCACTGGAAAATCTCGGGGTCCCTATAGTCTAATCCTCCAAAGTGGTTTTAAGCTCGCATGAAAGATGACAGAATTAAATATTATATCCTGCCTGACTTGACTTACAAAAAATTGAGACTATAACAATCACCAAATCTTTTAAATACCTGTACCGTTAGTCCTACCATAGAGAATGATTACTCATGGCTGGTGTTAAACCCTCTGTGGTATGCGGCGTAGAAGTTCCAATGGTAGATTCGGATGGAGTTGAATCTTAATTCAGTAGAGAAAATCCTGGCAAGGTCGCCACTTGTGAAGGCTTTCTCAGCCCTGTAACAACTTCAGTCAGTATTACTCAGGGCTGGCTCCTCCTCAGGAAATTAGTGAATAGAAAAAGAAAAAAATAACAGACAAAAAATAAACACTTTATTAGTAGAAAATATAAAATGTAAAACACTTAAAAATGAATATTAATCCTACATTAAAGAAAATGAAAAATGAAAAATATAAATGATAATGAATTCAACGTAATAGGGGTTTTCTGGTGTTGGTGACACTGTTGTTGAAATTGTAGCCGTTGCTGATGTGGGGGGGGTCGCAGGTGTTGGTGACCCCCACTGGTAGTTTTACAGTATACCAGTGGTAATCTTTACCGAAGACAGGAGATCAGGTGCTTGACCGCTGTAATGATGAGGGGTTATGTCCTGATTCTTCTACAGGTGCACAGGCACGTAATACTATATTGGGACGTCTCCAGGACGTTAGTTCCTTCTCCTGTTCTGCTCGTTGATTGACAGGTGACCCTCACTGTCATCCAAGAGTAGTGTTGGGAGCTGTGAGTCGAGTGATTTACTGTTTGACCAGAGGGCCCCCCACGTCACCTTTCGAGGGGGGGTGGAAGAGGGAGGGGAAGGGTATCCCGGGGCTAGACTGACCCTACGTTTAAAAAGCAGCCGGCGTCAAACTATCACTTTAGAGGTGGGGGAGAAAAGGGCCGGAAAAACGGGGGCTAGACCCGACCCTACCCTTTAACGAGTAGCCGGCAATGAAACTATTGTTACTATATATTCCTTCTCTACTCCTATCTACTGAACTTTTCCCTCACACTGGGTGTTAGTGGACTGGTGTGGGTCACATCCTGGGTGTTAGTGGATTGAAGTGGTTAGCATCCTGGGTGTTAGTGGGACTGGTGTGGGTCACACCTTTTTGTTAGTGGACTTTTGGGTTTGGGCTCATCCTATGTGTTAAAGGACTGGTGTGGGTCACATCCTGGGTGTTAGTGGACTGGTGTGGGTCACATGATGGATGTTACTGGATTGATGTGGGTCACATCCTGAGTGTTAGTGGACTGTTGTGGGTCACATTCTGAGTGTTAGTGGATTGGTGTGGGTCACATCCTGAGTGTTAGTGGACTGGTGTGGGTCACATCCTGGGTGTTAGTAGACAGGTGTGGGTCGCATCCTGGGTGTTAGTGGACTGGTGTGGGTCACATCCTAGGTGTTAGTGGACTGGTGTGGGTCATATGTGTTAATGGACTGGTGTGGGCCATATCCTGGGTGTTACTGGACTGGTGTATGTCACATCCTGGGTGTTAGTGAACTGGTGTGTCTCATCATGGGTATTAGTGGACTGGTGTGGATCACATCATGAGTGTTAGTGGACTGGTGTGGGTCACATCCTGGGCATTAGTGGATTGAAGTGGGTCTTATCCTGGGTGTTAGTGGACTGGTGTGGGTCACATCCTAGGTGTTAGAGGACTACTGTGGGTCACATCCTGGGTGTTAGTTGTGTTGTTGGCATCCTGGGTGTTAGTGGACTGGTGTGGGTCACATCCTCTGTGTTAGTGGACTGGTGTGGGTCATATCCTTTGTGTTTGTGGATGGTGTGGTCCCATCATGGGGGTGTGGTAACCTGATTTTTATCACATCCTGGAGGACTTTTGTTTGGGGCAATCCTGGTTGTTAGGGACTGGGGTGGGTCACATCCTGGTGTTCGTGCACTAGTATGGGTATATCCTTGGTGTTAGTGGACTTGTGGGGAGTCCCTTATCGGTTGTCAGTTGAAATGGTGGGTCCATCCTGGGTTTAGGGACTGATGTGGGTCACATCCTTGTGGACTGGTGTGGGTCACTACTTGTGTTAGTGGGGCTTGTGTTGGTCTCATCCCATGTGTTTTAAGGACTGCTGTGGGTTCCATCCTGGTGTTACTGGATTTATGTGGGTCACATCCCGAGTGTTAGTGGATTGGTGTGGGTCACATCCTGGTGTTAGTGGACTGGTGTGGGTCACATCCTGGGTGTTGTAAGACTGGTGTGGGTCGCATCCTTGGTGTTAGTGGATGGTGTGGGTCACATCCTGGTGTTAGTGGACTGGTGTGGGTCATATCCTGGGTGTTAATGGACTGGTGTGGGGCCAAAATCTGGGTGTTATGGACTGGTGTAGTCACATCCTGGGTGTTAGTGAACTGGGTGTGTGTCTCTCATGGGTATTAGTGGACTGGTGTGGATCACATCATGAGTGTTAGTGGACTGGTGTGGGTCACATCCTAGGTGTAGACTACTGTGGGTCACATCCTGGGTGTTAGTTGACTGAAAGGTCATATCCTGGGTGTTATGGACTGGTGTGGGTTCGCATCTGGGTATTTTGTGGACTGGTGTGGGGTCATATCATGGGTGTTAGTGGACTTGTTTGGGTAGCTTCTTGGTGTTAGGAACTGGTGTGGGTGTCCTCCTGGGTGTTAGTGAACTGGTGTATTGGGCATCTGGGCGTTAGTGGATGGTTGTGGGTCACATTCCCCGTGTTAATTTGGGCTGGTGTGGGTCATATCCTTGGTGTTAGTGGATGATTTTTTTATCACATCCTGGAGGATTTTTGGGTCACATCCTGGTTTTTAGTGGATGGTGTGGGTCACATCCTGGGTGTTGTGGGACTAGTATGGGTCATATTTCCTTGGTGTTAGTGGACTTGTGTGATATATTATCGGTGTCACTTGACTGGTGTGGGTCCCATCCTTGGTGTTAGTGGACTGATGTGCGTCACATCCTTGTGGACTGGTGTGGGTCACATCCTGGGTGTTAGTGGACTGGTGTGGGTCACATCCTGGGTATTAGTGGACTGGTGTGGGTCACATCCTCTGTGTTAGTGGACTGGTGTTGGTCATATCCTGGGTGTTAGTGGACTGATGTTGGTCACATCCTGGAGGACTGATGTGGGTCATCCTAGGTGTTAGTGGACTGATGTGGGTCACATCCTGGGTGTTAGTGGACTGGTGTGGGTCATATCCTGGGTGTTAGAAGACTGGTGTGGGTCACATCCTGCGTGGTAGTTCACTGGTGTGGGTATCATCCTAGGTGTTAGTGGACTGGTGTGGGTGGCATCCTGGGTGTTAGGGGACTGGTGTTGGTAGCATCCTTGGTGTTAGTGTACTGGTGTTGGTGGCATCCTGGGTGTTAGTGGACTGGTGTGGGTCACATCCTGGGTGTTAATGGACTGGTGTTGGTAGCATCCTGGGTGTTATTGGACTTTTGTTTGGGAGCATCCTGGGTTATGTGGACTGGTGTGGGTCAATCCTGGGGGGTTAAAGGACTGGTGTGGGGTTACATTCCGGGTGTTAATGGACTGGGTGTGGTAGCATCCTGAGTGTTAGTGGACTGGTGTGGGTCTCATCTGGGTGTAGTGGATGGTGTGGGTTTCACTCTGGGTGTTAGTGGATGATGTGGGTCACTCCTGGGTGTTGGTTGATTGAAGTTGGTCACATCCTGGTGTTAGTGGACTGGGGTGGGTCAGATCCTGAGTGTTTTGTGGACTTGTGGGGTCAAAATCCTGGATGTTATGGACTGGTGTGGGTCACATCCTGGGTGTAGTGGAATGGGTGGGTTTGCCATCCTGGGTTTTAGGGATGGTGTGGGTCACTCCTGGGTGTTAGTGGGGCTGGTGTGGGTCACATCTTGGATGTTAGTGGACTGGAGTGGGTCACATCCTGGGTGTTAGTGGACTGGTGTGGGTCACATCATGGGTATTAGTGGACTGGTGTGGATCACATACTGGGTGTTAGTAGTCTTGTGTGTGTCACTTCCTGCGTGTTTGTTGACTGGTGTGGGTCGTATCCTGGGTGTTAGTTGACTGGTGTGGGTCACATCCTGGGTGTTAGTTGACTGGTGTGGGTCACATCATGTGTGTTAGTGGACTGCTGTGGGTCGCATCCTGTGTGTTAGTGGACTGGTGTGGGTCACATCCTGGGTGTTAGTGGGCTTGTGTGGGTAACATCCTGGGTGCTAGTGGACTGGTGGGGTCACATTTTGGGTGTTTTTGGACTGGTGTGGGTCACATCCTGGGTGTTAGTGGACTGGTGTGGGTCACATCCTGGGTGTTAGTTGACTGGTGTGGGTCACATCATGTGTGTTAGTGGACTGCTGTGGGTCGCATCCTGTGTGTTAGTGGATTGGTGTGGGTCGCATCCTGGGTGTTAATGAACTGGTGTTGGTCGCATCATGGGTGTTAGTGGACTGGTGTGGGTCGCATCCTGGGTGTTAGTGGACTGGTGTGGGTCACATCCTGGGTATTAGTGGACTGGTGTGGGTCACATCCTGGGTGTTAGTGGACTGGTGTGGGTCACATCTTGGGTGTTAGTGTGTCATAGGGGTTCTTAAAGGAAATTTTAGGGTTGAAGGTAGACACACTTGTTGGATGGTAACGCTATATTGTCAGACTGTGGTAAGGAAGGGATGAGCCCAGCCTGCCGTGTCAATGCATGGATGTCTATCTGCTGACTGAGAGGGAGGCAGAGGTACGAACGTACACATGCGCATCCTGTGACATCACACAAACAGTAACTCGGCCTAAAAGGGATCTTCTATATAAAGCACATTGATTGTACTATGATATTCTATACAACACATATAAGGGGGATCAGCAAATATGCTGACAGCTCGGTGATGTTACATATGTCGTCTCGACATACGCTACTATACTATAGGTTGAACAGGCAGGTGGTTCTGGGCTGATTCTATACAATAACTAAGACATATATAGCTTAGAACTAATGGATGGTATCATAATGGATGTTAACATAATGAGTTTTACATACTGGGTGTTAACGTAATCACTTTTAACGTATTGCATTGCGATTTATAAGAACCATTCATTGAACAATATGGATGGAATTGATCGATCAATCTGTATTCATGCCCTCTACGGATTCTGAGGAAATAAATATACAGTGGACCCCCGGTTAAAGATATTTTTTCACTCCAGAAGTATGTTTAGGTGCCAGTACTGACCGAATTTGTTCCCATAAGGAATATTGTGAAGTAGATTAGTCCATTTCAGACCCCCAAACATACACATACAAACGCACTTACATAATTGGTCGCATTCGGAGGTGATCGTTATGCAGGGGTCCACTGTATATATACAAGGTGAAATTAACAGCTAAGGCATCTGGTGCACTCAGATCATTACTGTCAAATTCTCAGAACACGGAGGGAACGTGAACACAAAAAAAAAAAAATTCTGAAAAACTGATCAGTAATAAAAAACAGTTGACAATTTCCTTCATCTCGGACAACTGTACATACAGACTATGTACATTTAAACCCAATTCTGCGAGGGTGAGGTTTACATATGCAGAATGGTTATCATCTCTGGGAGGATTGAATTCCTCTGCAATGGCTAACACATGCCTTGACTGAGGGAGATCTGAACGAGTATCTACGAAAGATGCTTGTGGGTTTCTCATTACTTGTCGAGTACGCAAGGAGTAACGACATTCGGGTTGAATATCTGACTGAGTATTTGAGGTAGAGGGTACAGAGTCAAGAGGATTTTCAGCATCTGTCACATTAGCCTGGGTAGCAATATCATCAACATCGCATACTAATTTCATATGATCTAAATGCGATTCTTTGTACTTACCCGTACTAATTTCTCTAACCTTATACTTATTGCCAGAGTTATGTTCTACAACTCGATAAGGGCCAACAAACTTTTGATCGAGCTTAGGCATTTCGGATGTTTTGTTGAAATTTGTCAGCATTACTCTTGAACCTACTTTAACTTTTGATGGTTTAGCATGGCTATTAGTTACTCTAGTAAATTCTGCTGTTGATTTATGAAGTGTTTCATGGATTCTTCTAAAAACACTCTGAGCCATGCTTGTACGAGTTGCTACGAAATCATCAGGGTTGTACTTGGGTTTCGGAGTGGAATATAACAACTCATAGGGTAAACGCTTGTCTACACCATACAATGCATAATGTGGAGTATCACCTATGGAAGCATTGTAAGCAGAATTTATGGCACATTGGACATCTGGTATAACTTCATCCCAAGTTTCACTATTGGGGTTGATAGTGGCTCTCAGGACATCAAGTACAGTGGACCCCCGCTTAATGATCACCTCCAAATGCGACCAATTATGTAAGTGTATTTATGTAAGTGCGTTTGTACGTGTATGTTTGGGTGTCTGAAATGGACTAGTCTACTTCACAATATTCCTTATGGGAACAAATTCGGTCAGTACTGGCACCTGAACATACTTCTGGAATGAAAAAATATCGTTAACCGGGGGTCCACTGTACTTTCTTATTGGTTCGTTCAGCTAACCCATTGCTGGCAGGATGATGAGGAACAGTGGTAGGTTTAGAGATCTTGTACAAAGTACACAAATTTTCAAGAATCTCATTACAGAATTCACCTCCATTATCTGTAACTAAGGACTTAGGTGTGGTATGCCTGCAGTTAATGCGTTCTTTAAACGCTTTAGCTACTGTCTCTGCAGTCTTATCTGCAATAGGAACTAACTCAATATCTGGTGAAATGGTCTACCATAACACACAGATGTTTGTTGCCTTGGAGGGAACATTTAAAATTGGTTAATAAATCAAGGGCAACTCTTTCCCATGGTTCGCTAGTGGTTGGGTACACTTGGATTGGTTTAGGACCATTGACATTTCCTTTATGTTGCATACAAACACTACATTTCTTAACATACTCTGAAATGTCAGTTGCCATTCGTGGCCAAAAGTATTTCATTCAGGCTTGTTTCACGGAACGATCCATACCAGGGTGTGCAACACCTGGTGCATCATGAACTAGCTGTAGAGCTACGTTCACTAGTGACTGTGGAATTACTAACTGGTACACTCTTCTGCTTGGAGTACCCAACTCGGCTGTTCGATACAGTAATTCTTGGCTCATTACAAAGTCACTAATGGGTGCTGGTGGCTTCACAGTAAGAATAAGATCTTCCTGGAGCAGGAATCGAATCACACCAGACCACATGGGATTTGTTCTTTGCGCATTCTTTACATCCTCGACAGTAAATGGAGGATCTGCAGTAACTACAGTAACGTGTCATGATAAAGCATCTGCGACTACATTTGACTTGCCAGGTAAATGTTCAAAAGTGGGATTGAACTCTTAGATAGTCAAGGTCCATCTGGCTAACCTTCCAGTAGGTTGTTTATTCTGGAATAATGGTATCAATGGTGCATGGCCTGTCAAGACATGAACAGGGTACTGGTAAATAATGTCTCGGAAGTGCTTCAAAGACCATACTATTGCTAAAGCTTCTTGCTCCATTACTGTATAATTACGTTCAGCTTTTGTAAGGACTCGGCTAGGAAATGCAAATGCGTTGTACTTGCTATCAGTCTTCTGAGCTAGTACGGCATCTATGCCAATTGAACTAGCATCAGTTGTCAGATAGAAGGGCTTAGAAAAATCTGGGAATTTCAAAATAGGAGCGGAGGTTAGCTTTTCTTTTAGTGTCTGGAATGCTCTTTCTTGATAGAAGGTCTAAATGAAAGGAGCATCTTTCTTAAGTAATTCAGTTAGCGGAGCTGCTATTGAAGAAAAATTAGCAATGAAAGATCTGTAGAAACCTGCTAGACCCGCAAAGGATCTTACAGCATCAGCAGTTTTGGGAGTTGGAAAATTTAATACTGCTGTTACTTTACTTCAGTCAGTCGTAACCCCTCTAGGAGTGACTACGTGACCCAGAAACTTAATTTCTGATCTGAAAAATTGACATTTAGACAGTTTGATCTTTAAATTGGCTTCTTCAAGCTTACCAAGTACTATATCAAGTCTTTTCAGGTGTGTATCCACGTCTTCGGACATGACGATTACGTCATCTAAGTACACCATAAGTGCTTTACCTATAAGACCTCTAAAGATATTGGTCATGAGTCTAGAAAACGTGATAGGAGAAGATCATAATCCAAAAGCCATTCGAAGGAAGTGATAATGACCTGTGGGAGTAGAGAATGTGGTTAACTCTTGGCTGTCCTTGTGAAGAGTGACTTGCCGAAACCCTTGTAACAAGTCCAGGGTCGAGAAGACATTGTTATCTCCAATGTTGCGTAAAAGATCACCTAGTACAGGAAGTAGGAAGCGATATGGAATAGTTTTCGCATTTAACTTCCTAAAGTCAATCACCGGGCGCCAAGTGCCATCCTTCTTAGGCACTAGGATTAAGGGCGCATTCCAGGGTGAATTGGTATGTGCAATAACTCCATCATCGAGCATTTGATTGATCAGTTCTTCTGCGACAGCAACTTGGGAATGAGGCATTCTGTATGCAGGTATATAGATAGGTCTAGTACCAGGTTCAAGTGGAATATGATGGGACAATAGTTCGTTATACCCATCTTCTCACCTGGTAAGGCAATGGCTTTACAACGTTTGTTCAACACAGTCAACAAACGCTTGACTTCGTCTGGGAAGTCAGTGGGAGCTAAGTCTTTCTCCTCAACTGGTGGAATGGATTGATCCAGTGGAGTGGATGAGGTCTCCCCTGTTGAAATAGCACCGACCCACTGGTCAGGTGACACGTAATCCTGTACTTGAACAGGGTAAGGATAGTGAACTAGGACAACGAGATTGGTATTTGCTCTGAGATGAACACTGTGACCCGAAGTGTTAGCAAGGAATAAATGGATCTTACTGTCTCTTACAACGTGTAAGGAAGGTTCAACAAATAAACCCTTGACCTTGCAGGAATCAACTAGGACGTTATCACCATCTGGAACATTAGGAACAAAAACAGACACTCTAGTGAGAGGTCTAGCTGCAACAGAGACGTCTTTCTGCAGACGGCATGTGACATCAACAAGAGATGGCATTACTAGTTTCAAGTAATCATTTTCTGACAAGGCATCCCCTGTGGAGAAACTACTACTTGAACTAGCAGTCATTGCAGGGATAGGCTGTGCACTCAAGGCAGTCTGAGTGTCCCTGGACACTTGAGGCAACGGAACACTATCTTGCATGTCTGAAGGTGTAGGTGGAACACAGATGGGAGTGACAGAGTTACTAGTGCCTGACCACTTGGGTACGCTACTGGAGAATGCATTGGCTTGTAAGGACTTAATCCGTACATCATACTCTGTGGCAGTATGGCAGATTTCTGATCCAAGCTGGTAACCCCAAAATGGAACGATCAAGTTGTCAATTTGAGCATGCCATTGGTAAGGGTCGAACACAATGCGTAAGTCTTGCATGGAAGCAAATCCCAGTAGGAGGCCGACAACAAGAAAAGCAGCAGTAAAGTCTCTACCCTGGATAGAGAAGGTGAGCGAAGTCTGCCCTCGGACTCACAGAAAGGAACCAGCTACTCCACTAAAGGAGGTTACAGTAGTTGATTCAATGAGGAGAATGAGTCGTAACTGCTTCTCTTTAAACAAGCTAGACCTGATGATATTAACTTGCGCACCAGAATCCATGAACACATGAACGGGCGCATTATGGATAGAAGCTTGTACTAAGGGACCTATCGTTTCGTTAGGAGTTATGTGCAAACAGAAAGGTGGGTTGTCATCGAAGAAGGCATTTTCTACTTCATCCCCAAATTCCTCTACGTCCGAGACGTGTGAAGCACCATCAACAGCGAGGTTGTATTCTCAAGGCTGGCTAAGGATTCATAGGAATTTTGATCTGGGATGGTGTACTCATTATCACCTACTGTCACAACTGGACGAGTAGACTGGGGTGCTTGGATTCCCTTGAATTGGAAGAATGAGCCTGGTTCTGGTTAGTTTGAGAACCACAACGTCTGTTTCCTCTCCTGGCTCTGCAGTTGGAATGACCACGGAAAGATCTAGAGTACTGCAGGTTGTAGAGAGCATTGCACTCAGATGTGTAATGTCCATGTATTCTATGATAAGTACTGTAGGGAAGATCTGACTGGTAGTCATCATCAGCACGACGCCTCTTAGGGTGACTTATCTGGACAATTAATTGCAATATGGCCACGGTAACCACAATTGTAGCAGGTTCTTTGACTGTGGGTACTGTACATACTACGGGTGCTACAGGAATGATGGCCCTTAACACTAGTTTTGGATGATGGACGCGAGTGATTTAGATTGGGGGTTTTGGTAGTAGCACAAACTAGAGGAAGTACAGGAGTAGACAAAGTGGTTGGCGTAGGCTTACGATAAGGGAAGGTTCCCTCAGGACACAAATTACGTACATGGATGAGAGCTGCGAGCGGTCCCATAGTAGTATCTAGAGGACTTGAATTGTACACATACATAGATGTCGGTGGCATTAGTTGTTTGATAACTCCGAATGCTGCTAATTTAGCAAACCCTTCAAGGGCTGGTTTATCGTTATCTTTAAGGTACTTGGAATTTTGACCTGCTTTAACAAATGAGGACATTAGGTTATTAAGACGAAGGGCAAACTCATCTAATGACTCTTCTGGCCTCGGAGCTGTACACACTAATTCCTTGAGAACAACAAAAGGATCGGTTTCTCGCACCGGTTCAAGATAGTTGCGAATTAACTGTTCATAATCTTGCCACCTGGTTAGGTCTTGAAAGTCCTTCATACGAATTAAGTTAAACACATGTGAGGCGGCTGGAGAACGGGCTAGACTCCCCTTTCTGATACTGATTAAACAACTCTCAGATGGAAGACCATCAACTGAAGCATTAGCTCTGGCTTGAACAGTGGTAAACCAACCTTCTAGGTTGTCTGGATTACCATTGAACAATGGCATAACATCAATTTCTTCGTAAACGTTACAGGAAGTAAGTGTGAAATAAATGCAGTGAGAAGCAGGGGTGTTGTGGGGACAATAAGGGAACACTATATCAACATCCTGGGTCCCAGCAGGGGTGTTGTGGGGACAATAAGGGAACACTATATCAACATCCTGGGTCCCAGCAGGGGTGTTGTGGGGACAATAAGGGAACACTATATCAACATCCTGGGTCCCAGCAGGGGTGTTGTGGGGACAATAAGGGAACTCTATATCAACATCCTGGGTCCCAGCAGGGGTGTTGTGGGGACAATAAGGGAACACTATATCAACATCCTGGGTCCCAGCAGGGGTGTTGTGGGGACAATAAGGGAACACTATATCAACATCCTGGGTCCCAGCAGGGGTGTTGTGGGGACAATAAGGGAACACTATATCAACATCCTGGGTCCCAGCAGGGGTGTTTTGGGGACAATAAGGGAACACTGTATCAATATCCTGGGTCCCAGCAGGGGTGTTGTGGGGACAATAAGGGAACACTGTATCAATATCCTGGGTCCCAGCAGGGGTGTTGTGGGGACAATAAGGGAACACTATATCAACATCCTGGGTCCCAGCAGGGGTGTTTTTGGGACAATAAGGGAACACTATATCAACATCCTGGGTCCCAGCAGGGGTCTTGTGGGGACAATAAGGGAACACTATATCAACATCCTGGGTCCCAGCAGGGGTGTTGTGGGGACAATAAAGGAACACTATATCAACATCTGGGGGTCCCAGACTTTTCAACATCTTTCCAGAAGATATCCGAAACACTGCTGGAACAAGTGTAGAAGCCTTCAAGAGGAAACTAGACAAGTATCTTCACCAGGTGCCAGATCAACCAGGCTGTGATGGATATGTGGGGCAGCAGGCCTCCAACAGCAACAGCTTGGTTGACCAGGCAAGCACCAGACAAACCTGGCCTATGGCTGGTCTCAGAGAGTAGATAAACTCTCGAAACTCTTCAAAGGTATATCAAAGGTAAAGGTACAGTGTGTAATTACAATGTTGGTTGTTAAGTACAAAGTGAGTATCATGCCGGGTTATATCAGGCACACTAATACTAGTACATAATTACAATGTTGGTTTTTTAAAGTACAAAGGTGATTTATCATGCTGGGGTATATCAGGCACACTAATACAGTTACATAATTAAAATTTGTTGGTTGTTAAGTACAAAGTGAGTATCATGCTGGGGTATATCAGGCACACTAATACTAGTACATAATTACAATGTTGGTTGTTAAGTACAAAGTGAGTATCATGCTGGGGTATATCAGACACACTAATACTAGTACATAATTACAATGTTGGTTGTAAGTACAAAGTGAGTATCATGCTGGGGAAATATCAGGCACACAAATACTAGTACAAAATTACAATTTTGGTTGTTAAGTACAAAGTGGTATCATGCTGGGTTATATCAGCACACTAATACTAGTACATAATTAAAAATGTTGGTTGTTATGTACAAAATGAGTATCATGCCGGGGTATATCAGGTACACTAATACTAGTACATAATTACAATGTTGGTTGTTAAGTACAAAGGAGTATCATGCTGGGTTATATCAGGCACACTAATACTAGTACATAATTACAATGTTGGTTTTTAAAGTACAAAGTGAGTATCATGTGGGGTATATCAGACACACTAATACTAGTACATAATACAATTGTGTTGTTAAGTACAAAGTGAGTATCATGCTGGGGTATATCAGGCACACAAATACTAATACATAATACAATGTTGGTTTTTAAGTAAAAAGTGAGTATCATGCTGGGTATATCAGGCACACTAATACTAGTACATAATTACAATGTTGGTTGTTAAGTACAAGTGAGTATCTGCCGGGGTATATCAGGCACACTAATACTAGTAACATAATTACAATGTTGGTGTTAAGTACAAAGTGAGTATCATGCGGGGGTATATCAGGCACACTAATACTAAGTACAAAATTTACAATGTTGGTTAAGTACAAAGTGAGTATAAATGCTGGGGTATATCAGGCACACTAATACTAATACATAATTACAATGTTGGTTGTTAAGTACAAAGTGAGTATCATGCTGGGTATATCAGGCACACTAATACTAGTACATAATTCAATGTTGGTTTTTTAAGTACAAAGTGAGTATCATGCTGGGGTATATCAGGCACACTAATACTAGTACAAAAATTACAATGTTGGTTGTTAAGTAAAAAGTGAGTATCATGGTGGGGTATATCAGGCACACTAATACTATTTACAAAATTAAAAATTTTGGGTTTAAAGTACAAAGTGAGTATCATGCCGGGGTATATCAGGCACACTAATACAAATACATAATTACAATGTTGGTTGTTAAGTCCCAAAGTGAGTATCAGGGCCGGGGTATATCAGGCACACAAAATACTTGTACATAATAACTACTTAAATCTAGACAAGATGACAGTGATTAACTTGTATTATTAAATATTTATTTAATTTTAAATGTGAGGTAGCCAAGGTAGAGGTTAATAAAATAATAATCTTGAAGTTGAACATAAAAAAAAACAATAATACAATTAATGGAAACAAACAGAAATATTTCATGGACTGCAAGATGTTTAATACACTAGAGCTCCTATAATATAAATAACTGAATAGAAGTAGGTTTGGTTTTATGGTTTATACGGGCCACGGGGTCAATGTCCCTGTGGCCCGTCTGTGATCAGGCCCATGGTAGATCAGGGCCTGATAAAACTAGGCGTTACTCTAGCCGAACGCAACTTGACATAAGAACAAAACCCTGTCTGGTCAGGTACAGGTCCCCATCACAAATCCGGCATCATGGGGACCTGTAGTGTGCCGGATTACTGAGTTTGCCGGATTACAGAGTGGTTAGGTTAGAATACACTTAATAAAATTAACCAACTTGACTTACACAAAGTTCATTGAACATTAGCAAATATTGAACATTTCCGCTACTTTGAGTTCAATTTCAAGGTACTTTTCGTCATGGAAGCAATCAAAATCATGTCTATTTCTGTAATATATCTTCCATTCTATCAAATGAGTCCAAAAAAATGAGAATACAATCATAAAAGCCATACGAAAATATACTGCAAAGAGGCAGCTAATGGCTGAGAAGTGAACTCTTTTATTTATCATCCATCGTTTTTATTTTTGTTATACGTTTCAATGAGATAGCCCAACAAACAACCGAGAAAAAAAAATATTTACCAAAAATCACACATGGCACGCCCAAGCCAGGTACTGGAAATAAGTCACTTTGACTTTTCTGGGTTATCCCAGGTTCTCTATACATACACTGTTATGTATGATAATCTATGTAACTATTTGTGTATACCTGAACAAACTTATTTACTTCTAGTCTGTCAATTGACTACAAGAAACCATCCATTCACTTATTTCAACTACCCAATAAAGTGGTCAGAAATTGGCAATTTGGCCAATTTCACACAAATTTCAATAGATGTCAATTTCAAAATAGGGTCCAGAATAAACAGTGTAGACATTCCTGGCACTAAAATAACATTTTCTCTGTTCATTAGTCACGGCTCCAGGCCCCTCTTATATTACTCTTGCTTACCATTTGGAATTTTTATTCACAAAAAATAGAAGATTTACTGTTATGCAGACTGCTGCATTCTTGACTACATATTGGAATTTGGAGTGGCAGGCGGACAGGTATTGGACGGTGACGTCATTTGTTTACTCTTGAGCTCCGCTAAAGAATAGAACATTTTTGCTACTATGAGTGCAATTTCAAGGCACTTTTCGTCCTGAAAGCAATCAAAATCATATCTACTTCTGTAATATATCTCTCATTCTATCAAATGAGACCGAAAAAATGAAATACAGGTCCGCCATCACAAATCCGCAATCAGTTATTCGGTTCCTTCAGTTATTTCCCGGGACTAAATTTTGGCTAGCATAATTTTTAAATTTCCAGGGTTCCCATACCAAAACCCGCTGGTACTGTTTGGTGGCGCTACTTGCTGCATAAGTCATTCTAATTTCTTTTTCTCCATTTATTGTTTTAACCTGCATACTTTTAGCCCTAGCCATGGTTCCAATGAATAAAAGAAATGCTTCTCATTATGTAAAAACACCCACACAGTACATTATTAAAGATAAGGTGACTTTGAAGCCCCTGTCGGTTGTCATGAACTCAGTCTCATGAAGCAGGAGAATATGCTTTATTATTACACTAATATCAACACTGCAGCTTATTTGCCTATCACAATTAATCTATGACATAAGAAACAATATAAATAACATAAAACATGTTAAATACTCCAGAATAAATAATATTTGGATAACAATGAGCAGTTCCACAGAGTTATGAAGAGATATGGAAACAAATACCATTCTCCTATCCTTGTCTTGGGGGCTTATATTAGAGAAAACGGAGTATAGCACAGGGCTAACTATGATATTCACTCGTACTCCACCATAAACATGAAACAAAGAAGTTATTTTCTCTCTATAGATTATCACACATAGCAGCATATGTGTAGAGAACCTAGGATAACCCAAAAAAGTCAATGTTGCTTATTTTTAGTACCTGGCTTGGGTTAGCCATATATGATTTTTGTAAATATTCGATTCCCAGCTAGGGTAGAAACACTAGGTGTGTTTCTTTACACCTGTTGTCTATGTTCACCCATCAGTAAATGGGTGCCTGGGTGTTAGCCGACTAGTGTGGGTGTTATCCTGGGACACTGACCTAATTTTCTTGAAATACTCAGCATAAGAAGTGCCTTTCTATACAGTAGAATGTCATTGAGTTTAGTAGGCCTGTATACCTTTTACTTGTACGTGTAGTAAATAAAAAGGGATTATTATTATTTTATTATTTTCTCATTGTTTGTTGGGTTATCTTATTCAAACTTGGGGAATGTATGAGGAAAGATACTTCTTCACTACACCAGAAATGAAAGAAATCAGACCATAAATAGCGGAGTTCACTTCTCAGCCGTTAGCGAACAACTTAGCGGTATATTTTGTATTTTTTGTTATGGTTATATTCTCATTTTTTCGGTCTCATTTGATAGAATGAAAGATATATTAAAAGAAATAGATATGATTTTGATTGCTTCATGACGAAAAGTACCTTGAAAATGCGCTCACAGTAGCGAAGCTCAAGAGTAAACAAATGACGTCATGTCCAATACCTGTCCGCCTGCCAGTCTAAATTCCCTATGGAGTCAGAATGGCTTGACATTATTTATACAATTATTACAATAATGCAGCAGTCTGCTTAACAGTTAATCTTCTATTTTTTTTTTTTTTTTTTTTTGTGAATAAAAATTCCAAATGATAGCAGGGGCCTTTAGCTGTGACTAATGAACAGAGAAAATGTTATTTTAGAGCCAGGAATGTCTACATTGTTTATTTCTGGCCCTATTTTGAAATTGGCATCTGTTTTAAATTTGTGTGAAATCAGCCAAATTGCCAATTTCTGACCATTTTATTGGGTAGTTGAAATAAGTGAATGGGCAGTTTTCTTGTACTCAGTTGACAGACTAGAAGTAAATAAGTTTATTCAGGTATACACAAATACAGTTACATAGATTATCATACATAGCAGTGTATGTATAGAGAACCCAGGATAACCCAAGAAAAGTCAAAGTGACTTATTTCCATTACCTGGCTTGGGCTTGCCATATATGATTTTTGGTAATATTTTTTTTTCGTTGGGTTTTTTGGGCTATCTCATTGAAACTTGGGGAATGTATGGGTGGAAAAATGCTTCTTAACGTACAACAAAAATAAAAAAGACGGACGATAAATAAGGAGTTCACTTCTCAGCCATTTTGCCGCCTCTTTGCAGTATATTTTCATTTGGTTTTTATGGTTGTATTCTCATTTTTTTGGACTCATTTTATAGAATGGAAGATATTTTTACAGAAATAGACATGATTTTTTATTGCTTTCTTGATGAAAAGTATCTTAAAATGAGCTCAAAGTAGCGGAAATGTTCGATTTTTGCCCATGTTCTAGAACTGTGTAAGTCAAGTTGGTTAATTTTATTAAATGTGTTCTAACCTAACCACTCTGTAATCCCGCAAACTCAGTAATCCCGGCACACTACAGGGCCCACTGATGCCGGATTTGTGATGGAGGACCTTTATAACCATAAAAAACATACATAAATATAACCCTAAGCGGCCGCTAACGGCTGAGAAGTGAACTCCGCTATTTAGGTCTGATTTCTTTCATTTTTGGTGTACATGAAGAAGTATCTTTCCTCATACATTGCCCAAGTTTGAATAAGATAACCCCAAAAAACAACTGAGAAAAATAATATAATAATAATAATAATGTCTTTATTCACTACACAAAAAATGTGCAAGGTATACAGGCCCAGCTGACATCAGTGACATACTACTATATGGAAAGCCGCTTGTTATGGCTGAGTAAATTTCAAGAAAATTATGGTCAGTTTCCCAGGATAACTCCCACACTAGTCGGCTAAAAAAACCCATGTACTCATTTATTGTTGGGTGAACATATACAACAGGTTTTAAAGAAACATGCCTAATGTTTCTAAACCCCGCTGGGAAATCAATTCGTGGTCAGAAAAGTGGCAGATGCAGTTCAATGTAGATAAATGCAAGGTTCTGAAGCTTGGGGGTTATCTTAAGTAGCAACCTTAAACAAAGACAGTAGTACCTAAGTGTACTTAACAAAGCAAATGGATTACTGGGATTTGCATCTAGAAGTGTAAGTAACAGATGTCTAGCAGGTATTTTACAGCTTTATACATCATTAGTAAGGCCTCCTTAGATTATGCAGCTCAGTTCTGGGCTCTATATTGCAGAATGGATATAAATTCACTAGAAAATATCCAGGGTAGAATGACCAAATTAATACATAGCATTAGAAATCTTCCGTACGAAGAACGATTTAAGACTTAAACAACATTCACTTGTAAGACAAAGAATGAGGGGTGACATGATCGAAGTGTGTAAGTGGAAGATGGGTATTAAGAAAGGGGATATAAATAAGGTTTTATGGATATCACTTCAAGAAAGAACCTGCAATAATGGATTAAAATTAGATAAGTTTAGATTTCGAAAAGATATAGGAAAGTATTGGTTTGGAAATAGGGTAGTTGATGAATGGAACAGTCTGCCTAGTAGGGTTATTGAAGCTTAAACGTTGGGCAGCTTCAAATTTTGGTTAGATAAATACATAAACATGCAAGATTTCAGGTACGTCTTGCTACTTCTACTTACACTTAGGTCACATTACACATACATGTACAAGCATATACAGGAAGGCCCCGCTTTACGGCGTTTCACTTTACGGCGTTCCGCTAATACGGTCATTTCAAATTATGACCAAAACTCGCTATACGGCTCCCCTCACCTGACTTTCTAATACGGTCACCGTGCCCCACCTTGTTTGTTTACATTCTTCCTGAGCTCAGTAAGCACTAAGTCTCTCCATTTTGTCTGGAAACTCCAAAATTTCAAATGTTTTTAAAAGTTATTTCATATTCTATATATACTCTGATAATTATACTTATGTATACCTGTACTTAAATAAACTTACATACTGTGCTGGCATGCAGGTACACATTAAAATCAGTAAGAGTGTCTTATGTCTCCAGACGTCATATTAGTAATAATAATAATCATCGTCTCATTTAAATGTCGTATATTACGTTAAATACACATTTTCATTAATCCATCTATGATATTTTTTCAAAATTATATAATAAACACGATGCATAACATAAAAAGATGTTAAATACACCCCACAATAGAATAAATAAACATAAATATGAGATGTGGTAGCAGACGACTTGCACAAGTGATGCCATATTAGAAATGCTAATAATAATAATAATAATCACCGAGTCTTATTAAATGTTGTATATTACGTTAATATACACATTTTCATTAATCCATCCATGATATTTTTTTCAAAATTATATAATAAACACCCTAATAATTATATAATAATACACCCTACAATAGAATAAATAAACATAAATATGAGATGTGGTAGCCAGATAACTTGTACAAGTGATGCCAAGAATAACATTTTCTCTAATGTAACGTAAGAGAAAATGTGTTACGGGGGGTAACTGTAGAAAATTATTCCTTTCGTATGTATGTAAGTTTATTCAGGTATACACAAATACAGTTACATAGATTATCATACATAACAACATATGTGTAGAGAACCTAGGATAACCCAAAAAAGTCAGAGTGACTTATTTCCATTGCCTTCACTCAGAGCATCATTTCTTCTCAAAATGATGTTACATGAGAATGGGAGTGTTCTTCTTTATTTATTCTACCGTATCAATGTAGAGACAACCTGTACACAATGTAACTTGTACACAAACCAGACGTGTACACTTTGTTTACAAAACTTACCTTTGCCTGGTTTGTTTACATAACTCTGCGCCTGTCCTCTCTCATGCACTCATTCTTTCTCTCTCTCATTTATTCGTTTTATCTCATTTACTTACTCCTGACCCTGCATTAAGACTACAAATATTTTAAGGTATGTAATGAGTGAACTGTATATACATTTTATCGCTCTGGGATGCTTAAATGTAGTAGAATATTATGTGTAGGTGGGTTGGCCTGGTATGGTAGCCCGGCTGACTACCATACATACCACACTTGATTTTTTACAATAAATACTACTCATCTCACCCTATATTTTAAGGTAAGTAATGAGTGAACTGTATATACATTTTATCGCTCTGGGATGCTTAAATATCATAGAATTGTATGTGTGGGTGGGGTGGCCTGGTATGGTAGCCTGGCTGACTACCATACATACCACACTTGATTTCTTACAATAAATGCTACTTGTCTCACCCTAGATTAAGACTATAAATATTTTAAGGTAAGTAATGAGTGCACTATGTGTGTATTGTACTTTTTTATTGTTTTTTGATGCCTGGTTCTATTGCTAACTTAATATATGTTAGTGTAAACTTGTTATCTAGTGTTTGTATGCATTTGTAAGTGGAGAAAAAGGGTGTTCCACTTTACGGCGGTTTCCGCTTTACGGCGGTAGCCTGGAACCTAACCAGCCGTATAAGTGGGGCCTTCCTGTACATATATATACTACACACACCCCTCTGGGTTTTCTGCTATTTTCTCTCTAGTTCTTATTCTTGTTTATTTCCTCTTATCTCCATGGGGAAGTGGAGCAGAATTCTTCCTCTGTAAGCCATGCATGTTGTGAGAGGCGACTAAAATGCTGGGAGCAAGGGGCTAGTAACCCCTTCTCCTGTATAAATTCCTAAATTTAAAAAGAGAAACTTTTGTTTTTCTTTTTGGGCCACTGCGCCTCGGTGGGATACGGCTGGCACGTTGAAAGAAGAAATACATGAGTGAGACTTGTATAATGAGTAAATAGAATCATGAAATCTTATTTCTTGGTTAGCATTGAAAATTGGGTTGGGCAAATATTTTGTTAGTAGAAAAGATTGTTAATGACCTGCATTGTATGGGCCAACAGGCCTGCTGCAGTGTTCCTCCTTTCTCATGTTTTTTAAGGTTTTAGCCTCAAAAACCCATATAGGTAGACTGTTCCACTCATAAACTCCCCTATTAACAAAATACTTTCCTATACCTTCCTAAATCTAAATTTGTAAAATTTAAAAATCCATTATGGGGTTTCTCTTGGAAGTTTTTTAAGACCTTTTCTATATCACCTTTTTAATCCCTATTTTCCATTTATACATTCGATCATGTCTCCCCTCATCTTCATCAACAATGAATGTATTTAATTTTCTTCAATCTGTCTTCAAAAGGGGAAGTTTTCCCTAATGCTTGTACTAATTTAGTCATTCACCTAAATGTTTTCTAACGAATTTATGCCCATTCCTTAAAATGGAGCCCAGAATGAGTGATAATCTAGGTGAGGTCTTACTTAGTGTAAAAAAGGAAAGTTAAATATGGGTTTTTTTGTTGCTTACACTTTTGATATAAATCCCAGCAATCTATTTGCCTTTTTATGTTTGCTTGGGGCAGCGTCTTTTTTTTGGGTTTGCTCTTACCAAAAACCCCAAAAATTCTTTTTGATTTATATGGCTAAGTTCAACTTTTTTGAGTGGTAGGTCCCTAAGGTTATAATATTTCCGGCTTTAGAACTTTCTTTTATCTAATTGAATGCTTTTCTGCTACTTTTCTGACCACCAATTGGTTTATTAAATCCTATGAAGTTCTGAGTATCAACGTCTGAATAAATTTATCCTACCTATCTTCGTAAAACAGCAAATTTGCTTATGTCACTAGTAATTCCCTCTCAAGGTAAATTATATATATTAAAAAACAACAAGGGGGCTAAAACGATCCCTGCAAAAAACCCACTTTTTTAAAAGATCCTACTCGATTTAACCCCATTTATGCAACTCTCTGTTCCTTTAGTGAGCCATGCTCGATCCTGACGGCATTTTCCCCCCAATGCCATGAGCGCCACTTTCTTAAACATCCTGATGGGTCTCTATCAAAAGCCTTACTAAAATTAAAAAAGCAATTAAAATTCTTTATCCTGAAAATGGCCTAAAAAAGTTTTGTGAAGAGGTTAAAAAATTAGTTGGGCAGGAAACCCATGGTGTTCCATGTTGATATCTTAATCAAATTGCTTACGGATGGCTTTGTTACAGCTATAATTGACTCTAGTAATTTACCTGCAATTGAGGTTAGGCTTATTGGGCGATAATTTGATGGTAAGGGACTTGCCCCCTGTTTTAAAAAATGGGAATTATATTACCCATTTTCCGCTTTCAGGCACTAACCCCCTGTTTAAAGAGAAAAATTAAAAATATACTTAAATTTTTCAGATTTCCCTTTTTGCATTTACTAAAACCCCTTAAAAAAAAGCTCATCAGGTCCAGGCAATTTTATTTTGTTAAAAAGGGTCTATCTGTTTGATAAACTTTTTTGTAGTGATTTGCATAATTTATTTTCTTCGGGTCCAGTAAAAATCAAATTTGGGATATTATTAGTGTCTTTTGGAAAAAACGTGAAAAAAATGATTATTAAAAATAGAGACATTTCTTTTCACTTTGTCAGAAAAAAACCCCCTAGTTCTTTTAAGGGGCCCCAATTTATCTACAATTTTTATTTTTACACCTGGAAAAAATTTTTTAGGGTTGATTTTGAATCCCTGGCAACTTTAATTATGCCCCTTTTTTCTATTTTTTAACCCCTTTTTTAATGTCTCTTTTAAAATGTCAATAATTGTTCATAAGGACCCCCCCGGTTGGGGGCCCTGTGGTTAACGCTCTTGCTTACTGGTGAGGGCCGGGGTTTCGATTCCCACCGAGTAAAAACTTGGACGTGTTTTTTTCCCCCTGTTGTCTATGCCCCCATAGTAAATGGGTACCGGGGTTTTTTAGTCGACTGGTGGGGCGCACCTGGGACACTACCAAAGGAGGCCTGGTCACAGCCCGGGGCCCCGGGGGGGGCGTTGACCCAACTCTCTCCAGTAAACCCAGATCCCCTCTTTTGAACACCTAAAATGCCTTTTTCTACCCTGAAAGATATTTGAGTTTATTCTCCATTTGGGTCATTTCTGTTTCGATCAAATTTCTTTGTACGGGATAAATGTTTTTTGGGGAAAATGTCATTGTATTGTGTCAAAAACTCTGATATTGATGCTCTCTTTGTTACCCCGTCAAAGATACAAGTGTTCCAAAGGGCCATTGTAATTGCAAAAGCGAAAATCTGGACCATTATTAGTTACCCTTACTACTTCCATTCTTTGCAAAAAGGTTTTTGATTTATGATCATTGTGCCGAGTTCCTCGTAATTTTTCAAAATTATTAAAAAAGGGGGTTTCTTTTTTTTGCCAAACCAAATCAAGCGGTTATTTCTTCTTGTAGGTTCTGTCAAAAAACTGCTTTCAAAAAAAATCCTGAACTACTTTAAAAAATTGTTGTTTTCAAATTCCCAGTCAAAAAATTTTCCCAAATCTTTTGACAAAAGTTGAAGTCCCCTAGAATTTATTTCTTTATCGTGCCTTGTGGCCTTAACAATTTCCTCCCATGAAATCTCCCTTGGCCCCTATCTAAGTTTTGGGGATGGTATATCACACCAAAAAATTTTTCATGTCGCTCTAAAAATTCTACCCAAAGAGACCTGTATGTGTTACTTCAGATTTTATTCCCCTTTTTTTATGCAACGTCAAGTGATCTCAGACATCAGTGCCACCCAACCCCCTTTTTCTTGATATTTCTATCTATTTGGAGAAATTTTAAAAGTGAATGTGACATTTGCAGGCTGTCTGATTTTTTTTAATTAAACCACATCTCAGAAAAGGCAAATACAAAAATTTTTTACTGGCCCCAGGCTAATTCAACTCGTCCATCTTACCCTAGCATACAGCTATTTGCAAATATATATTGAAAGACCCTCCTTTCTCTTTACCTTTTCCCTTTTTGTTTCTGTTTTTCTACAAAAACCATTACTGCCCTTGTCCCCTGTCCCCACTGGCTTTCCAATACCACCTATTGCTTATACTAGTCCCCTAGAACTCTGGTATTTTCAAATTTCCCATCAAAACCATACTCTTTCCATTAAATCTAACGCTTTCCTACATTGCAGTTGCCAGGCCCCCACCCCTAGACCTAGAAAGTGCACCCCATCCCTGCATACATGTCATTTTGCTATAGAAGAGGGGCCCCGTTGTCAGGGGAAGTTATTTTCATTTTCCCTTTCAGTATTTGTCCCCTGATTGACCCATTTGCTCTGGGCAACCATTCATTTCCCCCTCCCCTCCCTTGGGAAATACCCATATGCCAGGGTTCCCACCTTTTTTAATTTTTTCAAATTGCTGAGGGTAATCTGCTAATAAGATTTTCATCCCATGTCTCCAACATATTTCCCCCCCATTAGGCGATAAAGGGGTTTCCCCATTACCTTTCATGATGTCACCAGATGACTAGCAAAATCCCCCATCCCCCTCCCAGGAAAACATCCCTTGCCCCCTTTTGTCCCTAAAACAAAAAAGCCCTTCCCAAAACTTTTCCCGACTGTCTCCCGCTAAAAAAAATGTTCCCCACCCTTTATTGTCGAATTTGTTGTGACGTTCTCGATGGTTTTTTCGTTGGGGTTTCCCGATGTTTACCTGTCTGCCAAAGCTTCCTTGGTGCTTGTTGTGACATTCCCCGTAGACACCCCACATTTATCAGGAGCACTCATTCGCCAGATAGCACCCACTTCGTCAGGTAGCACCAACAACATTTGGTGAGTTAGTAGAAAGTGAAAATGGAAGAAGGCCCCCTACCACCATCACAACCTACCCCCCTCTACCACCATCCTCCACCCTTTTACCCCTATTTAAAACTGCTACCACCATCCACCCCCTTCTCAACCATCATCCCCCCATACCCCCATCAAAACCCCTTTCACAGCGCTTTCCCCTCTACCACCCCCCCCACATTTGTATTTTTTTTGCAAACTTTTCTTAAATTATAAGTGTTTCTCAATTCTTTACCAAAGGGGGTGGGACTAGAAGCTTTTTTTTGAGCCACGGGACTTATTTAGTAGTTGCAAGCACTAAAACAAATGGAGTATTTTGAAAAGTATCATATGAAGCGTGGGTCATCCCTACCACTGATAAACAAGGCACACGGCTGGAATGGAGTGTGAGGTGGTCAGGCTGTGTGTACACATCCCCGATAAAACTATTTATGAGTTTAATGCAATTCATGAGCCCAAAGTTTTGGGAAAAAAAATTCGTTTTTGAATATTAGACTATCGGGCTTATGATTTTCGAGGGACCACTGTACTAAAATATACTTAAGTCTAGACAGGGGAAAAGTTACAGTAGTGGGGTTCCAATGTTTTGCTGATGGTGGCGCCAACTACGGCAGCCTTTGAAGTTTCTTCTTACTGTTTTTTTTTTATATTGTAATTATTATTATTGTTATAAAATTATTATTATTTTTTAGTATAGTATACTAATGGTGGGGGCTCTTGGGTCTATGGGGAAATTGGTCTGTGCTCCCGGCCCCCAATTTAAAAATTTAAGTAATTTTTAATAATACAGTGGACCCCCGGGTTTCCCATATTAATCCGTTTTGAGAGTCATGTAAACCAAAAAATTTTCGGAAAGCGAATCAGTTTTCCCATAAGAAATAAAGGAAATTAAATTAATCCGGCAAGACACCCCAAAAATGAATAAAAACTTTTACCCTAGAATATTAAGTTTTTGGGGAATAGAATAATTACAAAAACAACAATAAAATAAATAACAAAAGAATTGACACTTACCCTTTTAAAGAAAATCTGGGGTGATTATGGGGTGGGAGGGGGGGGTGTGTGGATGGTGTTAGCATTTAGAAGGGGGGTCCCCCCCCATTAGGATTGAGGTAGCAAGTCCTTTTCCCCGGGGTTTCTTCCCTTCTTTTTTTAATGCCCCTAGGACCCGGTTGAAGGGACTGGATTGTGTCGCCAAATACTGTCCTAGAGGCCTTTACGTCTTGTTCCTTTATGACTTCCTACAGGGTTCACAACATTGTATTTTCCAGGGTTTCCAAAAAGGCTTGCGTAGCTTCGGGGTGATTTTCATCCTTTAAAAGGGTTTGCACTTCAAGCCACTTTGCAATATTTCCTTAATCTTTGAAATATACAATTCCCAAAGGATGGATTTTCGGGTTCCTAAACCCTTCAAATCCCTTTTGTCTACACACCTGGCCCCATTTTTCCAGGGAGGTTTTAAAGGTCCCCTTAGTCACTCCTCCCAAGCCTTTTTAAGGTTTACACAATTGAGGATATTAAAATGATCCCTTTCCCAAATTTTTTAGGTCAAAGAGTGTCTAGGTCATACAAAGTACCTTTTAAACAAGCTTTTGTGTACGTTTTTTAAGTTTGAAAGACCCGTGGCCCGGGTGCAGGGGGAGGGTATTAGGGGGCAAAAAAATTCACCTAAGAAGCCAAGTCCCAGAAGTCTCTCTGCCAAATCTGTAGGATGACCAGGGGGATTGTCTAATACAAGGAGGCATTAAGGGCTAATTTCTTTTTATTAGTAATTTTTTTACATTGGGGGCAAAAGAAGGTTAGCCATCATAGAAAAATCCCTATGACCCATGCCTTACTGTTTGCCCCCCCACAGCACACACAAAATTTGCCTTGAAGAATTTTTTTGCCTGAACACTCTGGGAGTTTCTGAGGTACACCCAAAAAAGGCTTCAAAAAAACCTTACCCCCCCCGGCCGGGGGTTGAACCCCGGGGCATGGTCTCAAACCCAGCCCGTGCCTAGCAATCGTGTCATTACGATTTCTTAACATGTTTAAAAAAGGTTTACTTTGCAACACCACTCTTGGCACAATCAAAAAAGTAAACCCGTCTTTTTATGGCTTATGTCCTGGGGAAAGCCTTTTCCTCCGAGAATGTAGGGCCTGCTTGGGAATTTTTTCCAAAATAGGCCCGTTCTTACAATTAAACACTTTTTCAGGCTTCAATCTCAGCCCTATTACTCCTTGAATTCATTCCAAAATTTTTCAGCCCCTTTTTGATCTGAACTGGCGCTTACCCCGCCTTATCACACTTTGATGCCCCAGATTTTTAATCTCTCAAACCAACCTTTTCCTTTTCCCTTTAAATTTACTCAGGATATCCCAGGGTAGTGATGTTTCCACCAAAGGGTAACCCGGGGGAGGAGTGTTATCCACCAAGGATAACCCCGGGTATTTAGTGTTATCTACCCGGATAACCCCCGGGGAGGGAAAGTTTTTCCCCCAAGGTTAACTCAGGGGAGTGAGTGTTTTCACCAAGGATAACCCAGGGTAGTGAGTGTTCTCCAACCAGGATAACCCAGGGTAGTGGGTTACCACCAAGTAATCCCGGGTTTTAAGTGGGTGTTATCCCCCAAAGGATAACTCGGGGTAGTGAGTGTTTCCCCCGGATATCCCAGGGTAGTGAGTGTTATCCCAAAATATCCCAGGGTAGTGAGTGTTACCCCCAAGGGAAACCCAAGGGCAGTGATTTTTATCCACCCGGAAAACCCCAGGGTAGTGTTGTTATAACCAAGGATAACCAGGAGTGAGGTTATCCCCCCAGGAAAAAATTTAGGGTGTGGTGCTATCCCCCCAGGAAAACCCCAAAATAGTGAGTGTTACCCCCCCAGGAAAACCCAAAGGGGCAGGGGTGTTAACCACCCGGGATAACCGGGGTGGGAAAATTTTTAACACCAAGGTAGCTAGGGTATGAGTTACCCACCCAGGAAAACTAGGGTGTGGTGTTATCCACCCAGGAAAAACCCAGGGTATGATTTTATCCCCCCAAGGGATAACAAAGGGTAGTGAGTTTTATCCCCCAAGGAAACCAGGGTAGTGAGGGATCCCCAAAGGATAATCGGGGTATGAGTGTTATCCACCAGGAAACCCGGGTAGTGAATGTTATCCCCCAAAGGGAAAAAACCAGGGTTTTGAGTGTTATCCCCCAGGTAACTCAGGGTAGTGAGTGTTATCCCCCCAGGATAACCCAGGGTAGTGAATTTATCCACCAAGGTAATCGGGTAGTGAGTGTTACCCCCCAAGGAAAACCCGGGTAGGAGGTTATCCCCAAGGATAACCCGGGGTTTAGTAGTGTTATTTACCAAGGATAATCAGGGTAGGAGTGTTATCCCCCAAGGAAAACCCGGGTAGTGGTGTTACCCCAACCAAGGTAACTCGGGGTAGTAAAAGACAGAAAAAAGGGTAAAGTGAGAAATAAATGCAGCGAGAAGCAGGGGTGTTGTGGGGAAAATAGGGAAAACATAAACCAAATCCTGGTCCCAGAGGGATTTTGTGGGGCAAAAAGGGACACTATATCAACATTGGGTCCCAGCGGGGGTGTTGTGGGGACAATAAGGAACATACCTCTATCCGGGTTTCCCCGCGGGGTGTTGTGGGGAAATAAGGGAACACATATCAACATCCGGGTCCCGGCAGGGGTGTTGTGGGGAAAAAAAGGGAAAACTATATCAACAGGGGGGGTTTCCAGCAGGGGTGTTGGGGGGGACAATAAGGGAACCGTATCAACCCCGGGCTCCAGCAGGGGTTTTGTGGGGACAATAAGGGAACTCTATATAACTCCTGGGTCCCAGAGGGGTGTTGGGGGGAAAATAAAGGAACACTATATAAAACATCCTGGGCCCCCGCGGGGTGTTTTGGGGGACAAAAAGGGGAAACACTATATAACATCCGGGGTTCCCGGGGGTGTTGTGGGGGACTTAAGGGAACACTGTAACACCCGGGCCCCAGCAGGGGGTTTGGGGACAAAAGGGGAAACACTTATAACATCGGGGGTCCCCAGACTTTTCAACTTTTTCCCAGAAGATTCGGGAAAAATGCTGAAACAAGTGTAGAGCCTTCAAGAGGAAACTGAAAAGTATTTTCACCATGTCCCCAGATCAACCAGGCTTTTGTGGATATGTGGGGTACAGGCCTCCCACAACAGTTTGGGTTGCCCGGAAAGGCACCAACAAACCTGGGCCCGGCGGTCTCAGAGAGTGATAAACTCTCAAACTCTTCAAAGGTATATCAAAGGTAACGGTACAGTGGTAATTACAATTTTGGTTGTTAAGTACAAAAGTGAGTATCATCCCGGGGTTATATCAGGCCACTAATACTATACATAATTACAATGTTGGTTTTAAGTCAAAGTGAGTATATGCCGGGGTATATCAGACACTAATACGAGTACATAATTACAATGTTGGTTTTTAAAGTACAAAGTGGTATCATGCCGGGTTTATCGGCCCTAAACTAGTACAAAATTTACAATTTTTGGTTAAGTAAAAGTGAGTACTGCCGGGGTATATCGGGAACCTAATATAGTACATAATTCAATTTTGGGTTTGTTAAGACAAAGTGATTTCTGGGTTATATCAGGCCACTAAACAAGTACTAATTACAATGTTGGTTGTTGTACAAATGAGTTCAGGCGGGGTATATCGGCCACAAACTAGTACAAAAATTTAAATTGGTTTTTAAAGTGCAAAGTGGTATAGCGGGTTATACAGGCACACAAAATACTAGTAATAATTACTTTTGGGGTTTGTTAATACAAAGTGGATCATGCCGGGGTATATAGGCACATTAAACTATCTAATTACAATGTTGGTTAAGTACAAAGTGGTATCATCCCGGGGTAATCAGGCACATAATACTAGTAAAATTACAATTTTGGGTTGTTAAGTCAAAGTGAGTACATCCCCAGGGTATATCGGCACATTATACAGTAATTTACAGTTTTGGGTTTTAATACAAAGTGGTATCATCCCGGGGGTATATCAGGACACAATACTAGTACAAATTACAATGTTGGTTGTTAAGACAAAGGGATTTTATGTGGGGTATATAGGCACACTAATACGTAATGATTAAATGTTGGTTTTTAAAGTACAAAGTGAGTACCCATGCCGGCGAAAAACGGGCAAACAATATATACATAATTTAAAATTTTTGGTTGTTAAGTACAAAGTGAGTATCATCCCGGGGGCATAAGGCACACAAATGCTAGACATAATTACAATGTTGGTTGCTTAGTACAAAGTGGTTTTCAGCCGGGGTATAAGGCACATAATACGAACATAATTAAAATTTTGTTGTTAAGTACAAAGTAGATCATGCCGGGTTACAAGACCAATACAGTCAAAAATTACAATTTTGGGTTTTAAGACAAAGTGAGTATATGCCGGGGTTATCGGCACATAATACATACATAATTACAAGTTGGGGTTAAGTAAAAAGTGAGTTCATTGGGGTATACGCACACTAAAAAGTAAAAAATTACAATTTGGGTGTTAAGTACAAAAGTGAGTTCATCCCGGGGCTACAGGCACACTAAACTAGTACATAATTAAAGTTGGTTGTTAATTACAAAGTGAGTATCATGCGGGTTATTTGGGCACACTATACTAGTAATAATTAAAATTTTGGGTTGTTAAGTACAAAGTGACTATATCTGGGGTTATCAGGCACCTAATACTAGTACATAATTACAATGTTGGTTTAAAAAGTAAAAAGTGGTATCAGCGGGGTATATCAGGACACTAAACTGTACATATAATATTTAAAATCTGAAAAGATGACAGTGATTAATTTTGTTTTTTTAAAAATTTTTTTATTTAATTTTAATGTGGGGTACCAAGGTAAGGGTTAATAAAAAAATAATCTTGAAGTTTAACTAATAAAAACAAAAATACAAAATTTAAAGGTACAAACAGTAAAATTTATGGACTGCAAGATGTTTTAATACAAGGCTCCTATAATAAAATAACGAAAAGAAGTAGGTTTGGTTTTATGGTTTATCGGGCCAGGGGGGCAATGTCCCTGTGCCCGATCTGTGATCAGGCCTCTGGTAGATAAAGGGGTGATCAATAGGCGTTACTCTAGGCCCAACGCAATTGACTAAGAACAAAATCCCGTCTGTCAGGTCAGGTCCTCCATCACAAAAACCGGCATCATGGGGCCTGTAGTGGCCGGATACGAGTTTCCGGATTACAGAGTGGTTAGGTTAAATACACTTAATAAAAATTAACCAACCCTTTACTTACACAAAGTTCATTAAAAATTAGCAAATATTTTAAAAATTTTGTACTTGGACTTCAATTTAAGGTACTTTTCGCAGGGGAAGCAATCAAAATCATGTCTATTCTGAATATGTCTTCCCTTCTATCAAATGAGTCCAAAAAATGAGAAACAATCAAAAAACCTACGAAATATACTGCAAAAAGCAGCTAATGGCTGAGGTGAACTCCCTTATTTATCCTCCATATTTTTGTTTTTGTTGTACGTTAAAGCATCTTTCCATCATACATTGCCCAAGTTTCTAGAAGCCCCAAAAAACAAACCCAGAAAAAAAAATATTTACCAAAAAATCACACATGGCAGCCAAAACCGGTACTGGAATAAGTCACTTTGACTTTCGGGTTTTCCCAGGTTTCTATAATACACTGTTATGTGATAAATTTTGTAATGTATTTGGATAAGAGAACCTTCAAAACTAGGGAGGCCAAGCCCGATGACATCTTTTTAGGGCACTTGTTCTATCTAGGCTGGAAATTTCGCACTCTAACAGCACTTTCAAGGCGGTGAAATTGCCGACCCAAAAATGTAAGAGAAAATTTCACGGCGCGCTAACGGAGATAAAAAAAAACCTCAATTATGAGAGGTTGAGGTTTTTTAAAACCGTTTCCCCGGAAACCCGGGGGGAAGATAAAATTATATACACCTGGAAAATCCCAGGGGATAGTACCGAACTTGCACACGAAAAAACACTCACTCGAAAGCAAAAAAATTGGCAGACGATGCCCAAACCCCCAATGAAAAACAGGGTGCACTAGACGTTTAAAAGACCATACAATAAGTGCAGGGGCCCGAGATGTTTAACTGCCCCCCACACACATAAGGGGGATTACCAACAGACCCCTGGGAGTCTTTAAGCTGGCCTGGACAAGCACCTAAGTCAGTTTTTGATCAGCCAGGCTGTGGCGTACGTTGGTTTGCGTGCAGCCAGCAGCAACGCCGGGTTATCATGCTTTTCCCCCAGGGGGCCCGGTCACAGACCGGGCCCCGGGGGGCGTTGACCCCCGAAACTCTCTCCAGGTAAACTCCAGGTAAATACCCGAACAAACTATCGAGCTTATGATTATCGAGGGACCACTGTACTAATATACTATTAAGTATAGAAGGTGAAAAGTGTACTAGTAGTGGTTAACCAATGTTTTGCTTGATGGTGGGCCAATACTGGCAGCCTTTTGAAGGTTTCTTCTTTACGGTTATTATTTTTATATTGTATTATTTTATTATTGGATAATAATTATTATTATATTAGAGTAGTAGTACTACATGGCTGAGGCTTTGATCTATGGATTGGATCTGTGCTCCAGGTCCCTTAATAATAATAATGATAATTATAAAAAATACAGTGGACCCGGTTTCACGATATTAATCGTTCTTGAGAAGTTCATTGTTAAACCAAATTATCGAAAGCGAATCAGTTTTCCCCATATGAAATAATGGAAATTAAATTTAATCCGTGCAAGACACCCAAAAGTATGAAAAAAAACTTTTTACCTATGAAATATTAAGTTTAAATGCATAGATAATTTACAATTTCAACAATAACAATAATACAAAAGAATTGACACTTACTTTAATGAAGATCTGGTGTTGATTGATGGGTGGGAGGAGGGGAGTGTGTGGATTGTGTTAGCATTTAGAAGGGGAATCCCCCCTAATTAGGATTTGAGGGTAGAAGTCCTTTTCAGGAGTTACTTCCCTTTTCTTTTAATGCCATTGGGAAAGGTTTGGAGAGTCACTGGACTTGTGTCGCACAACATATTGTCCCATAGACGGCCTGTTCTTCGTTCCTTTATGACTTTCTTACAGTGTGTTCACAACAATGGGTCAGTGTACAGGGTTGCCAAACCGGCTTGAGTTTGCTGATTGTCAGGTTGAATTTTCATCCAATAAAGGTTTGCACTTCAAGGGCCACTTTGCACCATATCTTCCTTAATCTTTGAAGTAGGCAACTTCTCAACTGCATCGGATTCACAGGGTTGCCTCAAAACCCTTCAAAATCCCTGTCTTACACATTCTGGCCACTGATTTTTCCAGGCAGAGTTCAAGGTCCTCTAGACAATCTCTCCCAGCCTTACATTTAACGGTGTACACTAATTGAGGTATTAAAGTGATCCTTCCAAAACTCCTTTGAGTCTATTGAGTTTTGTGGTCACTACATAGCATCTCTTCAATCATACGCTTTTGTGTACAGTTTTTGAAGTTGGCAATGACCTGCTGGTCCATGGGTGCAGGAGAGGAGTGGTATTAGGAGCGGCAAAAACTTACCTTAATGAAGCTCATGTCCCAGGAAAAGTCACTTGCCATAGCTGTAGGATGATCAGGGGCATTGTCTAATACAAGGAAAACATTAAGGTCTAATTTATTTTCAGTTAGTAATTTTCACATTGGGGGTAAATGCATGTGTACTCAGTCTAGAAAAAGTCCTGTGACCCATGCCTTTACTGTTGCCTCCACAGCACATACACATAAGCTTGAAGACATTTTTTTGCCTGAACACCTCTGGGAGTTTCTGAGTGATTACACCAATAAAAGGCAGTCACTTTGGCAATCACCATAGCATAGGGCACACATCAAAAGAGTAAGGCCTGTCTATCATCGGCTTATGTCTGGTGGGAATGCCTTTTTTCCTCCTGAGTAATGTCGGTTTGTTGGTAATCCGTCAAAAATAGGCTGTTCTGTCACCCAATTAAAACTATTCAGGCTTCAATCTTAGCCTCTATGTACTCCTCGTGAATTCATGCCATATTTTTTCAGCCACTTTATGGTCTGAACTGGCAGCATTCACATGCCTTATCACTATGTATGCACTAGATTCTTAAATCTCTTCAAACCAACCTTTCCTGGCCTTAAATTCACATCACGACTAGTGCAGGCAATTTTTTTACCATTCGTCATGCAACTGCTGCCTTTCCAACAAATGATGCTTGGAGATGCTATCTCTGCTATTGGTTTTATTTATCCACACCAATACACAGTCTTCTACATGTTTAACACTTGCGGTCGTGTCATAATCACAGTTGCACCTTTTTGCAAGAACAGCTTCCTTGATTGCCGTTTTGTTGGCCAGATTGTAGAGAGGTGATTTGGGGTTTACTATACAACTGACCAGCTCCGAACACACACTCGCCACTTTTGTACTTTGCAATTATCTTTTCTTTCATTTCAAACAGTCATTAGCACCCTTGGTCTCGAAGGGTTGGCACTGGGAGCTTTCTTGGGGCCCATGGTGACTTATTTTGCAGGAACAGGCACAAAAACAGTGATAATATGGATAATATGGAATGTACCGAATGTATCCTTAGATGCGCACACACTGGCTGGCTTGTAACAACCTGGCCACACAAGGGGCGTTCAGGCAATTGTGGACACGTCTGTACACAGTATGAATACAGGTTTTGTATCGGGAAGCGAGGCAAATTTTTTTCGATCAAATGCATCGGCTACCGGATTTATCGGATACCGATAGCATCGGGAACCGGGGGTCCACTGTACTTATGTACTAATAATTAAATACATAATAATTATTACGTGTAAATAATAATAACAATATAATTAATACAATAAATACGAGGTATGTACTGGCATATTAATTTAGTTGACAACACACCACAGATAGCAGTGTCAGTCTAAACAATGTATCAATGCAATGTGCTTACAGAGCCACCCTCGCGGTGCAAGGAATTCTCGTGATTTCCTTACGTTTTGTGCAGTTAATACATCAGATTTCTTTCTTCTAACCATGGGTCCTAAGGAAGCAATGGAATGGAAGTGCCAGAAGAAAAATAGGGATGATTTGCATGAAATAAAGCAAGAAATTCATTGATAAAGACGACTAGGGTATGTTAGGGTAGTGAGATAAACATTAAAATTGTCCTAACGACCACTTCATGTCACATCTCCCTCCCTTGCCATCCACGTTAAAATGGACATATTTTATTCTAGGGTGTATTATCATTTTTCTATGTTATTTATATTGTTTATTATGTCATATTAGATGAATTATGACTGACAAATAAGTTGTAGAGTTGATATTAGGGTTATTTTGTCATGCCTCCTGAGAGCAGGAATTCAGCTGGAACGAATTAATTTCATTTCTCTTAACTGAAATGAGGAAAAATTGGACCCCATACGAACAGTCCGTGGAATGGATTATATTCAGAAGCCGAGGTTCTACTGTATAGTAAAGATGCTTGCAAAGTCATGTTTACGCTGGGTTTTATTGAGCATCATGATTGACATACTTGCTTGCAAAGAACTGAATTATGCTCGGAGGTCATCATAGTGTTTACTCAATGACCTGTCATTATAATTGAATACTGTTTTATTATTGTTGGTACTGAGTAGTGTCTTGGCGTGACTAGCACTGTATGAAGTAGAGATAATTATTGATAGGGTTGTGTATGCCATTTAATAATAAGTTTATATCAGGATCAATGTTGACATTCATACGACTAATAAAGAATGCACGTACAGTGGAACCTCGAGTTTTGGTTGCCCCAAATTTCAGCCATTTTGAGTTTCGATCACTCTTTTCACCTAAATTTTGTCTTGAGTTTCAGCCGCCATACCAGACCTGTCTGCCTGCCCATGCACTTTGTGATCAATCTAGCTTTTGTTTCTACTCGAGTGAACTTTACCCTGCACTTTACATCCAAACATTTCACATAATCTAGTTTTTTGTGCTTCTCAAATTTATACAACTGTAATAATTAACCATTTGTCAAAAGAAACTTCCTTAGTTGCCAGCCCTTTGGTTAAAGAAAGTGAGAAGAAAACAATAGAATTGAAGAAAGTATTGCAGCAAAGTACAAAAGTGGAGGAGGGGAACGAGGAAGGGAAAGAAATATGCCTTCTTCTGTGATTCAGTGATTCTATGATGTGTATGATTAAAGCAGCAGGAGTTGATAAAGGTATAGCAACAGTCAGCGATTAAGTGTAGTATTACAGTTTGTAGCAAGTAAGTTAAGTAGATTAAGCTATAGAAAATGGGACACAAACTAACTCCTCTAATTGCTATTGAAGGTATCTAAGGCCTGACAACACTTCTGCCACCACCCCTAGATGGATATGTACCAGTGGACCCTACAGTGGCCCGGATAACCCAACAACACACCACCACACTCGGGGAATATATAATGCCATATTTTATTCATTTCTTGTGTATTATCAGTTTCTATTTTATTAATATTGTTTAATTTTGTCATAGAGTTGTGAGATAGTGTAGAATTGATATTAGCTCTCTATTTTGTATATTGTCCTGTCTCCAAACAAACTCATTCTCCCTCTGGAATGATTAAATGTATTTTGATGCTTATTTCTGTAGGAAATATTGCTTTGGCTTTCGAACAGTTTGAGTTTTGCGCAAGCTTCTGGAATTGGTTTACGGCAAAATTCGAGGTGTCACTGTATACTAATAGTTAAAAAAAAAACTATTAACTATAGAATGAGTGATATAAATCTACCATCTGACTTAGACGAGTTCGTTTACCGGAAACCGGTTGTTAAGTCGAAATGGTAGTAAGTCGAACTTTACTATGAATATCAACAAAAACATTTTGTAATGACTTTATTTTAAAGTTTTTTTGGTATTTCTGTTTTACTTTACTTTTTTTTATGTTGTTAGTACTGTTATTTTATACTGTAAGGTTAGGATAAACACTGTGTACCACAAAATAGTTGTTTTTTCAGAAATTTGGCATAAAAAAAAAACACTGTCGTTAGTCGAGCTGGTTTTTGTAAGTCGGATGGTAGGTGTATTGACTTAGACAACTATGTTAAACAATTTTTGCACACAGGACTTAATATTGCATTGTGCTATATGAAGAGATACAAAAGGCTAGTTAAAAAAGTATATGTTTCAAGGATCTATTTAGAAATGAAGGAATGATAATACAGAGGTTAATGTTCATAAAATTAGTAGTTGAAAGTAAGGTGGGGAGGGGGGAATAGTAAGTAAGTGTGAAATAATCGTGACCAGAACTTTCAAAGTTGGGTTTGAGGACTATTTATTATTATAACTTGGAATCTTACTGAATCAAAAATGTCTGGCTGATATTAGTACAGTGGTCCTCGTTTTTGTAATTAATATTCTAGAAGTGTGATCTTATCGAAAATTGATTATGTTCAAATCCATTTTCCCCTAGAAATTAATGTAAATCCAATCAATTCTTTTCAGACACCCACAATTATTCAACAGCCATATTTTTGCTTGAAGATAGGTTTACATTCACAAAAGAATGAACATTCAACATGACAGTTACCTTTACTGAAGGCTGTTGTTGAAGAATGGAAGACAGGGAGGAGGAGAGAGGGAAGAGAAGTTATTGTTTGGAAGGGGAATCCCCCTCCATAAGGACTCTAGGTCAGGTAAGACACATACACAAGAGTTAGGTATCTTCATTTCGAAACATTTTGCCTACACAGTAGGCTTTTCCTTAGTACAGAAAAGTTGATAGAAGAGACGTGAAGATGTAATCAGTCCATTACCCTTGAAGTTTTGAGGTGGTCAGTCCCTCAGTCTGGAGAAGAGTATTGTTCCATAGTCTGAAACAATATTGAGTTGAAGTGGCAGGATGGAGCCTTATATACCGCCAGGAGGTGAGACGTAGGCCACAGGTAGAGGTAAGAATGTAGTCATTGGGAGGTCACGTCCCTCTCAAATCATTCTCACTAGTAGAAGTTGTCCAAGTTGTTTTCTGTTCTGTACCAAGATACCATTGTGTTGCAGTGTCTGGGTAGCATTTCTGTTAGTGGATTGGATTTGTGAAGGACCTGCCTAGTATGGGCAAACAGGCCTATTGCAGTATTCCTCCTTTCTTAACTTCTTACGTTCTTATTTAACATCACACTTATCTTTATTGAAGACTTGTTTGTGTGAGGGAGGGATGGCGAGATTATGGTTGGAGATATGGACACTAATATCAAACTCTGCGGCTTCATTTATTCTATCACAATTCAAACTATTATGACGTAATAAACAATATTAATAACATAAACACATGGAATATACTCTAGAATGAATATAAAAATATGTCATTGGTATGTCACGAGAGGGGTTGTGTTGAACGACTGATTGCGAGGTTAAATTAATGATTCATGAGCAATGTTTTGATGAAAAAAAAACTTTATGGTTCTCGAAAATTATGACTTTCGAGCCATAGGATTTCGAGGGAACCAATGTACTGGGATTCAACAAATCTGGAAATAATAAGATAGTAAAATTTGGTGTTTAACACTTTCAGAGTTAGGTGCCGTATAGTACGGATTTCTTCAGGGTTGGTGCGTAAGCTAACTTTCTAGGACCTCCAAATCAGCAGGAAAATGGGTGCGTTATTCCTGGAGGATGTGAGAGAAAATCGGGTCTCCAATGTCAGTGTGCGAAGTATATAAAAGAAAATCGGGGACTGTTTTCAGGTGCATTGTGGGGGAAGCGATTTTTATTACACCTTGTTCCCATGTCTAGCTGTAAGAAACTCCTCACTATTCAGCAATTGGGGCTTTTTATCCAAGTGACTGTTCAACAATATGGGAAGAGTCAGTTGAAGATTAATTTTGGTTTTTGAGGAGTTTTGACCGAAAAGTAAAGCCAGGAAATCAACCTGAAGGAAGGAAGGTAGAAGAAAAGTGAGGAAAGAAGGGAGGAAAGAGATGAGAGGAAAGGAAGGAAGAAAGGAAGGAATGAGAGGAAGGCGGGACGGAGAACATCATCCTGGATAACTCAAAAAATTTCAGTTAGTGACTATTTCCATATGGTGGTAGGGTGGGGAGGAAGGGAAGGGTGTTGGACAGGCAGTTGAGGGTGGTGAGTGATGGTGTTATTTGTCATTGCGGCCTCTAACTAGACGGTGACTCAACATATTACAAGTCCACCTCCAAACAAAATTATTGTGCTTTACAGAAGGCGTAGTAGTTCTGGGAAGTGTCCAGTGACTTTATAGGTGTCTATATGTGATAGAAAAATATTATAAACATTTTTTATTGTTGATTTGTGTAATACATGTTTTGTAAACAAAACAATTTTAATAACTGGTGGTTACTGTGTAGCATCAAGGGCGTGAATATTATATTCAATATACAGTGGACCCCGTTAAGATCACTCAATTGCGACCATTATGTAAGGTATTTATGTATGTGCGTTTGTACGTGTTTATGTTTGGGGGTCTATGAAATGAGACTAACGTACGTCATAATATTCTTATGGGAAAAAATTCGGTCAGGTACTGGCACCTGGATACTTGCTTCTGGAATGAAAAATATGTTAACGGGGGTCCACTGTACTTGTATATGGTCTCACAAGCCAGAATAGTTAATTGATGGAGGGAGGGAAGGAAGAAAGGAGGGAAGGGGAGAAGGAAGGAAGGAGGGAAGGAAGGAAGGAAAGGAGGGAAGGAAGGAAGGAAGGTGTTTAAGAAAGGTGGGAGGAAGAAGGAGGGAGGGAAGGAAGGAGGTGGGAAGGAAGGAGGGAAGGGAAGGAGGGAGGGAAGGAAGGAGGGAAGGAAGGAGGGAAGTAAGGAAGGCGGAGGGAAGGAAGGAAGGAGGGAAGGAAGGAAGGAGGAAGGGAGGGAAGGGAAGGAAGGAAGGAAGGAGGGGGGAAAGTAAGGAAGGGAAAGTAGGTAGGAAGAGTAGGTAGGATTTTTTACAGAGTTGGTGCAGTTAATAATCAGGGAATTATTTTTTTTCACTGCACCTGAAACTCCTGCGCAAAGTGACGAGAGCAAGGGGTACACCATGTCGAACTAGTAAAGGTGGGGTAAGGACATGGATGAGAATGTAGAGGAGGAAGACATCTACAGCCATCTCACCCTCCACTAACACAGTCCCAGGGGCAGACTGAGGGAACACTATCAGCATTACACAGGAGGTGTAACAATATAGTCAACCCTCCCAGGACTAGGAGTTGCTCTGCTGATTCTGGAAGAGGCACACACAACACAGCTGCAAGATGCCAGATGCAAATTACTGCTACAAGAAAGGACATCAGGGAGGACCTGTGTCAGAAGAAGAATAAGGACCTGACAGACAGACCACCTGTTTTAGCGACCTCTTCTCGGAACAAACCAGGCCGGAGCTTGATGGTGAAAACACTCTACACGTCACCCACTCAGCTACTCTATCTCAGCCTAGCAGGTGGTATTTGCTTATACAGACCACAGACCTTACATCCTGCAGCTGCCACAGTACCTACTAAAGTGCAGGCATCTTATGTGCCTTACTCACCACCACCTTCAAGTACCACATCATGAAGAGCCAGCTACAGAACCTGTCGCAACATTAGAGGTTTTCCTTACTTAATGTTGGAGAGCTCAACACAGTTGTGTGACACTCGACGGTCGAACATGATAGCTGTTGTTGGAAACATTTTTTGGAATGACAGGAATCCAGAAAATTGTGCAAGACGTTGCTGGCTACACTAAATGAGAAGAGACAGCAAGGGACAAGGGGAGGTTGTGTTGCTGTGTGCTTTCTTAAAAGTGTTCATTCCCTACTTCATCTTTGAAATGATGTTCTTCAAGCTCTGCATAAACATTAGTTACTCTGTACTAGCTTGTGCAATGAACAGAACCCTCAGTGGCAACATCGCAGACCCCATCATCTTCCTAATGGTGAAAAATATGGACTCTGCTAAACACAACTGTAAAACATATATATTGTGGTGTGTTCTCAACCAACAACCTTTAAAGAGGGTCTTGTTGGACTTCTTGCAGTATTTGACAGGAGAAACTTTGTTTGATTTCCCTACTCACATCTCTGGTCCTCCCTTGAACCAGTAGTGAGTGGATCTGGCAGAAGGTTAGTCACTTGACAATCCTCGGCTATGATGGGGGGATCAATTGACACCAAGGCTGTTTTTACGACACTTAGGATCCCAACAGAAAGAGGTGAGGAGTCCAACGCACAACCTGGTATGGAAAGAGGGGATAATTAGCAGCCCTTTGCTCTGAGCTTGGCCACCACGATTGGAATGCTCTTCTCCAGGGGATGTTGGACAACCAAGTGGAAAGCCTTCACTGGACCACATACGTTATCTACAACAAAGAACACATTCCTCACTGGCAATATGTGACGAGCTCAGATTCAGGCTTGGTTTGGTTTCCTTGTAGGAGAGGTGCTCATGTAAGTACAAAGCATGGCAAAAGGTATAAGAGACATCCTACCACTATAACAAGAACTTTTCACAGGCAAGCTATAGGCATATGAGTGACATTCAAAAAGCGGGCCATTGCTAAATGGGAGGTGGACCACACAAGAAAGTAGTAACAGGATTAAGGTAGGCTGGAAAATCTAATACACATAGGCATATGCGATTTCACGTCCTTGTTGAACTATGTGTTGGCTTTTCGTGTTTATCTTTCGTAATAATATTCACCTTTTGCTGCAGTCTTTGGACTACCATGGGTTCGCACTTCAGTGCGGACCTGGCGAACCTATACATGGTACATCTAGATGCCGAACGTTTCCCACCTTTATCCGTCGTCTGTCACCTGGCTCTGTTATGTTGATGGACATTCTCCTCTTAAATCCTAACGCTTCATGCTTCACGCTCTCCAAGACAAGCTCAACCAGGTCGAGCCTTAATCCAGATTCACAACTTGAAGTCGAAAGTCGACAACACTATTCCTTTCTTGATGTTTCGGCTCTTGCATAAACTGGACATGGAATGCGTTTTAAAGTCTATCGAAAACCCACCAACCAACGATCTTCTCAATCACTCGCACCACGGACACCCAAAATAACGTGGTTGTAATTATAGGCTCCTTCCTGCGTGCACTCAGAATCTGCGCAATGGAGTTTCTTGAAGACGAAATGACTAATTGAAAGTATTTTGTCAAACTCACTATCCTCGTCACTTCTTCAGTGACTGCAGACGATGCGGCATTAAACATCTTCAACACACACAGAGAAGACGCTGCCGAGGAAGAGATAATAGTCCTCCCCACCAATCCAATAGCCAACACGATTCAACTCTTTCCCCAATACTATTTTCCAAGTATCTACTCACAACCACGACCACAAGGACATTACCCGTGCTAGACAGACAAGCTTCCACCCTCTGCAGGGGTATCATAATCCTGTAAGACTGAAACAAATTATAGTGGGCACAAACATCCAAGGGCCCTCCAAACCGAATTCAGAGCACCAATACGCAAGGCAGGTCTGACAAACACAAGGAATGCCTGTGTACAACACCTAATTACAAAACCACTGATACACTACAGAAAATCAAAAGACTTACAACCACAGAAGACAGCCACTCAATACGAAGAATCCTGGAAAATCACTTAATTCTATATCCGCAACTTCAACCAGAATAGTGGTTCTATAAAATAGCTGAAAACTGCCAAGAAACTTCTTCTCGCATATCCAACATAAGAACACAGGAATGGAAGAACACTGTAGAAGGTCTCTCACATACTTATCCAATCTCCTTTCCAAGCTACCAGATTTTCGACCTCACTAACCCCACTCGGCGTTACATCATCAGATGGCAGCAATTCTCCACCTGGACTTTAGCATTCTGAACTGACTATACGTACTCGCATCGGTATTATCTGCAACTTTACTCTGAGTCTGTTAGTCCAGCCTCCCACTTGGAAATGTTTTAGGTCATGTTCTGTTGGAGATGAAAGTATTTCTTTCCAGTGGGCTGTTTCCTAATGTATTTTTCCATCCCCTCAAAGCACTGGTGGATTTTTTGGGCAATAGCGCACGTTTTCTTTATCTATATCCCTTTATGAATGACCTATCTTCCCTTATACACTTTCGATCATGTCCCCTCATTCTTCATCTCACAAGTTGAATGTAACTTAAGAGGTCTTCACTTTCTCATAAGGGAAGATTTGTTAGTGCTATGTACTAAATTGAGCTAATTTACACTGATGTTTTCTAACGTATTTATGTCAATTCCGTAAAAATGGAGACCAGAACTGAGCTGCTAATTAGGGGAGGGACTTACTATTGATGTATAAAGCTGGAAGTATAATATGGTGGCTTTTGTTGCTTACACTTTCTTGATATAAAGTGTACAAGTGTGCTCTCACCAATCATTGCAAACACTCTTTAACTAATCCATTGAATCCTCCACCTTCCCTAACAGTACTCAAAATATGCAGGGTCACCCGAATCCACAAAGGAGGAGACAAACAGAGTTGAATAAACTATAGGCCAATATCAATTACACCCTCTCTCAAAAATCTTCGAAATTAATTCATATTAAACGAATCTATCCTTCCTTATCTCCCAAAACATTACTCAACCCCTGGCCAATTTGGTCAAGGCCAAAATAAAAATACTAATGATGCTATTATAACTTGCTAGAACATATTATACACTGCAATAGAGAAAAAAGAATCCCACTGGGGATCTTCATTGGACTTACGTAAAAGCTTTTGATACAGGTTAACCATGCTTGCTCACGTAAATTGTCACAGATGGATAAGAGGGGCACTTCCCTAAACTACTCAAGTCATATCAGCAACAGAAGCCAATATGTGTATGCAAATGGAGGGGCAAACTCTCTGCAAAACAATTACAGTTGGTGTCCCACAGGGAAGTGTCCTTGGCCCTCTTTCTTTCTCCTTATACATAATGACCTACCAAATGCTTAGCAATTACTCAAACCCACAAGATTTTCTGGATGCACTACATACGTCTTCTCCACCGAGCCCAGTCAGCTAGCCTATACTGTTAAATACGAATTACAGAAAATATCTACTGGATGAGGACTAACAAACAACACTAACATTACAAAACTACTTCATTCACGTTTGGTAACAGAGCTAAGATGTCCCTCTTAACATAATGATAAACGGAAATAACCTATCACAAAGCTAACAGAGGGAAAAGTCTAGGAATCCACTTGTTAATAGATCAAATTTCATACACATATACAACAAATTTTCTAAGAAAATTTCAAGACTGTAGGCATACTATCGAAAGATACGGTACTGATGTTCCCTGTCAGCCCTCCTGGCCCTATATCACTCTCTTATTTACCCCTACTCATCTATGGAATTGTGCATGGGGCTCAACAAACGTAGTAACATCTCAGACACTAATTACCCAAAACAAAGGATCTGCTGTTAGAATGTAGAATGATAACAAATTTCTCACTATAGGCAGCACACTCCACCATTATTCAAGACACTAAACCTACTCACCATACAAAACATCCATACTTATTACTGCCACTATTACTACATAGAACAATTAACTTGATATTAACCCTCCCTCAACATATCCTTGCAACCTCAACAGAAACACATGACCATACACAAGGCACGACACTTTTGATGTTCCTCGTGTCCATTCACATATGCAAAAACTCAATGCAATAAAATGGCCCTTAATCTGGAATTCATTACCTGTATTTATAAAAGGGAAAAACTACCTATTTATAAATTAAAGTCTCTTCTCAATGATCACTAACTCAACCAAAACCAAATAAATTACTGAATAAAGGAACCTTTAAATTGTTATCTTAACATGTTTCTCACAATTATTAATAAATGTTAAACCTAAAACCCAATCTAACTTTATTTTTTTAAATACACTACCTAAAGCATACCACATTCTACTGTAAGTACAACCATGATTACAACCATATGACCTGTCTTTGTAATACTCACTTGTGGCTATATAGTAATCTGTGTACATTTAAAGTTTTATCATGATTTCTCATTGCTTTAGTTAATCTTAAGTTAATTTTAAGCAGCCGTAATGCTATGCATAGTAATATAAGTGGCTTTGGCATCTGCTTCGATCTGTATTTTTTGGTACCTCTGTATATGTTGTGCTAAATTTTAAATAAATAAATAAATAAATAACCAGCATTTTTTGCCTTTATATGATGCTTAGGCTATTGCTGTCTTGGTTTAAGGTTGTGCATACCATAACCCCCAAATTCTTTTCGATTCTATATGGCTAAGTTGTACATTATTGAGCTGGTAGGTTAAGGTTATGAATATTTCCGAGCTTTAGAACTTTACATTTATCTACATTTGAACTGACATCTGCCACTTTTCTGACCACCAATTGAGTTTGTCTAAATTCCTACTGAAGTTCTGAGTTCATCAACGTTGATCGATTATTCCTACTATCTTATGTCATCAGCAAATTTGCTTATGTCACTAGTAATTCCCTCGTCAAGGTAATTATATATATTTGAAACAACAATGGGGTAAAAATGATCCTGCGAAAAGCCAATTGTTAAAGATCCCTACCAGATTTAACCCATTTATGCATCTCTCTGCTTCCTATTAGTGAGTCATGACTGATCCATGACAGCATTTTACCCAATGCCATGAGCAGCCACTTTCTTCAACAGGTCCCTGTGTGGTACTTATCAAAGCTTACCAAAATGCTAGAAATAAGCAATATCAAATTCTTGATCCTGATCTATGGTCAAAAGCTTTGCTGAAGATGTTAATTAAAATTAGTTAGGCCGGAATAGCACTTTTTTTTTTGGTGATTCCATGTTGAGGTATCATTAATAAATGATGCTTATCGAGATGGCTTCTTATGGTATCAGCTAGAATTGACTTAGTAATTTACCTGCATTGAGGTTTAGGTTATTGGGCGATAATTTGATGTAATGGACTTGTCCCGCTGTAAAATAGGAATTATATTAGCCATCTTCTGCATATCAGGCGCTACACCTGTTTGAAGCGATAAATTAAAAAATATTACCTAAAGGTTGCAGACTTTCCATTTTGCATTTACTAAGAACCTTGAAAAAAAAAGCTCATCAGGTCCAGGCAATTATATTGCTTCAACGGTCTATCTGTTTGATAAAATTTTTGTAGTGGATTATTGCCATTTTTTTGATTTATTTTCTTCAGGTCCAGTAAAAATCTTATTGGGATTTTATTAGTGTTTTCTGAGTTTTAAAAACGTGAAAAAATGATTATTAAAAATAGAGCACATTACATTCACTTTGTCAGTAAGACACTCCATAGTTGTTTATAGGGGCCCAATCTTATCTAGACAACCTTTTTTTTATCTCTGGGAAAAAACTTTTAGGGTTGGATTGTTGAGTCCCTGGCAACTTTAATTTCATAAGTCCCATTAAGCTATTTATACCCTTTTTATGTCCTCTCCAGTGTCAATATATTGATTCATAGATGACCATCAACTCTTTGATACACCTATAAAGCCTTTCTTCTACCTGATAGTATTGAGCCTATTATTCATCCATTTTGGGTCATTTCTGTTCGAATTCTAATTTCTTTGTACAGGAGAATGTTCTTTGGGATGCATGTACATTGTATTGTGCTCAGAAAAAACTCTGATATTGATAGCTCTCTTTGTTACCCCAGTCAACAGATGAAAGTGTTACTAAGCCATTGTATTCCTAAGCGAAATTCCGGGACATTACGAGCCTATCCTACTATCATCTTCCATTCATGCTAAAGGTAGTTGATTGCATTTATGATTCTCTTGTGCCAGTTCTCTGTAATTCAAATTATTAACAAAGGTTTCTTTGTTGCCAGAACCAAATAAGCAGGGTATGTCGTCTGTAGGTTCTGTCACAAACTGCCTTTCATAAAACCAATCTGAAACTACTTCTAAGAAATTGTTAGATTCTAAATTCCAGTCAAGAATTTCCAATCAATCTGACTCTAAAGTGAAGTCCCAGAATTTCTTCATTATCTCTGGCCTTGTGCCTTATCAATTTTTCTCCCATAGTATCTCCTTGGTACTATCTAAGTTTTGGGATGGTATATCACACCTAAAATAAATTTTCTCAAGTCGCTTGAAAAAATTCTATCCGGAAGGAATCGGTCTATGTGTTACTTCAGATTTTTTATTTCATTTTTATGCAAAGTTCAAGCTATCTCAGAACTACAATGCACCCCTCCCCTTTCTTGATACTTCTATCTCTTGGAACAATTTAAAAAGCTGAAATGTGAATTTGATGGATGTCCTGACTTTTTTAATTAAACCACATCTCAGTTAAGGCAAATACATAAATTTTCCTGGCACCAGCACACTAATCTCAAACTCGTCCTCTTATTCTAGCATACAAGCTATTTGCATAATATATATTGAAAGACCCTCCTTTTCATTACCTTTCCTGTTTGTTTCTGTTTTTCTACAAATATTACTGTCCTTGTCACCTCGTGCACTGGCTTTTCCCATATCCACAATTCTGACTTATTACTCGTCCCTAGAACTCTGGTACTTCATCGTTTCATCAAAACCCTTACTGCTATTCCTAGTTTAAAGGTCTACCAGCTTCCTACATTGCAGTTGCCAGTGCCCCACCTGACTAGATAAAAGTGTACCTCATCCCTGGCATAATGTCATTTCTGCCATAGAAGAGGTCCCAGTTTGTCAGTGATGTTATTGCATTTTCTTACAGTATTTGTCAGGCCAGCGATAGACCCATTTGCTCTGGAACATCCATACATTTCAACTCTCATCCTGGCAAAATACCAATATGGCCAGCGTTCCCACCCTTCTTCCTAATTATTTCTATTGCTGAGCTATATCTGCTAATAAGATTCTCAATCCTATGTCGGCCAACATCATTTCCCTCCGCATTGAGGGCAGAAAATGGGATTTCTCCATTACTTTCATTGATGCTCATCCAGTTGCTAGAATATCCCACATCCCAGCCCAGGAAAACATTTACCCTCTGCCTCCTCTTCTTGTCCCTATGACAAAATGCCCTATCCATATACTTATCCTGACTGTCTCCAAACTAAAAACAATGTTCCTTCCTTCACTTGTCGATTTTGTTCTTGTGACGTTTATCGATGGTTCTTCGTTGGGCGTTTCAGGCATGTTTCACTAATGCTGCCAATTGCTTCCTTGGTGCTTGTTGTGACATTCCAGTAGACACCCACATTCATCTGGTAGCACCTGATTCGCCAGATAGCACCACTTTCGGCAGTAGCAACAACAACATTGGATGAGTTAGTAGAACGCTGAAACGCTAAAGAAGGCACCTCTACCACCATCACTACCAATTCTACCACTATTACAACTGCTACCACCATCACTACACTTCTACCACATCCACTACCACCCTAATTAAACACACCATCAACCACTATCACCACTGTTCACTCTACCACCACACCTTTGTTTTTTCTTGCAAACTTTTTCTTACTTATAAGTGTTTCTCACATTCTTTACAATGGGATGGCACTAGAAGCTGTCTTTGGGGGAAAAAAAATAGGAGCACGGTGACTTATTTAGTAGTTTTGCAGACTAAAACGAATGGAGTATATGAAATGTATCATATGAACTAGTGGGATCATCCTCCACTCATGATAAACAATGGCCACGCTGATGGGATATGGTGTGTGGGTGGACAGGGCTGTGAGTACACATCCCAGATGAATGACTATTTTATGAGTTGGAATGGGACAATTCATGCAGGCAATGTTTTGAGGAAAATAACATTACGAATTTTGTTATTACGACTATCGAGCTTATGATTATCGAGGGACCACTGTACTAATATACTATTAAGTATAGAAGGTGAAAAGTGTACTAGTAGTGGTTAACCAATGTTTTGCTTGATGGTGGGCCAATACTGGCAGCCTTTTGAAGGTTTCTTCTTTACGGTTATTATTTTTATATTGTATTATTTTATTATTGGATAATAATTATTATTATATTAGAGTAGTAGTACTACATGGCTGAGGCTTTGATCTATGGATTGGATCTGTGCTCCAGGTCCCTTAATAATAATAATGATAATTATAAAAAATACAGTGGACCCGGTTTCACGATATTAATCGTTCTTGAGAAGTTCATTGTTAAACCAAATTATCGAAAGCGAATCAGTTTTCCCCATATGAAATAATGGAAATTAAATTTAATCCGTGCAAGACACCCAAAAGTATGAAAAAAAACTTTTTACCTATGAAATATTAAGTTTAAATGCATAGATAATTTACAATTTCAACAATAACAATAATACAAAAGAATTGACACTTACTTTAATGAAGATCTGGTGTTGATTGATGGGTGGGAGGAGGGGAGTGTGTGGATTGTGTTAGCATTTAGAAGGGGAATCCCCCCTAATTAGGATTTGAGGGTAGAAGTCCTTTTCAGGAGTTACTTCCCTTTTCTTTTAATGCCATTGGGAAAGGTTTGGAGAGTCACTGGACTTGTGTCGCACAACATATTGTCCCATAGACGGCCTGTTCTTCGTTCCTTTATGACTTTCTTACAGTGTGTTCACAACAATGGGTCAGTGTACAGGGTTGCCAAACCGGCTTGAGTTTGCTGATTGTCAGGTTGAATTTTCATCCAATAAAGGTTTGCACTTCAAGGGCCACTTTGCACCATATCTTCCTTAATCTTTGAAGTAGGCAACTTCTCAACTGCATCGGATTCACAGGGTTGCCTCAAAACCCTTCAAAATCCCTGTCTTACACATTCTGGCCACTGATTTTTCCAGGCAGAGTTCAAGGTCCTCTAGACAATCTCTCCCAGCCTTACATTTAACGGTGTACACTAATTGAGGTATTAAAGTGATCCTTCCAAAACTCCTTTGAGTCTATTGAGTTTTGTGGTCACTACATAGCATCTCTTCAATCATACGCTTTTGTGTACAGTTTTTGAAGTTGGCAATGACCTGCTGGTCCATGGGTGCAGGAGAGGAGTGGTATTAGGAGCGGCAAAAACTTACCTTAATGAAGCTCATGTCCCAGGAAAAGTCACTTGCCATAGCTGTAGGATGATCAGGGGCATTGTCTAATACAAGGAAAACATTAAGGTCTAATTTATTTTCAGTTAGTAATTTTCACATTGGGGGTAAATGCATGTGTACTCAGTCTAGAAAAAGTCCTGTGACCCATGCCTTTACTGTTGCCTCCACAGCACATACACATAAGCTTGAAGACATTTTTTTGCCTGAACACCTCTGGGAGTTTCTGAGTGATTACACCAATAAAAGGCAGTCACTTTGGCAATCACCATAGCATAGGGCACACATCAAAAGAGTAAGGCCTGTCTATCATCGGCTTATGTCTGGTGGGAATGCCTTTTTTCCTCCTGAGTAATGTCGGTTTGTTGGTAATCCGTCAAAAATAGGCTGTTCTGTCACCCAATTAAAACTATTCAGGCTTCAATCTTAGCCTCTATGTACTCCTCGTGAATTCATGCCATATTTTTTCAGCCACTTTATGGTCTGAACTGGCAGCATTCACATGCCTTATCACTATGTATGCACTAGATTCTTAAATCTCTTCAAACCAACCTTTCCTGGCCTTAAATTCACATCACGACTAGTGCAGGCAATTTTTTTACCATTCGTCATGCAACTGCTGCCTTTCCAACAAATGATGCTTGGAGATGCTATCTCTGCTATTGGTTTTATTTATCCACACCAATACACAGTCTTCTACATGTTTAACACTTGCGGTCGTGTCATAATCACAGTTGCACCTTTTTGCAAGAACAGCTTCCTTGATTGCCGTTTTGTTGGCCAGATTGTAGAGAGGTGATTTGGGGTTTACTATACAACTGACCAGCTCCGAACACACACTCGCCACTTTTGTACTTTGCAATTATCTTTTCTTTCATTTCAAACAGTCATTAGCACCCTTGGTCTCGAAGGGTTGGCACTGGGAGCTTTCTTGGGGCCCATGGTGACTTATTTTGCAGGAACAGGCACAAAAACAGTGATAATATGGATAATATGGAATGTACCGAATGTATCCTTAGATGCGCACACACTGGCTGGCTTGTAACAACCTGGCCACACAAGGGGCGTTCAGGCAATTGTGGACACGTCTGTACACAGTATGAATACAGGTTTTGTATCGGGAAGCGAGGCAAATTTTTTTCGATCAAATGCATCGGCTACCGGATTTATCGGATACCGATAGCATCGGGAACCGGGGGTCCACTGTACTTATGTACTATTAATTATAATACATAATAATTATTACGTGTAATAAATAACAATATAATAATAACAATAAATACGAGGTATGTACTGCATATAATTTAGTTTGACAACACCACCACCAGATAGCAGTGTCAGTCTAAACAATGCTCATCAATGCACATGTGCTTACAGAGCCACCCTCGCGGTGCAAGGAATTCTCGTGATTTCCTTACGTTTTGTGCAGTTAATACATCAGATTTCTTTCTTCTAACCATGGGTCCTAAGGAAGCAAATGGAAAGGACAGTGCCCAGAAGAAAAATAGGATGATTTGCATGAAATTAAAGCAAGAAATCATTGATAAAGACGACTAGGGTATGTTAGGGTAGTGAGATAAACATTAAAATTGTCCTAACGACCACTTCATGTCACATCTCCCTCCCTTGCCATCCACGTAATGACATATTTTATTCTAGGGTGTATATCATTTTTCTATGTTATTTATATTGTTTATTATGTCATATTAGATGAATTATGACTGACAAATAAGTTGTAGAGTTGATATTAGGGTTATTTTGTCATGCCTCCTGAGAGCAGGAATTCAGCTGGAACGAATTAATTTCATTTCTCTTAACTGAAATGAGGAAAATTGACCCACCATACGAACAAGTCCGTGGAATGGATTATATTCAGAAGCCGAGGTTCTACTGTATAGTAAAGATGCTTGCAAAGTCATGTTTACGCTGGGTTTTATTGAGCATCATGATTGACATACTTGCTTGCAAAGAACTGAATTATGCTCGGAGGTCATCATAGTGTTTACTCAATGACCTGTCATTATAATTGAATACTGTTTTATTATTGTTGGTACTGAGTAGTGTCTTGGCATGACTAGCACTGTATGAAGTAGAGATAATTATTGATAGGGTTGTGTATGCCATTTAATAATAAGTTTATATCAGGATCAATGTTGACATTCATACGACTAATAAAGAATGCACGTACAGTGGAAACTCCGAGTTTTGGTTGCCCCAAATTTCAGCCATTTTGAGTTCGATCACTCTTTTTCACCTAAATTTTGTCTAGAGTTTCAGCGCCATACCAGGACCTGTCAGCCTGCCCATGCACTTTGTGATCAATCTAGCTTTTGTTTCTACTCGAGTGAACTTTACCCTGCACTTTACATCCAAACATTTCACATAATCTAGTTTTTTGTGCTTCTCAAATTTATACAACTGTAATAATTAACCATTTGTCAAAAGAAACTTCCTTAGTTGCCAGCCCTTTGGTTAAAGAAAGTGAGAAGAAAACAATAGAATTGAAGAAAGTATTGCAGCAAAGTACAAAAGTGGAGGAGGGGAACGAGGAAGGGAAAGAAATATGCCTTCTTCTGTGATTCAGTGATTCTATGATGTGTATGATTAAAGCAGCAGGAGTTGATAAAGGTATAGCAACAGTCAGCGATTAAGTGTAGTATTACAGTTTGTAGCAAGTAAGTTAAGTAGATTAAGCTATAGAAAATGGGACACAAACTAACTCCTCTAATTGCTATTGAAGGTATCTAAGGCCTGACAACACTTCTGCCACCACCCCTAGATGGATATGTACCAGTGGACCCTACAGTGGCCCGGATAACCCAACAACACACCACCACACTCGGGGAATATATAATGCCATATTTTATTCATTTCTTGTGTATTATCAGTTTCTATTTTATTAATATTGTTTAATTTTGTCATAGAGTTGTGAGATAGTGTAGAATTGATATTAGCTCTCTATTTTGTATATTGTCCTGTCTCCAAACAAACTCATTCTCCCTCTGGAATGATTAAATGTATTTTGATGCTTATTTCTGTAGGAAATATTGCTTTGGCTTTCGAACAGTTTGAGTTTTGCGCAAGCTTCTGGAATTGGTTTACGGCAAAATTCGAGGTGTCACTGTATACTAATAGTTAAAAAAAAAACTATTAACTATAGAATGAGTGATATAAATCTACCATCTGACTTAGACGAGTTCGTTTACCGGAAACCGGTTGTTAAGTCGAAATGGTAGTAAGTCGAACTTTACTATGAATATCAACAAAAACATTTTGTAATGACTTTATTTTAAAGTTTTTTTGGTATTTCTGTTTTACTTTACTTTTTTTTATGTTGTTAGTACTGTTATTTTATACTGTAAGGTTAGGATAAACACTGTGTACCACAAAATAGTTGTTTTTTCAGAAATTTGGCATAAAAAAAAAACACTGTCGTTAGTCGAGCTGGTTTTTGTAAGTCGGATGGTAGGTGTATTGACTTAGACAACTATGTTAAACAATTTTTGCACACAGGACTTAATATTGCATTGTGCTATATGAAGAGATACAAAAGGCTAGTTAAAAAAGTATATGTTTCAAGGATCTATTTAGAAATGAAGGAATGATAATACAGAGGTTAATGTTCATAAAATTAGTAGTTGAAAGTAAGGTGGGGAGGGGGGAATAGTAAGTAAGTGTGAAATAATCGTGACCAGAACTTTCAAAGTTGGGTTTGAGGACTATTTATTATTATAACTTGGAATCTTACTGAATCAAAAATGTATGGCTGATATTAGTACAGTGGTCCTCGTTTTTGTAATTAATATTCTAGAAGTGTGATCTTATCGAAAATTGATTATGTTCAAATCCATTTTCCCCTAGAAATTAATGTAAATCCAATCAATTCTTTTCAGACACCCACAATTATTCAACAGCCATATTTTTGCTTGAAGTTAGGTTTACATACACAAAAGAATGAACATTCAACATGACAGTTACCTTTACTGAAGGCTGTTGTTGAAGAATGGAAGACAGGGAGGAGGAGAGAGGGAAGAGAAGTTATTGTTTGGAAGGGGAATCCCCCTCCATAAGGACTCTAGGTCAGGTAAGACACATACACAAGAGTTAGGTATCTTCATTTCGAAACATTTTGCCTACACAGTAGGCTTCTTCAGTCTAGTACAGAAAAGTTGATAGAAGAGACGTGAAGATGTAATCAGTCCATTACCCTTGAAGTTTTGAGGTGGTCAGTCCCTCAGTCTGGAGAAGAGTATTGTTCCATAGTCTGAAACAATATTGAGTTGAAGTGGCAGGATGGAGCCTTATATACCGCCAGGAGGTGAGACGTAGGCCACAGGTAGAGGTAAGAATGTAGTCATTGGGAGGTCACGTCCCTCTCAAATCATTCTCACTAGTAGAAGTTGTCCAAGTTGTTTTCTGTTCTGTACCAAGATACCATTGTGTTGCAGTGTCTGGGTAGCATTTCTGTTAGTGGATTGGATTTGTGAAGGACCTGCCTAGTATGGGCAAACAGGCCTATTGCAGTATTCCTCCTTTCTTAACTTCTTACGTTCTTATTTAACATCACACTTATCTTTATTGAAGACTTGTTTGTGTGAGGGAGGGATGGCGAGTTTATTGTTGGAGAATATGACACTAATATCAACTCTGCGGCTTATTTATCTATCACAATTCAACTATTATGACGTAATAAACAATATTAATAACATAAACACATGGAATATACTCTAGAATGAATAAAATAAGTCATTATGTATGTCACGAGAGGGGTTGTGTTGAACGACTGTTTGCGAGTTAAATAATGATTCATGAGCCAATGTTTTGATGAAAAAAAAACTTTATGGTTCTCGAAAATTATGACTATCGAGCCTTATGATTATCGAGGGACCACTGTACTGGGATTCAACAAATCTGGAAATAATAAGATAGTAAAATTTGGTGTTTAACCCTTTCAGAGTTGGTGCCGTACTAGTACGGATTTCTTCAGGGTTGGTGCGTAAGCTAACTTTCTAGGACCTCCAAATCAGCAGGAAAATGGGTGCGTTATTCCTGGAGGATGTGAGAGAAAATCGGGTCTCCAATGTCAGTGTGCGAAGTATATAAAAGAAAATCGGGGACTGTTTTCAGGTGCATTGTGGGGGAAGCGATTTTTATTACACCTTGTTCCCATGTCTAGCTGTAAGAAACTCCTCACTATTCAGCAATTGGGGCTTTTTATCCAAGTGACTGTTCAACAATATGGGAAGAGTCAGTTGAAGATTAATTTTGGTTTTTGAGGAGTTTTGACCGAAAAGTAAAGCCAGGAAATCAACCTGAAGGAAGGAAGGTAGAAGAAAAGTGAGGAAAGAAGGGAGGAAAGAGATGAGAGGAAAGGAAGGAAGAAAGGAAGGAATGAGAGGAAGGCGGGACGGAGAACATCATCCTGGATAACTCAAAAAATTTCAGTTAGTGACTATTTCCATATGGTGGTAGGGTGGGGAGGAAGGGAAGGGTGTTGGACAGGCAGTTGAGGGTGGTGAGTGATGGTGTTATTTGTCATTGCGGCCTCTAACTAGACGGTGACTCAACATATTACAAGTCCACCTCCAAACAAAATTATTGTGCTTTACAGAAGGCGTAGTAGTTCTGGGAAGTGTCCAGTGACTTTATAGGTGTCTATATGTGATAGAAAAATATTATAAACATTTTTTATTGTTGATTTGTGTAATACATGTTTTGTAAACAAAACAATTTTAATAACTGGTGGTTACTGTGTAGCATCAAGGGCGTGAATATTATATTCAATATACAGTGGACCCCGTTAAGATCACTCAATTGCGACCATTATGTAAGGTATTTATGTATGTGCGTTTGTACGTGTTTATGTTTGGGGGTCTATGAAATGAGACTAACGTACGTCATAATATTCTTATGGGAAAAAATTCGGTCAGGTACTGGCACCTGGATACTTGCTTCTGGAATGAAAAATATGTTAACGGGGGTCCACTGTACTTGTATATGGTCTCACAAGCCAGAATAGTTAATTGATGGAGGGAGGGAAGGAAGAAAGGAGGGAAGGGGAGAAGGAAGGAAGGAGGGAAGGAAGGAAGGAAAGGAGGGAAGGAAGGAAGGAAGGTGTTTAAGAAAGGTGGGAGGAAGAAGGAGGGAGGGAAGGAAGGAGGTGGGAAGGAAGGAGGGAAGGGAAGGAGGGAGGGAAGGAAGGAGGGAAGGAAGGAGGGAAGTAAGGAAGGCGGAGGGAAGGAAGGAAGGAGGGAAGGAAGGAAGGAGGAAGGGAGGGAAGGGAAGGAAGGAAGGAAGGAGGGGGGAAAGTAAGGAAGGGAAAGTAGGTAGGAAGAGTAGGTAGGATTTTTTACAGAGTTGGTGCAGTTAATAATCAGGGAATTATTTTTTTTCACTGCACCTGAAACTCCTGCGCAAAGTGACGAGAGCAAGGGGTACACCATGTCGAACTAGTAAAGGTGGGGTAAGGACATGGATGAGAATGTAGAGGAGGAAGACATCTACAGCCATCTCACCCTCCACTAACACAGTCCCAGGGGCAGACTGAGGGAACACTATCAGCATTACACAGGAGGTGTAACAATATAGTCAACCCTCCCAGGACTAGGAGTTGCTCTGCTGATTCTGGAAGAGGCACACACAACACAGCTGCAAGATGCCAGATGCAAATTACTGCTACAAGAAAGGACATCAGGGAGGACCTGTGTCAGAAGAAGAATAAGGACCTGACAGACAGACCACCTGTTTTAGCGACCTCTTCTCGGAACAAACCAGGCCGGAGCTTGATGGTGAAAACACTCTACACGTCACCCACTCAGCTACTCTATCTCAGCCTAGCAGGTGGTATTTGCTTATACAGACCACAGACCTTACATCCTGCAGCTGCCACAGTACCTACTAAAGTGCAGGCATCTTATGTGCCTTACTCACCACCACCTTCAAGTACCACATCATGAAGAGCCAGCTACAGAACCTGTCGCAACATTAGAGGTTTTCCTTACTTAATGTTGGAGAGCTCAACACAGTTGTGTGACACTCGACGGTCGAACATGATAGCTGTTGTTGGAAACATTTTTTGGAATGACAGGAATCCAGAAAATTGTGCAAGACGTTGCTGGCTACACTAAATGAGAAGAGACAGCAAGGGACAAGGGGAGGTTGTGTTGCTGTGTGCTTTCTTAAAAGTGTTCATTCCCTACTTCATCTTTGAAATGATGTTCTTCAAGCTCTGCATAAACATTAGTTACTCTGTACTAGCTTGTGCAATGAACAGAACCCTCAGTGGCAACATCGCAGACCCCATCATCTTCCTAATGGTGAAAAATATGGACTCTGCTAAACACAACTGTAAAACATATATATTGTGGTGTGTTCTCAACCAACAACCTTTAAAGAGGGTCTTGTTGGACTTCTTGCAGTATTTGACAGGAGAAACTTTGTTTGATTTCCCTACTCACATCTCTGGTCCTCCCTTGAACCAGTAGTGAGTGGATCTGGCAGAAGGTTAGTCACTTGACAATCCTCGGCTATGATGGGGGGATCAATTGACACCAAGGCTGTTTTTACGACACTTAGGATCCCAACAGAAAGAGGTGAGGAGTCCAACGCACAACCTGGTATGGAAAGAGGGGATAATTAGCAGCCCTTTGCTCTGAGCTTGGCCACCACGATTGGAATGCTCTTCTCCAGGGGATGTTGGACAACCAAGTGGAAAGCCTTCACTGGACCACATACGTTATCTACAACAAAGAACACATTCCTCACTGGCAATATGTGACGAGCTCAGATTCAGGCTTGGTTTGGTTTCCTTGTAGGAGAGGTGCTCATGTAAGTACAAAGCATGGCAAAAGGTATAAGAGACATCCTACCACTATAACAAGAACTTTTCACAGGCAAGCTATAGGCATATGAGTGACATTCAAAAAGCGGGCCATTGCTAAATGGGAGGTGGACCACACAAGAAAGTAGTAACAGGATTAAGGTAGGCTGGAAAATCTAATACACATAGGCATATGCGATTTCACGTCCTTGTTGAACTATGTGTTGGCTTTTCGTGTTTATCTTTCGTAATAATATTCACCTTTTGCTGCAGTCTTTGGACTACCATGGGTTCGCACTTCAGTGCGGACCTGGCGAACCTATACATGGTACATCTAGATGCCGAACGTTTCCCACCTTTATCCGTCGTCTGTCACCTGGCTCTGTTATGTTGATGGACATTCTCCTCTTAAATCCTAACGCTTCATGCTTCACGCTCTCCAAGACAAGCTCAACCAGGTCGAGCCTTAATCCAGATTCACAACTTGAAGTCGAAAGTCGACAACACTATTCCTTTCTTGATGTTTCGGCTCTTGCATAAACTGGACATGGAATGCGTTTTAAAGTCTATCGAAAACCCACCAACCAACGATCTTCTCAATCACTCGCACCACGGACACCCAAAATAACGTGGTTGTAATTATAGGCTCCTTCCTGCGTGCACTCAGAATCTGCGCAATGGAGTTTCTTGAAGACGAAATGACTAATTGAAAGTATTTTGTCAAACTCACTATCCTCGTCACTTCTTCAGTGACTGCAGACGATGCGGCATTAAACATCTTCAACACACACAGAGAAGACGCTGCCGAGGAAGAGATAATAGTCCTCCCCACCAATCCAATAGCCAACACGATTCAACTCTTTCCCCAATACTATTTTCCAAGTATCTACTCACAACCACGACCACAAGGACATTACCCGTGCTAGACAGACAAGCTTCCACCCTCTGCAGGGGTATCATAATCCTGTAAGACTGAAACAAATTATAGTGGGCACAAACATCCAAGGGCCCTCCAAACCGAATTCAGAGCACCAATACGCAAGGCAGGTCTGACAAACACAAGGAATGCCTGTGTACAACACCTAATTACAAAACCACTGATACACTACAGAAAATCAAAAGACTTACAACCACAGAAGACAGCCACTCAATACGAAGAATCCTGGAAAATCACTTAATTCTATATCCGCAACTTCAACCAGAATAGTGGTTCTATAAAATAGCTGAAAACTGCCAAGAAACTTCTTCATCGCTATCCCACATAAGAACACAGGAATGGAAGAACACTGTAGAAGGTCTCCTCACAAACTTATCCAATCTCCTTTCCAAGCTACCCAAGATTTTAGACTCTATAACCCCACTCGGTACATCATCAGATGCAGCATTCTCCACCTGGCCTTAGCATTCTGAACCTGACTATAAGTACTCGCATCCCTTCCACCCCAGGTAGATCTGTTTGTGACTTAAAAAAGCCCACTCTGTGGGCGAAACGTAGTCAGTAAAGGATCACATTATACTGCATATGTGTTTATATTTCCATTACCTGGAGAGTTTACCTGGAGAGAGTTCTGGGGGTCAACGCCCCCGCGGCCTGGTCTGTGACCAGGCCTCCTTAGGTCAGTGTCCCAGGATGCGACCCACACCAGTCGACTAACACCCAGGTACCCATTTTACTGATGGGGAACATAGACAACAGGTTGAAAGAAACACGTCCAATGTTTCTACTCTGGCTGGGAATCGAACCCAGGCCCTCGCCGTGTGAAGCAAGAGCGTTAAACCACCAGGCCACCAGAGCCCATTGTGTCGGTATTTTATACCATTTATTTCCAGGTAAGGTAGGCTCCAAAACCTGGTGGTCCCTGGTCAAGGACAGACAAGGTTATCTGCCTGATTAACTCATTCCACCTCTAAATCTACAGGATTGGACCACCTCTACTAGTAGTCAAGAGAAGGCAGACCTCTTTGTCTAACACTTTGCTACCAAAATGCAAGTTCCTGATCCAGCAAGGGACCCTCCTTGGCTAACTGCAAGCACTGTGTCAAAACTGTCAGTGGTGACAGTAAGGCAGGAGGAGGGGCATTTCCTTCTTAAATTGCTTGACCAAGAAAAGGCTGTGGGCCCAGACAAGTTGAGCCCAAGATTGCTGAGAAGATGTGCAGACCAGCTAGCAGCACCTCTAACTCGCATCTTTCAGCACTGCCTACTACAGTGGAACCTCAAAAATCGAATGTATCACATATTGAACGTTTCGAAAACAGGACCATTTTTTCGGACAAACTGTGTCCCTATTATCGAATGCGCCCCTATTTTCGGACAGATGGGTATGGGACCTGTCTGCTGCCTGCTCTGTCTGCGTCCCTGTGCAGGTGCCGTCAGCAGTCTAGCTTTGTTTATACTTTAGTAAACACTAAATTGCGCTCTCATTCACGCATTTTACTATTACAGTGGACCCCGGTTAACGATATTTTTTCACTCCAGAAGTATGTTCAGGTGCCAGTACTGACCGAATTTGTTCCCATAAGAAATATTGTGAAATAGATTAGTCCATTTCAGACCCCCAAACATACACGTACAAATGCACTTACATTAATACACTTACATAATTGGTCGCATTCGGAGGTAATCGTTATGCGGGGGTCCACTGTATTTCGTTGTGTTTACTGCTTGTGGGACTGTAAAATAAGCTGCCATGGGCCCAAAGAAACTTGCTAGTGGTACCCCTGTGGTAAAAAAAGTGAGAAACACCATTGATGCGAAGAAGGAAATAATACAGAAGTATGAGAGTGGTGTGAGACTTGTTGAGCTTGCCAGGATGTATGGGAAAAACAAGTCGACCATCGGTTCTATCCTGTCAAAGAAAGAACAAATCAAGGAAGCTGATGTTGTGAAAGGTATTATATAGGGAGTGGATGAGGTGCCTTCTTCAAAGATTAAGGTGATTTGTGCCAAGTGGAATGATGTCCAAATGTTTGTGCAGAAGTACCACCCTGAGCAAGCTGAAACAAGCCATCTTTGCAACAAGTTCAGTGACAGAATGATGTCCATTTTGGGGAAATGTTAAAGAGGTGCCAGAAAACAGAGGACTGTGGACAGTTATTTTTGTGAGACATGGGTCCAGTGACTCTCAAGCTGGTCCTAGTGGCATTAAAGAAAAGAGAAGGGAAGTAACCCCGAGGGGCTTTACCTGGAGTCCTCATGGAGGGGGATTCTCCTTCCAAACACTAACCCAACTCCTCTCTCCTCCTCCCTATCTTCCAGTTTGCCATCCCAATCTTCAATAAAGGTAAGTAAAAATGTTATTTTATATGTATTACTATACATAATTAAAATCTATAGTATTTGTTGTATGTAAAACTGTAAATAATCTCTATAAAATGTATTTTTTGTGTGAATATTTTTGGTAGTAGGTTGGTAGACAGCAACCACCCAGGGAAGTACTACCGTCCTGCCAGATGACTGTGAAACAAAAACCTGTAACTGTTTTGCATGATGGTAGGATTGCTGGTTTCTTTTTCTGTCTCATAAACACGCTAAGATAACAGGGATATCTTGCTACTCCTACTTACACTTTGGTCACACTTCATAGACACGCACATGCATATATATATATACATACATCTAGGTTTTTCTCCTTTTTCTAAATAGCTCTTGTTCTTTTTTATTTCTTCTATTGTCCATGGGGAAGTGGAAAAGAATCTTTCCTCCGTAACCCATGCGTGTCGTATGAGGCGACTAAATGCCGGGAGCAATGGGCTAGTAACCCCCTTCTCCTGTATACAATTACTAAAAAAGGAAGAAGAAAAACTTTATAAAACTGGGTTGCTTAAATGTGCGTGGATGTAGTGCGGATGACAAGAACAGATGATTGCTGATGTTATGAATGAAAAGAAGTTGGATGTCCTGGCCTAAGCGAAACAAAGCTGAAGGGGGTAGGAGAGTTTCAGTGGGGGGGAAATAAATGGGTTTAAAATCTGGAGTATTGAGAGAGTTAGAGCAAAGGAAGGGGTAGCAGTAATGTTAAATGATCAGTTATGGAAGGAGGGAAAGAGAATATGAATGTGTAAATTCAAGAATTATGTGGATTAAAGTAAAGGTTGGATGCGAGAAGTGGGTCATAATAAGGTGTATGCCCCTGGAGAAGAGAGGAATGCAGAGGAGGGGAGAGAGATTTTGGGAGATGTTAAGTGAATGTATAGGAGCCTTTAAAACAAGTGAGAGAGTAATTGTGGTAGGGGACTTGAATGCTAAAGTAGGAGAAATTTTAGAGAGGGTGTGGTAGGTAAGTTTGGGGTTGCCAGGTGTAAATGATAAGGGAGCCCTTTGATTGAACTTTGTATAGAAAGGGGTTTAGTTATAGGTAATACATATTTTAAGAAAAGAGGATAAATAAGTTTTACACGATATGATGTAGGGCGAAATGACAGTAGTTTGTTGGATTATGTTTTTGGTAGATAAAAGACTGTTGAGTAGACTTCAGGTGTACTGTTTATTTGAGGGGCCACAGATATATCAGATCACTTTCTAGTTGTAGCTACCCCTGAGAGTAAAAGGTAGAAAGGGATACAAGGAGAATAGAAGCATCAGGGAAGAGAGAGGTAAAGGTTTATAAACTAAAAAGGAGGCAGTTAGGGTAAGATATAAACAAGCTATTGGAGGATAGATGGGCTAATGAGAGCATAGGGCAATGGGGGTCGAAGAGGTATGGGGTAGGTTTTTAAAAAAGTAGTGTTAGAGTGTTCAGCAGAAGTTTGTGGTTACAGGAAAGTGGGTGCAGGAGGGAAGAGGAGCGATTGGTGGAATGATGATGTAAAGAGAGTAGTAAGGAGAAAAAGGGTTTGCATATGAGAATTTTTACAAAGTAGAAGTGATGCAAGGAGGGAAGAAGTATATGGAAGAAAAAGAGAGAAGTTAAAAGAGTGGTGAAGAAACAATGTAAAAAGAGAGCAAATGAGAGAGTGGGTGAGATGTTATCAAAAATTTTGTTGAAAATAAGAAAAAGTTTTGGAGTGAGATTAACAGTTAAGAAAGCCTAGAGAAAAAATGGATTTGTCTGTTTTAAAAATAGGAGAGGGGAGTTATATTAAATGGAGAGTTAGAGGTTTGGGAAGATGGAAGGAATATTTTGAGGAATTGTTAAATGTTGATGAAGATAGGGAAGCTGTGATTTCGTGTATAGGGCAAGGAGGAATAACATCTTGTAGGAGTGAGGAAGAGCCAGTTGTGAGTTGGGGGAAGTTCGTGAGGCGTAGGTAAAATGAAAGGGGGTAAGGCAGCGGGATTGATGGGATAAAGATAGAAATGTTAAAAGCAGGTGGGGATGTAGTTTTGGAGTGGTTGGTGCAATTATTTAATAAATGTATGGAAGAGGGTAAGGTACTAGGGATTGGCAGAGAGCATGCATAGTTCCTTTGTAAAAAGGCAAAGGGGAATAAAAGAGAGTGCAAAAATTATAGGGGGATAAGTCTGTTGAGTGTACCTGGTAAAGTGTATGGTAGAGTTATATTGAAAGAATTAAGAGTAAGACGGAGAATAGGATAGCAGATGAACAAAGGAGGCTTTAGGAAAGGTAGGGGTGTGGTGGACCAGGTGTTTACAGTGAAACAATTAAGTGAACAGTATTTAGAAAAGCTAAAGGGGGTCTTTGTGGCTTTTTATGGATTTGGAAAAGGGCTTTATGACAGGGTGGATAGGGGGGCAATGTGGAGAGGTTGGCAAGTGTATGGTGTAGGAGGTAGGTTACTAAAAGCAGTGAAGATTTTTTACGAGGATAGTGAGGCTCAAGTTAGAGTATGTGGAAAGAGGGAATTTTTTCCCATTTTAAAAGTAGGCCTTGGGACAAGGATGTGGGGATGTCACCGTGGTTGTTTAATATATTTATAGATGGGGTTGTAAGAGAAGTAAATGCGAGGGTCTTGGCAAGAGGCTGGAGTTAAAAGTAAAAAATTTCACCACAAAGTGGGAGTTGTCACAGCTGCTCTTTGCTGATGACACTGTGCTCTTGGGGGGATTCTGAAGAGAAGTTGCAGAGATTGGGGGAAATGAATTTGGTAGGGTGTGCAAAGAGAAATTAAAGGTGAATACAGGAAAGAGTAAGGTTATGAGGATAACAAAAAGATTAGGTGATGAAAGATTGAATATCAGATTGGAGGGAGAGAGTATGGAGGAGGTGAACGTTTCAGATTTTTTGGGAGTGGACGTGTCAGCGGATGGGTCTATGAAAGTGAGGTGAATCATAGAATTTTGATGAGGGAAAAAGAGTGAGTGGTGCACTTAGGAGTCTGTGGAGACAAAGAACTTTGTCCTTGGGGGCAAAGAGGGGAATGTATGAGAGTATAGTTTTCCCAAACGCTCTTATATGGGTGTGAAGCGGGGGTTTGATGAATTTTGCAGCGAGGAGAAGGCTGGAGGCAGTGGAGATGTCATGTCTGAGGGCAATGTTTTGGTGTGAATATAATGCGAGAATTCGTAGTTTGGAAGTTAGGAGGAGGTGTGGGATTACCAAAACTGTTGTCCAGAGGGTGAGGAAGGGTTGTTGAGGTGGTTCGGACATGTAGAGAGAATGGAGCGAAACAGAATGACTTCAAGAGTGTATCAGTCTGTAGTGGAAGGAAGGCGGGGTAGGGGTCGGCCTAGGAAGGGTTGGAGGGGGGGAGGGAAAAGGGAGGTTTTGTGGTGCGAGGGGCTTGGACTTCCAGCAGGCATGCGTGAGCGTGTTTGTAGGAGGAATGGAGACAAATGGTTTTAATACTTGACGTGCTGTTGGAGTGTGAGCAAAGTAACATTTATGAAGGGATTCAGGGAAACCGGCAGGCCGGACTTGAGTCCTGGAGATGGGAAGTACAGTGCCTGCACTCTGAAGGAGGGGTGTTAATGTTGCAGTTTAAAAACTGTAGTGTAAAGCACCCTTCTGGCAAGACAGTGATGGAGTGAATGATGGTGAAAGTTTTTCTTTTTCGGGCCACCCTGCCTTGGTGGGAATCGGCCGGTGTGATAATATAATAATAAATATTTTTGGGTTTCTGGAACGGATTAATTGTATTCCCATTATTTCTTATGGGAAATATTGCTTCGGATTTCAGACTTTTTGAATTTAGAACTAGCTCCTGGAATGGATTAAGTTCGATTTTTGAGGTTCCATGCACAGTGTAAATGGCCCTCTCTGTGGAAAGAGGAAAAATGTAGTCCTTTTCCCAAAAAGAAGAGCAGAGCAGAAGTCAGCAAACTCTAGACCAGTGTCACTCCTGTCAATCACTGGTAAGATCCATGAGACAATAATCTCAAGACAAATGACAGAGTTTTTACTACCACTCACTACTTTGTGACCATCAATTATGGCTTCAGGAAAGGTTACTCTCCCTGCTGATCTTGTTGTTAAACCTCTCCACTAAGTGGCACCAGTCACTGGAATCCAAAGTCAGCTGTGTGGTTAGCACTGGACATTGCTGGTGCTTTCGACCGTGTGTGGCACCAGGGCCTCTTATTTTAAACTTCAAGCACTGGGAATTGCAGGCTCTATGCTAGGTCTCCTCAGTGATTACCTTCATGGTAGATCTCTAAGGGTAGTTCTCAATGGAACGGAATCAGCAAATATGTATTGGGGCAAGTGTTCCACAAGGAAGTGTGCTGGGACCATTGTTATGGAATGTCTACTTCAATAACTTTCATCTCATCCCAGAATCCCATGCATATGCAGACGACTGTACACTGACATTCACTTATCCAAGAGAAGAAATGCCAGCTGCTCTAAGCTACATCAGTCACCAGCTAAGAGCTATATCAGCTTGGGGAAATGGAAATACAGTGGACCCCCGCATAACGATGGCATCGCATAGCGATTTTTCCGCATAACGATTACTTTTATCGCAAAATTTTTGCCGCGCATACCGATTAAAAACCCGCATACCGATTTTCGTCCGAGACGCGTCCAATGTGCCCTCAGCCAGCCTCACATGTGCCGCTCCGTCCCATTGTTTACCAGCCAGCCTCCGCGGGTAACATCCAAGCATACACTCGGAATATTTCGTATTATTACAGTATTTTCGGTGCTGTTTCTGGAAAATAAGTGACCATGGGCCCCCAAAAAAGCTTTCTAGTGCCAACCCTGTGGTAAAAAGGGTGAGAATTAGTATGGAAAAATTAAGAAAGATTTTGAAGGGTTTGGGGCTAACCTGGAAGCCTATGCCAGTTGTGGAAACCATTGTGCCTACTTCAAAAAATTAAGGAAATGTGTGCAGAGTGGGTTGAACTGCAAACCTTTTAGATGGGAAAAAAACCCCGAAAAGCTGTTGCAAGCCGTGCTTGTGACTATTTCAATGACAATGTTTTTGGCCCATTTTAGGAAAGTCTTGAAGGAACGGGAAGGTACGAGCTCTATGGACAGATTCGCTTGTTGGGGGGTGGGGGTGTCTGGTTTTTTGGTAGTTTTAAAATTTAAAATTTGAATCATGTTGGCGTTTTTAATTTTTTGGGGGAAGTGAATCATCTCAGTCACCATAGAGTTATAAGTTGGGAATGGTAATAGACCCCCATAAAGGGTGCAAGAATTTTTCCCTTCTAACTTTATTAAAATTTTAACCGTTTAAAAAACCCTTTTTTGGAAAAGGTCCAATGGTCTTAGGGGGGTTGTTGCCTTGGTTTTGTTTAAGGTTTTCCCAAAATCGGTTATTTTTTTTTTTTTTTCGGTGTGGTTTAAAAAGGGGGCCCCATAGAGTTCATTTTAAAAAATAAATTGTTGGTTAAAATTAAGGGGTTTGGGTCGGAGTTTTCCTTTGGTATTTGGTTTCCCCAAAATTAAGGAATTGGGGGGGGTTGTGTTTTAGAGGATTTTTCGGGTTTGAAGCCGTGCTGTGTATTTAAGAAATTTTGCTTTAAGGTTGAAGGGGGGTTTTGATCTTGGTTTGTTGTGGACGGTTTTTTTTCCCTTTGGTTAAAGAAAGGGGAGTAAAAAAATTGTTAATTAATTTTAAAGGGATAAAAAGAAATTTTTTTATAAAAGAAAAGGTTCCCTTTCCCTTTAAAAATTTTAAAAGTAGGTTTTAATTTGATAATTGTTTTTGTAATTAAATTAACATTTCTGGTAAAAAAAATTTTTTTTTTTTTGGTTTTTTAAATTTTAAAAATTTCAATCCTTAAAATTTTAAAAATTTCAATTTTAACCTTGAGCCCTTAATTAATATTTTTTAAGGGGATTTAAATTCCCGCAAAATTCCGGTTTTTTATCTGAATGGTTGTTAAATAAGATTTCCGGGGTTTTAATTGTATTTAAAAATTTTGATTCCAACCAGATAAACCCATTAAATATACCAACAGCAGAAATAAAAAATTTGCTGCATCGTTGTTTAAGGTTTGAATCTGAGGGGAAAGAAACACTTGTTGTCCTTCCTTTTTGTACCTTTTTTTAAAATTGAATTGGGAAACCCGAAAGTTAATTTCCCTGGACTCCTGAAAATTTTGTTTAAAATTTAAAGGAAGGTGGGGGGCCTAGTGAATGTAAAGGGAAAAAATTTTGTAAGAAAATTGGGTATTTGGAAGCGTGAAAGTTTTATAAAAGATAAGGAACCCATTGCTAATTACTCTCCAAATTCCCCCAAAAATTTAACCCAATAAAAAGAAAATTTAAATAAAAGGGAATTTTTTACCCATCTACAAATTCAATAAGAAATTGTTTTAATTGGGTGGTATTTTTATTAAATTAATTTAGGGTAAAAAAATTTTTTTAATTTTGGGGTCTTGACTAAATTAAATTAATCCTTTTCTTAAATCAATTGATAATTTAAAATTTCCAATATTACCTCTCAGTACCCGATATTAATTCATAGGGGGGGTTTCATAATGGCAATAATATTTGCCTGACCAACAATTCATAATTTTTTTTCGGGTTCATGTAAAAAAAAAATTTGGGGTGTTCCTTTGAAAATTTATTTTCCTTTTGTTTTTACCCAATTCTGAAGATAACCTAAACTTAATACGGAAAAACCCAGGAATTTTAACCTGCAACCCGGGTAATTGGGGATGTAAGGGTTGAAAAATTGCGAGGAAATAAAAAGAAGGTGTTTGGGGAGGGTTTTGGGGAAAGCTTGAGGAGTGAGGGACGAGCATCATTTACCACAACCTGCGTGATCTTTTACAAGCCCCCCACACACAAAGTTTCCTTTGTAGTTACAAGGACCCAAATTGTCGAAGTCAATATATGAGAAAAAGTAAAACACATTTTTGGTTGTGAAAATGGTTTGAAAGAAAAATTCCACGTTTACGTTTTGAATAATATGAGTAATATATCCCAAATATCTTTAATTTTTCAGAGACATAAAAATTATTTGGAAAAAAAATTATTAAAAAAAGCGAAGATCAAATAACTTTATCTGGTACCCTAGTCGGATGTTTTTTTTTTTAATTTTCTGTCATTCATGCCCATATCCAGTAAGTATTTGCCAAAAAAAGAAAAACCCCATCATTTCATAATTATTTTTGTTTTTAATTTTTAAACCGGGAAACATTAAACCTCTTATGGGGGTTATTTCCAATAAAAGGAAACTAAAGGGGGGGCCCTTTTTCTTGAATTTAAAGTACTTGTCAAGTAAAGTAATTAAGTATTAATTTTAACCATTTTTTTTTTAAATATTCTGAAAAGCCTCAAAAATTTCCCCTTCATTCTCATACCCTCTTCAACATTGACATTGTTTTTCCCCTTTCCTACCACCCACAACCCCCCCAAAAAAATTTTAATCCGACCTCTCAATCAAATCAATTTCGCTTAAACACAAACCCCAGACATGAATTAGTCCGTTCCCTACATTCCCCGTTTCACCAAAGGGGTCTTATTAAACCCCCCCCCAAAAAAGGCCGTTCTTGTCAAACCCCTATGAACTTTTTTCCCGGTTAAAAAATGTTTTTTTAAAGGTAACTTTAGTTGAATGTAAATGAAAAAAACTGATGTGGGAAACCGCAAGCACCCCCCCTAAAAATTGCTGGTTCCAGATGGTTTGCAACTTTTTTCCTTTTCCCAAATTTGGTATGTTTTTTTTTTTTATTTTTTTTTATCACACGGGGCCGATTCCCACCAAGGCAGGGTTTGGGCCCGAAAAAGAAAAACTTTCACCATCTTTTCACCCCCATCACGTCTTGCCGAAGGGGGGTTTTTTACATTTCAGTTTTTAAACTGCAAAAATAAACCCCCCCTTAAAGGTGCAGGCACTTTTATTTTCCAAATCTCCAGGCCCTAAAAGTGGGGGCCCCCGGGTTTTTCCCTGAACCCCTTCAAAAATTGTTACTTTGCTCACACCCAAAGCAGTCAAGTTTTAAAAACCTTTTGGTCTCCATTAAACCCCCTTTTCAAACACGCTACGCATGCCTGCTGGAAGCCCAACCCCCTCGCACACAAAACCTCTTTACCCCCTCCCCCCAAACCTTTCCTAGGCCGACCCCTACCCCGCCCCCTTTCCACTCCCAGCTGATACACTCTTAAAGTCTTTGTTTGCTCCTTCTCTCTACTGTCCGAACCCCCTAAACCAACCCTTCCTAGCCTCTGGACAAAAGTTTTGGTAATCCCGCACCTCCTCCTAATTTCCCAAACTACGAATTCTCTGCTTTTTTTTTTCCCCACCAAACATTGCCCCAGACATGACATCTCCAAATGCCTCCGCCTTTCCCCGCTTTAACATTCATCACCCACGCTTTTCCCCCCATATAAGAGCGTTTGGGAAAACTATACTCTCATTTCATTCCCCCCCCCCCCCTTTCCCCCCCCCCAAAAGGCCCAAAATTCTTTGTTCCCCAGGGCCCCCTAAGTTTCCACCCCTCACTCTTTTTCCCTCCCAAGGGTTATTTAAAAATAAAAATGTTTTAAAAGAGGATGAGGTAAAAGCTCTTAGTTGCCAATAAAATTAACATAAAAAAATTTAAAAACATAAAAATGTAGGGAAAAACTGCAGAAAAGGCCCAAATGGCCCAAAACGGGGGTCCTTATCAAAACGATCTTACCTAAAATTTTTCAAGAAAAAAAATCCCGCACCCCCCCAAAACCAATCAAACCCAGCCCCTCCCACTCATATATTTTCCAGTTCCCCTTCCCTTAAAACTTCCCCCATCCAGCCCCCTATCCCCCACTGGGGAAAATGTTCCACGCATCTAAATCTGTTAGGAAAAAACCCAAATACTTACCATGTCCTTTTTTAAATCTAAAAATTTTTTCCAAATTAAACCAATTTTTTCCCGGTTTTTTCCCGGTTCGAAAACCTCAGTTCTTTTTTAATGTCTCCCTTTTTTATGCCCGTCTTCCACTTATACACTTCAAAAGATTTTCCCCTCCTTTTTACGCCTCTCCGAGAGTGGAGTTTTAAACCCCTTTTAAGGCCCTTTTTTCATACGGGAGGTTTCCCTTTACGTAAAACATTTTTGTCATTTTTTTCTGTATGGTTTTCTAATTTAGCTATGTCCATCCCCGTGTTAAAGGGGACCAAAAACCCCGAGCCCGCCTTTTTCTAAATGAGGGGGCCCCCTAGTGTTTTTTAGAGCTGTTAAAATAAAATTTTGGACTTTTTGGTTTCTTTTACTTCTTGGATAAATCCAAGTTTAATTTTTGGCCTTGTTGCGCACACTGAGGGACGCTGTTTTTGGTTTGATTTCTGCTTTTCCTTTACTCCCCCAAATCTTTTTTACATTTTGGGATGCCAAGCTCCTTCAACCCGATTATTGCTTTGAGGGTTATTTTCATTTCCCCAAAGGGGAAGACCTTACACTTATCCCATTAAAATTAAACTGCCATTTTCAGACCAAAACAATTTTAAATTTTTTCAAACGTCCTGGAGTTCATTGATTTTCCTCCTCAGAGTGAATTTTAGGCCCATCTTTGTATCATCAGCAAAAATTACTCATGTCACTTGTAATTTCCCTTTATCAAGGGGCATTAATGTAAAAATTTTGAACAAAAGGGGCCTTTAAAAATGATTTCCCTTGGGGGAACGCCCCCATGTGAC
>NC_069493.1:17151220-17186114 GCF_026875155.1 Cherax quadricarinatus | reverse complement strand
TAAATAAACATGGCACACGGGCTGGGAATGGAGTGTGAGGGGGCTCGGGGCTGTGTGTACACACCCAAATGAAGACTATTTATGATTGAATGACAATTCATAGCAAGTTTTGAGGAAAATAACATTACGATTTTTGAATATTACGACTATCGAGCCTTATGATTATCGAGGGACCACTGTACTAATATACTACTTAAGTCTAGACAGGTGAAAAGTGTACTAGTAGTGGTTACCAATGTTTTGCTGATGGTGGCGCCAACTACTGCAGCCTTTTGAAGTTTCTTCTTACTGTTATTATTTTTATATTGTAATTATTATTATATTGTTATATAATTATTATTATTATTATAGTAGTAGTACATACATGGTGAGGGCTCTTGATCTATGGAATTGGATCTGTGCTCCAGGTCCCTTAATTAATAATAATGATAATTATAATAATACAGTGACCCCCGTTCACATATAATCCGTTCTTGAGAGTTCTTTGTAAACCAAAATTATCGGAAAGCGAATCAGTTTCCCCATAAGAAATAATGAAAATTAAATTAATCCGTGCAAGACACCCAAAAGTATGAAAAAAAAACTTTTACCTATGAAATTTTAAGTTTAGTGCAATAGAATAATTACAATATCAAAATAACAATAAATAACAAAAAATTTGACACTTCCCTTTTAATGAAGATCTGTGATGATTGATGGGATGGGAGGAGGGGAGTGTGTGGATGGGTTAGCATTTAAAAAGGGGAATCCCCCTCATTAGGATTTGGGGTAGCAAGTCCTTTTCCAGGGTTACTTCCCTTCTTCTTTTAATGCCACTAGGACCAGGTTGAGAGTCACTGGACTTGTGTCGCACAACATATCTGTCCATAGAGGCCTGTACCTCTCGTCCTTTATGACTTTCCTACAGTGGTTCAAAACATTGTCAGTGAAACGGGTTTCCAACACGGCTTGCAGTAGCTGTGCAGGTGATTTTCATCCAAAAAAGGTTTGCACTTCAAGCCACTTTGCACATATTTTCCCTTTAAACTTTGAAGTAGGCAACTTCCTCAACTGGGATAGGATTCACAGGTTAGCCTCAAAAAACCCCTTTAAAATCCCTTGTCTACACATTCTGGCCACAGTTTTTTCCAGGCAGAGTTCAAGGTCCTCTAGTCAATCTCTCCCAAGCCTTACCTATAAGGTTTACACAATTGAGGATATTAAAGTGATCCTTCCAAAACTCCTTTAGAGTCAATAGAGTTTTCTGTGGTCACTACAAAGCATCTTTCAAACATAGCTTTTGTGTACAGTTTCTTGAAGTTTGCAATGACTGCTGGTCCATGGGGTGCAGGGGAGGAGTGGTATTAGGAGGCAAAAACTTGACCTTAATGAAGCTCATGTCCCCAGAAAGTCACTCTGCCAAGTCTGTAGATGACCCGGGGCATTGTCCTAAAACAAGGAAACACTTAAGGTCTAATTTATTTTCAGTTAGGTAATTTTTTTACATTGGGGTAAATGCATGGTGTACTCCCGTCATAGAAAAAGTCCCTATTTACCCATGCCTTACTGTTTGCCCTCCACAGCACATACAAATTAGCCTTGAAGACATTTTTTTTGCCTGAAAAACCCCTGGAGTTTCTGAGTGATACACCAATAAAGGCTTCACTTTGCAATCACCACCACATTGGCACACATCAAAAGAGTAAGCCTGTCTATCATAGGCTTAATGTCCTGGGAATGCCTTTCTCCCCCCTCCTGAGTAATGTAGTCCTGCTTGGTAATTCCTTCCAAAAAGGCCTGTTATCCGTCAACAATTAAACTCTTATTTCAGCTTCTAATAGATTGGCAGGGGGGGGGGTGGGCGTGGGGGCCTGCGAGGCGAGTTTACTCCTTGAATTCATGCACTTATTTTTCAGCCACTTTGTGGGTCTGAACTGGCAGCTTCACCAAGGCCATATCACCTATGTATGCCACTAGATTCTTAAATCTCTCAACCAACCTTTCTGGCCTTAAATTCACATCACCCACTAGTTGCAGCATTTTATTAACCACAATCGTCCATGCCAACTGCCTAGCCTTTTTCACAATGATGCTTGAGGAGAATGCTTCTCCTGCTATCTGTTTTTCATTTATCCACACCAAATAACATCTCTCAACATTTTCTAACACTTGCGGTTGCTGTTTCATAATCAACAGTTGCACCTTTTGCAAGAACAGCTTCCTTGATTGGCACGTTTTGTTGGCCACCGATAGTAGAGATGGTTGATTGGGGTTTACCAATACAACCAGACCACTCCGACACACAACACGCCACTTTTGTACTTTGCATTATCTCTTTCTACATTTCAAACAGTCAATTAGCACCCTTGTCTCGAAGGGTTGGCACTGTGACTTTCTTGGGAGCCCATGGTGACTTTATTTTGCAGAACAGGCACAAAAACATGATAATATGGAATAATATGGAATGTACCGAATGTATCCTTAGATGCGCACACACTGGCTGGCTTCTAAACACTGGCACACAAGGGGCAGTTCAGGCCACACGTGGACACGTCTCGTACACATCGTCTCAACATACCGGGTTTTGTATCGGGAAGCGAGGCAATTTTTTTTCGATCAAATGCATCGGCTACCGGATTTATCGGATACCGATAGCATCGGGAACCGGGGGTCCACTGTACTTATGTACTAATAATTATATACAATAAATAATTATTACTGTAATAAAAATCACAATATAACACAAAAAAAATACTATGTATGTACTGCATATAATTTAGTTTGACAACACCACCACCAGATAGCAGTGTCAGTCTAAACAATGCTCATCAATGCACATGTGCTTACGGAGCCACCCTCGCGTGCAAGGAAATTCTCGTGATTTCCTTACGTTTTGTGCATTAATCCAATCAGATTCTTTCTCAAACCATGGGTCCTAAGGAAGCAAATGAAAGGACAGTGCCCAGGAAAGAAAAATAGGATGATTGCATGAAATAAAGCAAGAATACATTGATAAGCTCAGACTACTATGTATAGTAGTGAATAAACATAAAAATTGTACATAACGACCACTCTCCAATGCTCAGTCCCTCCTCCCTTGCCATCCACGTAAGACCATATTTAATTCTAAGGGTGTATATCATTTTTCCTAGTTATTTTTATATTGGTTTATTATGTCATATTAGATAATTTAATGACTGACAATAAGTTTTAGAATGATAGAGGTGATTATTTTGTCATGCCTTCCTGAGAGCAGAAATTTCAGCTGGAACTAATTATTCATTTCTCTTAACTGGCGAATGGGTAGATCTTTATCACCACCTACGAACAAGCCGTGGAATGGATTAAATTCAGAAGCCGAGGTTCTACTGTATAGTAAAGATGCTTGCAAAGTCATCTTTAAGCTGGGTTTTATTGAGCATCATGATTGACATACTTGCAAAGAACTGAATTATGCTCGGAGGTCATCATAGTGTTTACTCAATGACCTGTCATTATAATTGAATACTGTTTTATTATTGTTGGTACTGAGTAGTGTCTTGGCGTGACTAGCACTGTATGAAGTAGAGATAATTATTGATAGGGTTGTGTATGCCATTTAATAATAAGTTTATATCAGGATCAATGTTGACATTCATATGACTAATAAAGAATGCACGTACAGTGGAACCTCGAGTTTTGGTTGCCCCAAATTTCAGCCATTTTGAGTTTCGATCACTCTTTTCACCTAAATTTTGTCTTGAGTTTCAGCCGCCATACCAGACCTGTCTGCCTGCCCATGCATGCATTGTGAGTCAATCTAGCTTTGTTTCTCCTCGAGTGAACATTACCCTGCGCTTTCATCCAAACATTTCACAATAATCCTATGTTTTTTGTGCTTCTCAATTGAATACAACTGCTACATAATTAACCATGGGCCCAAAGAAACTTCCTAGTGCCAGCCCTTTGGTAAAGAAAGTGAGAAACACATAGAATTGAAGAAAGTAATTGCAGCAAAGTACGAAAGTGGAGGAGGGAAAGAGAGGGAAGAATATGCCTTCTTCAGTGATTCAGTGATTCATGATGTGTATGATACTAAAGCAGCAGGAGTTGATAAAGGCTATAGCACCAGTCAGCGATAAAATGTAGTATTAACAGTGTAGCAAGTAAGTTAAGTGATTAAGCAATAGAAAAAGGACACAAAACTAACTCCTCTAATGCTATTGAAGGTATATAAGGCCACTGACAACACTTCTGCCACCACCACCTATATGGCTTATGCTACCAGTGGCCCTACCAGTGGCCCTGATAACCCAACAACACCACCACACCACCACCACTCGTGACATATATAATGACATATTTTATTCATTCTTGAGTATATATCATGTTTCTATTTTATTAATATTGTTTATTATGTCATATGAGTTGTGAGAAATAAGCTGTAGAATTGATATTAGCTCATCCTATTTAAGTATATTGTCCTGTCTCCAAACAAACTCTTCTCCCTCTGGAATGGATTAATTGTATTTACATTATTTCTTGTAGGAAATATTGCTTTGGCTTTCGAACAGTTTGAGTTTTGGCCAAGCTTCTGGAATGGATTATGGCCAAAACTCGAGGTTTCACTGTACTACTATTAGTTAAAAAAAAAAACTATTAACTAATAAGAATGAGTGATATAAATCTACCATCTGACTTACGACCGAGTTCGATTCCGAGAAACCGGTTGTAAGTCGAAATGGTCGTAAGTCGAACTTTACTACTGAATATCAACAAAACATTTTCGTAATGACTTTATTTTATTGTTTTATTTTGGTATTTCATGTTTTACTTTACTTTTTATGTTGTTAGTACTGTATTTTATACTGTAAGGTTTAGGATAAACACTGTGTACAACACAAATAGTTGTTTATTTCCCAGAAATTTGGCATAAAAAACACTGTCGTAAGTCGAGCAGGTTGTAAGTCGGATGGTAGGTGTATTGACTTAGACAACTATGTATAAAACAATTGCACACAGGACTTAATATTGCACTGGTGCTAATATGAAGAGCATACAAAAGGCAGTAAAAAGTATAAGTATCAAGGATCTATTTAAGAAATGAAGGAGTGAATATACAGAGTTTAAAGTCAAAAATAGTAGTTGAAAGTTACAAAAAGGTGGGAGGGAATAGTAAAGAAAGTGTGAATAATCATGAGCAGAACTTTCAAGAGTTTTGTGAATATATATAATGTAACAAGGAATCTTACTGAAACAAAAAATGTTATGGCTGAAATAAGTACAGTGGTCCCTCGTTTTGTTTTTCGTAATTAAAATCATTCCTAAAGTGTGACTCTATCGAAATTGATTTATTTTCAAATATCCATTTTCCCCCCTAATAAATAATGTAAATCCAATCAATTCATTCCAACACCCACAATATTCAACAGCAATTTTTTTTGCCTTAAAAGATAGGTTTACATTTCAACAAAAAAGAATGGAACATTCAACATGAAACAGTTACCTTTACTGAAGGCTGTTGTTGAAGAATGAAGACAGGGAGGAGGAAGAAGGAAGAGTAATTTTATTGCTTTGGGAAGGGAACTCCCCCCCTTAGTACTCTAGGTCAGGTACGACACAAACACAAGAGTTTAGGTATCTTCATTCGAAACATTTTTTGCCTACACAGTAGGCTTCTTTCATCTAGTACCAGAAAAGTTATAGATGAGACGTGAGACCGAAATCATCCATCTACACCCTTGAAAGTTTTGAGTGTCAGTCCCTCAGTCTGGAGAAGAGTATTGTTCCATAGTCTGAACAATATTGAGTTGAAGTGACAGGATGGAGCCTTATATACCGCCAGGAGGTGAGATGTAGGCCACAGGTAGAGGTAAGAATGTAGTCATTGGGAGGTCACGTCCCTCTCAAATCATTCTCACTAGTAGAAGTTGTCCAAGTTGTTTTCTGTTCTGTACCAAGATACCATTGTTGTTGCATTGTCTGGGTTAGCATTTTCTGTTAGTGGGTTGATAGTGAAGGACCTTCCTAAGTATGGGCAAACAGTCCTGTTGCAGTATTCCTCCTTATCTTAACTTCTTACGTTCTTATTTAACATCACACTTATCTTTATTGAAGACTTGTTTGTGTGAGGGAGGGATGGCGAGTTTATTGTTGGAGAATATGACACTAATATCAACTCTGCGGCTTATTTATCTATCACAATTCAACCTAATAGAGTAGGCATAATAAACAATATTAATAACATAAACACATGGATATATACCTAAGATGAATAAAATAGTCCATTATGTATGCACGAGAGGGTTGTGTTGAACCGACTATTTGCGAGTAAATAATGATACATTAGCCAAATGTTTTTTCCTCTTCAAGGGGGCTCCTTGGCGTGGTGAAGAGGCTCTGTCTGAGGAATTAGACCTATCGGTCTACTTCTCAGAACCGAACCTAATACCCCCAATCTCCCCTCCCCTATCCCCTCCTGACCATCCTCCCCTTTTTTCCTATCCCTCCTCCTCCTCACCCACTCCTCCCTTTTGCCCTTCCTCTTTTTGGTCCTTTTGGATTCTCCACATGCGCGACCTAGTTCCTGGGTAGGAGAAATGATACTGGGGTCCACCCATTCCGTGAGGATCAGCGTTGCGAGTTTGCCGTGGAATCTGGATCGCCTGGGGATTTCCCCGATCCTCCCGGTATCCCGAGTAAGCATTGGGGTGCTCTTTCGGGCGACGAGTGTATCTCAGGAAGCCACCTTCGGATTCCGGTGGTGTGGCCGAAGGAGGTATAGCTTTGTGGCGGATAGCCGGCCGCCCTCCTCTTTTGTCCACCGAGGTAGCTCGGCAGATGTAGGTTGCTATACCCGGACGTTAGTTTACCTAGCATGATGTAGGTAATGGCACGGGTTCCATGCTGCAACTGCGCACTTTTCGGTGCTGAGGTCCTCTGGGCGCGGAGGGAAGATTTCTGCCCTTTCATTCCTCCTAGGATCAATCCCTCCCGGGGCCCCCCCCCCTTTTTTTTTTTTTCTTTTTTATATTTTTATTTTCTTTCTTCTTTCTTTTTTTTATTTCTAAAAACAACAAAGAAAGAATAACCTAACCATGGCAGAGCCTAGACCAGAACCTGGTACCCCCGGCCCCTTCTGATACCCGCACCCCGTCTGACCCCGCATCGTCTTGGACCACTCTTTTTCATACATTCCCATGCCCTCTGTACCTATTGCCGGTGCTGTTTCCTCACACTGCTTCAGGTAATGAGCCTCACTGACTCCTTCGATTTATCAGACCTTCCGCTCTTCCTCTGACTAATGCTTCCGGCCCTCCCTCTACGTGCGGCAATTTTCAAATCCCGACCCGTTCCACGTCGGACCCCACTCTGGTCTCCACGCCTAAACGTCAACACAATTCCCTGCTGATGAAACTTCTCCACCTTCACCTTCTCGTTCTTCCAGAAACAATCGACACGATCCTTCACTACCTTTTCCCTCTCAGTTTCAGACTGAACATGACTAAATTCTTCACATTTACCGACCAACTTCCTCTACTGCCTATCTTTCTGACCAAATATTGCAAGGCCCTCCTACGCGATGTTTGGTAAGATATTTCTTTTCCATGCTCTGTAAGAGCGGTACGCGCATCAATTAACCGAACTGAATGCTACCCAGGCTCCGTGAGCTCTCTCGTCTTCCATATAATACTGTTCCGTGTCACCCTAAGAAAAACATCATCCCTCAATTCTTTAGCGGTACCGGTCATTCTGCCCCATCCCCATATTTCAACAAAATTTCCAGAAGACATATGTGGCACCGACATTCAAGAACAGCTGGAACCAAATCTCCCAATCCTCCAAGGTATACACTTACGTTCTTCCTGCACGGGGCGAGACAGATACCCTAGCAAATGTGGCTCGTTTACTTTTTTTTGGACAGCCGAGAACTCCCATCCACAGTTTATTAAAGCAGGACACGGTTACAAGTTCAAAGGTGATCCTACACCACAACAGTTGTAGAAATTGCTGGCGATTTGGCCATCCCAGGCAAAATAATGCAGATCTATCGCCGAATTGCCCAGTCTGTGGTGCCCAGATGACCATTCTAATATGTCTTGCAATGCGATCTCCCTCTTGCCTTAACTGTCATGAGGCTCACCTTCGTCTCTCCGCCTTGTCAGTCTATTTAAACGAGCGGGAATAATCGTTTACCTCAAAGGAGACAGAAGGTCTCCCTTATGCCATGGCAGTTTTCCTCAACTCCGCCTCCAGGGAGACTCCCACGTGATTCTTATTCCCGTGTTTCAAAAACGTCCCCTCCACTTCTGGTATCCCCATCTTCTACACCCACACTCTTGGTTACCTCTCCCATAACACTCCTGTATCTAATCCTTTTGCTGTCCTTCGCTCAGAACGTTCCTACTTCCAACGCCTCAGTCTAATCTCGCTCTTCGATTCTCGCTTACCAGCCTCTAGAATCGACGAGACCGTCGTACACAAAGGCCTCTTCCAATCGTCCCTCTACATCTCAAAAGTCAAAAAAAGTCGTAACACCTCCTACCCATCTACCACCTCCTCATTTTACCCTCCCTTTCCTCTGTCCTATTCTTCCCCTCTCACTGGCTCAGTTACAAGTGCAAGGTTCACCCTCCTCCTCGTAATGTACCTTCCTCCCCTGTTCCCTCCCAAGTTTCTTGCCTCTTCTGCCACCTCCCAGGTTCCTGTCCTTTCTGTCCCCTTCCACCTTCTTCCAGTTCCCACACCCTTTCGCCATCCCCCTACCTTGGTACAGTCCAATACAGTTCCAAATCTTTACTCATCCTCCCCCTTATACCATTCCCAATAATGACCTCCCATACGACATCTCTGAATTTCCAAAACCTTGAAGCAATCTCTGAATATATTGGCAGAGACAAACATCAATGGACACTGATCCACCTTCCGCTCTTTCTCTCTCCTCTGCTCCACTGCGCAACTCCTTCTTCACAGCGCAACCGTTTCCTGCCTTCGCTGCTTGAACATTTCCACTGCCTCCGCAGTGGACTTTTCTAACCCTTCTAGTCCGTATGGAACCACTTACCTGCGGAATTCAAGTACTTTATCATTGCCAATCATGGCCCTTTTTACAGTGGTAATACGGCGCCTCAGGGGAATCGGGTGAGCTCAGATGTTACTCTCCCAGTTTACCCTGTTGGTTGTTTGCTTACAGGACCCAAAATTACAACTCTGCTCTTATTTTCTCCTCACATCTCAGGGCTATAATTTATTTGTAAATTCTCAGACCTTTTCTGATGGACACACACACACAAAAGTGCCCTCTCTCCACACACTGATATTCCGTACCATCAGCTATTTGTCATACGGTCGGGGCGGGGGGTCCGGGGAGAGAAGCATCACCGAGGCAGGGGCGGCGGGCGTGAGAGCGGGGGGGGGCGCGGCGTGTAGGAGGGCAGGGGAGAGGTTGAAGAGTTGTGAGATGGTGGGGTGGGGGGGGTGTTCGCGCGGGGAAGGTGCGGTTGTTATATCTGGCTCTCCGTTCTCGGGGGGGGGGGGGGCAGTTACCAATTACGGAAGATTTTTTGACTTCATGTTTTAGTCAATTGAGCGCTTGGCCAACGTGTATGGTTAAGGTGTGTGGTTGATGTTGACAAACATTTACATCGGGGGGGGGGGAGTCGAAACTGTGATGCGGCATTTGGTGTAAGTTATGTGGCTTTGAGTGAATCAAAACAACTACATGTTTTTAATTTTATGTGTAGGCGGAGAAAAAATGTTGGTTGAAATAGGTAGTATTAATAAATATTGATAGTGATATCCAGTTGCTCTTCCTCACGCCAGCAATTAGACTTCACGTTGGTCTGTTCTCCGTGAGCGAGCGAGCGAGGTCCGTGATCATTTCCCAATCATTCTTACTTCCCCTCATATTCGCCACATCTTAGCAATACCCCACGCTGGCCACTTGAATCGGGCAAAATTGGAACCTTTACGCACAACTGACTGTTTTTTAAGAGGATCCTTCCTCGTCCCCATCGATGAGCTTTTACACCTCTTCTCGTCTCCGGTTTCACCGCAGCTTCTCATTCTATACCCCAAACTTCGGGCAGAGCATTCTCAGAATGCCGTGCCTTGGTGGTCTCCTGCTTGTGCTCGTGCAGTACGTTTGAAACGCGCTGACATGGGGCATGTACCTGTTCAATGAACCACAGAGCGACTCCTTGAATTTAAACAGAAGCGTGCGATCGCTCGCCGTGTCACCGTGACGCTAAACGCACTTGCTGTCGAGATTAATTCTCCAACCATCACCTCTGCTTTCCTCTATGATGCAGTCTGAAAAAAGTACGAAAACAGATGGTAATATTCTCCTGACCCGGCTCCTGTCTGCGGGTTGCAGGTGTTGAATAGCAACCCACTAGATGTTGCAAATGAAATTGGCAATCAACTGGTCTAATTTCTCAGGACTCCATCTATGCCCCTCATATTCTTTCCTCAAAGTCGCCAGAGAGTTAGCACCTTGGACCTTTTCTTCTCACATAGAAGAACAGTATAAAGTGCCTTTATAACACTTCCAAGAACTGGAGGCAACCCTCACAGCTTGTCGAACAATCGGCAAAATAAAAAAAAGCTGGGCCCGACGACATTCATATTCGTATGCTACCACATTACATCAGTCAGCCCTTGCAATCGTCTTTACGCCTTAACAATCTTATTTGGTCACAAGGATTCTTCCACAGCTGTGGAAATCCGCCATTGTTCACCCTTTCCCGCAAACCAGGCACTACGGGACATAAACCTCCCACTATCGTCCCATTGCTCTTACCAGTGCAGTTGCAAAGAAAAGGAACGTCTAGTAAATAACGTTTAGTGTGGTATTTAGAGACACACAAAACAGTCTCTCCACTCATAAATTTGGCTTTCGTAAGGGACGTTCTACCAAGACCCCTTACTGCGCTTGGATACGTATGTTCGTAATCCCTTTTGAGAATAACCACTCAGTTATTGCCATATTTTTTGACCTTGAGAAGGCATAAGGACACAACTTGGAGGTATAATTTTTTAGCCCAAGCCCACTCCTTAGGCCTTCGAGGCAATCTACCATCCTTCCTTAAGAACTTTTAACGACAGGCATTTCCGTGTTTGGGTTAAAAATGGCTCTCCCCGGACTTTATCCAAGCTAAAGGGTGTCCCCCAGGGATGTGTTCTGAGCACAACACTTTTTCTCCTTGCTATTAATGTTTTGGGCCTCTAGTCTTCCATCAAATATTGGTCATCACTCTATGTTGATGACTTCGCTATTGCCTGGGCGGGCGCGACTGTCACCTCCTTACAGTTTCTCTCCAGCATGCAGTCGACCGTGTTTCCAATTGGGCCACCACACATGGGTTTAAATTTCCAGCACTAAAACCCACCAAATCACTTTCACTAGACGCTCTGTCACCCGATCATCCTTTGTACCTCAAATGGCTCCCGTATCCCTGAACGGATACAGTCAAGTTTCTGGGCCTCCTCTTTGATCGTAGGTTATCCTGGAAACCTCACATTACCTCCTGAAGGCAACTTGTCACAGCCGGCTGAACCTCTTAAAACCCTTGCTCATCTTTCGTGGGGAGCTGATCGTCGAACCCTCCTTCACCTACATTCCACCCTTTTTTTATCGAAACTTTATTATGGTGACCAGATCTATTCAGCGGCATCTCCTGCTACTCTCTCTAGCCTTAACCCCATTCATCACCAAGGATTACGTTTATGCCTTGGTGCTTTTCGCTCTTCCCTGTCGAAAGCCTCTATGCAGAAAACGAACGTTCCATCCTTATCCAAACGCCGTGATGCCCATTGGGCCCGCGCTACTATGTACGCTCTCATGATCTCCCCAATCCTTCCATTTATAGAATGGTCACTGGGTTTAGTAGACATTTTTTTATTGTTCGCCGCCCCTGCTTACTCCATCCCCTTTCCTTCGCCTTCATTCGCTCTTGTCTTCTCTTCAACTACCACCTTTCTATGTACATGTAGCATCTCACTTTTTCCCTACCCCCCTGGAAGTTCCAGCTGTTCGAGTCTGTTCTTTCTCCCCCCCTTGCTCGAAAGCCCAACTGTCTACGGTCGCTTCCCCTCTCTTTTTTTTCTGACCACTTCACTCTCATTCTCATGCCATTGCTGTATACACAGGGCTCAACCGGAGGATAGGATTCGCAGCAGTTTTTTCCGGACAGCGTCGTAAAGGGCTTTACTATTTTCAGTAGTTTTTTACTGCTGAATTATATGCCACCCCTTACAGCTTATCCGTATTGTTCTATCCCTGTGTTATTTGGGTTGTCTCAGACCCCCTTTAGTGCTTTACGGGTATAAAAAAAATTTGATACCCCTCACCCCTTGTCCTCCGTATCCAATTTTTGGGCACCCCGCATTTTTTCAAGCATAAAGATATTGTTTTTTTGTTGGGTCCTGGTCGTTGAGTAAAGGGCAATGAACAGGAAACATGCTGCGCGGTCACGACAGCCACCAGTTTTTATAGGGGGTATTCCATGAGGGGACTTTTTGCTGAAATATTTTCCCCACCTTCACACCCGTGGCAAAAACGTTGGTTTTACTATGCTTGGCAAAAACTTCAGTCTAAAAAACCGGTAAGGTTACGGCCGTTTCTTTCACCCTGTCGAGGTGGGAGACTACTCTCTCCCCTTTCGCATTGGGCCCCTACTCGTCTTACTCATGGAAAACTTGGAGAGGGTCTTGTCCCTCTGTGGATTGCCCAAACTCCATTAAGTCGCCACTTCTGTTGGACTGCCCACTTTTTCAACGAGCACGCAGAAATTTTCCTCTTCGTTCTTCGCCCCACCTCCTTTTTTACCTTCCCTTCTCGCTGAGGACCCCCCCTTTCAACCCGGGCTTCTATTACTTTTTCAACGTGACTTACTTCACAGTTCTGTACTTTCAGCCCTTTCTACTTTAATTCTTGCCCCCTCTACCCCCCTACTACCCTCCCGTGTTTTCTGTAACCTGCTGATCAACCCCCCCCCCTTTGCCATCCAATTTTCCCTTTCTTCCCTTCCCCACCCACGTGTGTATAGCCCTTTTGGCTTAGCGCTTCTTTTTTATTTAATAATAATAATAATAATGCCAATTTTTGATGAAAAAACTTACGGTTTAGAAAATTTTTGCTATCGAGCCTTATGATTTTTGAGGGCCACTGTATGGGGGTTTAAAAAATTGGAAAAAAAAGATAGAAAAAAATTTGGGGTTTAAAAACCCTTTCAGAGTTGGTGCCTTAGTAGGATTTTTCAGGGGGTTTGGGGTAAGCTAAATTCTGTTCCCCAGATCAAGCAGGAAAAGGTGGAGTCCCGATGTGAGAGAAGGGGTTCCCAAAGTCAGTGTGTGCAGTATAAAAAAAAACGGGGGGCTGTGGTGCATTGTGGGAAAGTATTTTATTTTCACCTTGTTCCCCCCTGTCTAGCGAAGAAACTCCTCATATTAGTAAAAGGGGGTCTTTTTTCCCAATGACAGTTCAAACACTTGAAAGGTCAGTGAAGATTAAAATTTTGTGGTTTTTTAGGGGTTTTTGACCCAAAGAATGCCCAGAAATCAACCTGAAGGAAGGAAGGTAGAAGAAAGTGAGGAAAGAAGGAAGAGATGAGAGGAAGGAAGGAAGAAAGGAAGGGATGAGAGGAAGGAGGGAAGGAAGGAAGGAGACCATCATCCTAGGATAACTCAAAAAATTTCAGATAGTGACTTATTTCCATATGGGTTGGTAGGGTGGGGAGGAAGGGATGGGTGTTGACAGGCAGTGAGGGTGGTGAGTGATGGTGTTATTTGTCATTGTGACACTAACTAGACTGGTGACTCACCATATTTACAAGTCTACCCCCCAAACAACAATTATGAGCTTTACAGAAGCTGTAGTAGTTCTGGGAAGTGTCCAGTGACTTTATATGTGTATATATGTGATAGAAAAATAATAATAAACAACATTTTTTATTGTTGATTTGTGTAAACATGTTTTGTAAACAATATAATAACTGTGTCGTTACTGTGTAGCATACAATGAGTGAATATATATTCAATATACCTTATATTGGTCTCACAAGCCAGAAAAGTTACTTGAAGGAGAGAGGGAAGGAAGAAAGGAGGGAAGGGGAGAAGGAAGGAAGGAGGGAAGGAAGGAAGGAGGGAAGAAAGGAGGGAGGGAAGAAAGGAGGGAGGGAAGGAAGGAGGGTGGGAAGGAAGGAGGGTGGGAAGGAAGGAGGGAAGGAAGGAGGGAGGGAAGGAAGGAGGGAAGGAAGGAAGGAAGGAGGGAAGGAAGGAGGGAAGGAAGGAAGGAGGGAAGGAAGGAGGGAATGAAGGAAGGAAGGAAGGAGGGAAGGAAGGAGGGAAGGAAGGAGGGAAGGAAGGAGAGAAGGAAGGAAGGAAGGAAGGAGAGAAGGAAGGAAGGAAGGAGGGAGGGAAGTAAGGAAGGGAAAGTAGGTAAGAAGAGTAGGTAGGATTTTTTCCAGAGAGTAGTGCAGTTAATAATCAGGGAACTATCACTGCACCTGAACACCTACTGCGCCAAAGTACGAAGAGCAAGGACACACCTGTCAGAACTAGTAAAGGATGGGGTAGAGGACATGGAAGAGAATGTGGAGGAGGAAGACATCTACAGCCATCTCACCCTCCACTAACACAGTCCCAGCGGCAGAACCTGAGGACAAATCAGCATTACACAGGAGGTGTAACAAATCATAGTCCACCCTCCCAGGCACCTAGGCAGTGCTCTCGCTGTCCCTGGAAGAGGCACACCACCAACAACTGCCTGCAAGATGCCAGATGCAATTACTGCTACAAGAAAGGACATCAGGAGGACCAGTGTCAGAAGAATAAGGAACCTGACAGACAGGACCACCTGTTTAGAGACCTCTTCTCGGAACAAACCAGCAGGATCTCTGAATTGGTGAACACTCTCACACGTCACCCACTCAGCTACTCCTATCTCAGCCTAGCAGGTGGTATTGTGCCTTATACAAGACCACAGACCTACATCCCTGCAGCTGCCTCAGTACCCTGCCTCAAGGGCAGGCATCTTATGTGCCTTACACACCCACCACCTCAAGCTGACCACATCATGAAGAGCCAGCCTATCAGAATCCTGTCAGCCAACATTAGAGGTTTCATTACTAATGTTGGAGAGCTCACACACAGTTGTGTGAACACTCGACGTCCCGACATGATAGCTGTTGTTGAAACATTTTTGGATGACAGGACTCCAGAAAATTGTGCAAGAGTTGCTGGCTACACCTCATAGATGAGAAGAGACAGGCAAGGGCAAGGAGGAGGTGTTGCTGTGTGCTTCTCTAAAAGTGTTCATTCCCAGCATATTGATGTTGCCACCCGTACTCATCTTGAAATGATGTTCTTCAAGCTCTGCATAAACACTAGTACCTCTGTACTAGCATGTGCAATGTACAGACCTCAGTGGCAACATGCAGGCCCCATCAACTTCCTAATGGAAAATATGGACTCCTGCTACAACACAACTGTAAACATATCATAATTGTTGGTGTCCTCAACCAACACCTTATACAGAGGGTCTTTGATGACCTTCTTGCAGTATTTGACAGGAGAAACTTTGTTGATTTCCCTACTCACATCTCTGGCTCCTCCCTTGACCCAGTAGTGAGTGATCTGGCAGAAGGTATAGTCACTTGTCAATCCCTCGGCTATGTTGGATCATCTGACCACAAGGCTGTTTTTACGACACTTAGGATCCCAACAGAATGAGGTGAGGAGTCCACGCGCACAACCTGGCTATGGGAAAGAGGTAATTGGCCAGCCCTTTGCTCTGAGCTTGCCACCACCGATTGGAATGCTCTTCTCCAAGGGGATGTTGACAACCAAGTGAAAGCCTTCACTGGACACATCCTTTATCTACAACAAGAACACATTCCTCACTGGCAATATGTGACGAAGCCTACAGATCAGGCTTGGTTTGGCTTTCATTGTAGAGAGGCTGCTACTGCTAAGTACAAAGCATGGCAAAGGTATAAGAGACATCCTACCACCTATAACAAGAACTTTCACAGGCAAGCCTATAGGCATATGAGTGACATTCAAAAGTGGGCCATTGCTAAATGGGAGGTGGACACACAAAGAAAGCTAGTAACAGATAAGGTAGGCTGGAAATATAAACACATATGCATATGCGATTTCATCGACCTTGTTGAACTATGTGTTGGCTTTACGTGTTTATCTTTCGAAAATCACCTCTTTCAGCAGACTTTTGGACTACCCATGGGTTCGCCACTCAGTGCAGTCCTGGCGAACCTATACATGGAACATCTAGAAGCCGAACGTTTCTCCACCATTATTCCTTCGTCTGTCACCTGGCTCCGATATGTTGATGACATTCTCCTCATAACTCCTAAACGCTTCAACGTTCAAGCTCTCCAAGACAAGCTCAACCAGGTCGAGCCTTCAATCCAGTTCACACTTGAAGAAGAAGTCGACAACACTCTTCCTTTCCTTGATGTTCTGCTCTGCAAAGTTGACCACGAACTTCGTTTTAAAGTCTATCGAAAACCCACCAACCAAAACGATCTTCTCCACTTCTACTCTCACCACGACACCAAAACTAAACGTGGTGTAATTATAGGCTTCTTCCTGCGTGCACTCAGAATCTGCAGCAATGAGTTTCTTGAAGAAGAATGCACAATAATTGAACAAGTATTTTCAAAACTCCACTATCCTCGTCACTTTATCAGAGACTGCAGATGACGGGCATTAAACATCTTCAACACACCCAGAGAAGACACTGCCGAGAAGAGATACATAGTCCTCCCCACCAACTCATTGCCAAACAACGTTTCCAACATCTTTTCCAATACCTCATTCCAAGTATCTACCTCCACAACCACGACCATCAAGGACATTACCAGCGATAGACAGGACAAGCTTCCACCCTCTGCAGGGGTATACATAATCCCTTGTAATGACTGCAACAAATTATACGTGGGCAAAACATCAAGGGACCTCCAAACCCGTATTTCAGAATACCAATACGCAAGCAGGTCTGACAACACAAGGAATGCCTGTGTACAACACCATAATTCACACAACCACTTGATAAACTACAGAAACTCAAGACTTATCGCCACAGAAGACAGCACTCAATACCGAAGAATCCTGGAATCATCACTTATTTCTATATCCGACAACTTCAACCAGAATAGTGGCTTCTATAACATAGCTGAACCACTTGCCAAGAAACTTCTTCATCGCTATCCCACATAAGAACACAGGAATGGAAGAACACTGTAGAAGGTCTCCTCACAAACTTATCCAATCTCCTTTCCAAGCTACCCAAGATTTTAGACTCGATAACCCCACTCGGTACATCATCAGATGCAGCATTCTCCACCTGGCCTTAGCATTCTGAACCTGACTATAAATACTCGCATCCCTTCCACCCCAGGTAGATCTGTTTGTGACTTGAAAAAGCCCACTCTGTGGGCAAAACGTAGTCAATAAAAGATCACATTATACTGCATATGTGTTTATATTTCCATTGTGTCGGTATTTTATACCATTTATTTCCAGGTAAGGTAGGCTCCAAAACCTGGTGGTCCCTGGTCAAGGACAGACAAGGTTATCTGCCTGATTAACTCATTCCACCTCTAAATCTACAGGATTGGACCACCTCTACTAGTAGTCAAGAGAAGGCAGACCTCTTTGCCTAACACTTTGCTACCAAAATGCAAGTTCCTGATCCAGCAAGGGACCCTCCTTGGCTAACTGCAAGCACTGTGTCAAAACTGTCAGTGGTGACAGTAAGGCAGGAAGAGGGGCCTTTCCTTCTTAAATCGCTTGACCAAGAAAAGGCTGTGGGCCCAGACAAGTTGAGCCCAAGATTGCTGAGAAGATGTGCAGACCAGCTAGCAGCACCTCTAACTCGCATCTTTCAGCACTGCCTACTACAGTGGAACCTCAAAAATCGAACGTATCACATATTGAACATTTCAAAAACAGGACCATTTTTTCGGACAAACTGTGTCCCTATTATCGAATGCGCCCCTATTTTCGGACAGATGGGTATGGGACCTGTCTGCTGCCTGCTCTGTCTGCGTCCCTGTGCAGGTGCCGTCAGCAGTCTAGCTTTGTTTATGCTTTAGTAAACACTAAATTGCGTTCTCATTCACGTATTTTACTATTACGTATTTCGTTGTGTTTACTGCTTGTGGGACTGTAAAATAAGCTGCCATGGGCCCAAAGAAACTTGCTAGTGGTACCCCTGTGGTAAAGAAAGTGAGAAACACCATTGATGCGAGGAAGGAAATAATACAGAAGTATGAGAGTGGTGTGAGACTTGTTGAGCTTGCCAGGATGTATGGGAAAAACAAGTCGACCATTGGTTCTATCCTGTCAAAGAAAGAACAAATCAAGGAAGCTGATGTTGCGAAAGGTATTATATAGGGAGTGGATGAGGTGCCTTCTTCAAAGATTAAGGTGATTTGTGCCAAGTGGAATGATGTCCAAATGTTTGTGCAGAAGTACCACCCTGAGCAAGCTGAAACAAGCCATCTTTGCAATAAGTTCAGTGACAGAATGATGTCCCATTTTAGGGAAATGTTAAAGAGGTGCCAGAAACAGAGGACTGTGGACAGTTATTTTGTGAGACAGGGGTCCAGTGACTCTCAAGCTGGTCCTAGTGGCATTAAAAGACAGAGAAGGGAAGCAACCCCAGAGAGGGCTTTACCTAGAGTCCTCATGGAGGGGGATTCTCCTTCCAAACACTAACCCCAACTCCCTCTCTCCTCCTCCCTATCTTCCAGATGCCATCACCAATCTTCAATAAAGGTAAGTAAAAATGTTATTTTATATGTATTACTATACATAATTAAAAACTATAGTATTTGTTGTATGTAAAACTGTAATTAATCTCTATAAAATGTATTTTTTGTGTGAATATTTTTGGGTTTCTGGAACGGATTAATTGTATTCCCATTATTTCTTATGGGAAATATTGCTTCGGATTTCAGACTTTTTGAATTTAGAACTAGCTCCTGGAATGGATTAAGTTCGATTTTTGAGGTTCCACTGCACAGTGTAAATGGCCCTCTCTGTGGAAAGAGGAAAATGTAGTCCCTATTCACAAAAAGAAGAGCAGAGCAGAAGTCAGCAACTCTAGACCAGTGTCACTCCTGTCAATCACTGGTAAGATCCATGAGACAATAATCTCAAGACAAATGACAGAGTTTTTACTACCACTCACTACTTTGTGACCGTCAATATGGCTTCAGTAAAGGTTACTCTGCTGCTGATCTGTTGTTAAACCTATCCACTAAGTGGCACCAGTCACTGGAATCCAAAGTCAGCTGTGTGGTAGCACTGGACATTGCTGGTGCTTTCGACCGTGTGTGGCACCAGGGCCTCTTATCTAAACTTCAAGCACTGGGAATTGCAGGCTCTATGCTAGGTCTCCTCAGTGATTACCTTCATGGTAGATCTCTAAGGGTAGTTCTCAATGGAACGGAATCAGCAAAATATCGTATTGGGGCAAGTGTTCCACAAGGAAGTGTGCTGGGACCATTGTTATGGAATGTCTACTTCAATAACTTTCATCTCATCCCAGAATCCCATGCATATGCAGATGACTGTACACTGACATTCACTTATCCAAGAGAAGAAATGCCAGCTGCTCTAAGCTACATCAGTCACCAGCTAAGAGCTATATCAGCTTGGGGAAATGGAAATAGATGGGAAGTAATATTTGCCCCTGAGCAATGCAAATCATGGTAATGCTGGTGCAGTAGTAAGGATGAATGGGAGGGTGTTGGCACCTGGAGAAGAAGTTGATATCCTTGGGGTGAAATTTGACTCCAAACTGACCATGAAGAACCATGTAAATCTTACAAACAAGGCAGCCAGGAAGCTAACAGCACTTCGCTGTATCTCGCATCTGCTTGGCAGGCAGGGGTTGCAAGATCCTGTATGAGGCACAAGTACACTCACACCTTGAGTGTGCTCCACTTTCTTGGTTTGCCTGGCCCCCCTCTCATCTGCGACTGCTTGACAGAGTAGAGAGCAGAGCAAGACATCTCATCTCTCGCCTGGACCAATCCTGGATAGATCTGTCATTTCAGCAGAGCCTTCAACACAGGAGGGATGTGGGTGGCCTAGCTGTTATGTACAAGGCCAATATTGTCAAAGTACCACACTTGGATCCACGTCGAGAACAGCATGAAACAAGCTTTTATGCCACAAGATGGGAAGAAAGCAGCAACTTCACTCTGGCTGTACCCTTCTCCAGAACATCACTCCATCTGAGATCATATATACCCAGGATGACTCGAGTATGGAACATATTTGTACAGCATAATGATGTCAGCGAGACAAAGTCAATTGATTAAATGAAAATGCTGGTCCACAGATGGCTGCAACTTTATCCTGTTCCCTACTTGTATGTCTCATAACAATAAAAATGCTTTCAATTGAGCTGATGTAGGTAACAGCTCTTAGCTTGCCAATAAAGTTAGGAATCCTTAACCTGTAAATAGCTTGTCAATAAAGCTAGGGATCCTTAACCTTGTCAAACCCTGTGTAAAAAAAATTGAGAGGATGATGGAAGGTAGGTAGGAAGAGATGAGAGGATGGAATGAAGAAAGGAAAGGAAAGAAGGTAGGTGTGATGGGAAGGAAGGGATGTGTTGTGGAAGGCAGTGAGGTTAGTGAGTGGTGGTACGATGCATCATTGTGACACACAACACACTGGTGACTCAACATATTTACAAGTCCACCCCCACACTACTACACGCTTTCATAACCTCTTGTAGTTACAGGAACCTGTCCAGTGACTCTGTATGAGTATATATATGATAGAAAAATAGTAATAAACAACATTTTGTTGTTGGTTTGTGTAAATGTGTTTTGTAAACAATATAATGACACAAATTTTGCGTTTTGTTATATATAATGAGTGAATATATCCCAAAATGTTTTAATTGGTTCGAACCAAAAATTACTTAAAAATACAAAATATTTAAAAAAAAAAAAAAAAAGATAAAACAAAATAAATATTTCGGGGCCCGGCGTGGGGCGAGTTCTGTTGCAGTTCAATTTCGTCAATTTTCAGCCTCCATATCCATAAGTATTTTAGCCTAAAAATTAGAAAAAAACTCCTCTTTTCATAAAAAAAAATTTTTTTTTTGTTTTGAATATTTCCCGCCCCTGAAACGGGTTTGGGGGAAAGGGGGGACGTCCCCCGGGGTTTAAAATTACAAGTAAAAAGGTAAATAAAAAAGAGGAGGGGCCCTTTGCTTGGGAGTTTGGAACGTACTGTGCGAAGTATGATAGTTATATAACAAGTAAATAATTTTGTACCACTATGTCAACAAAAGCCTTCAATAAAGGTAAAAGTGATGTTAAACTTTTTTGTCTATTTCATTAGTCATTTATATTTATTTTCTTCGCCAAAAAACCCAAAATTAGACCCAATAAAAACCCCCCCTAAATTCCCCCCAATAAACAATATTTGCTTTGCACACATACAGGGTCTAAAGCCAAAAAAAAACAAAAAAATTCCTTACATACAGGGACTGCTATGAAGTCAATTAAAATGTTTGCGATTCACAAGACCCACAAAAGGATCTTTTTGACATCAAATATGGCCGGGGTTAAAACCCTATTCCCCAATGTGACGCAAACGGCAAAAAGGGGGGGGTTGGCCTGTTTCACGGGGTCGCTCATTTGCACAAAACTCTAAACACCTAAAATGAGTAGATGAAGTTTTGCGGTAAAAGATCAAAAAACCAAAACCTTGTCATTGGTGGTAGTATACAAGCCTCCAGAGAAACTTCCCACATTCCGGGAACCGCTTGAGAAAAATTTGACCACGGAAAATCTCCCAACCCCTGCTCCAAACATCTTTACATAGGAGATTTCAACCAAACACCAACATGGGGGAGTAAGCAAAAAATGTTTTAGCAGAGATCATCCGGGAGGAAGATCGATGAAAATTAACACACACAAAAACTATTAAACTCTGCAAAAAATTTCACCTTAAACCCACAATAGAGACCAAAAGACTAAAAAATATCGGGACCTCTCTTCACAACAATATTACTGATACGAATATAATGCATAAAGACTATTCATCAATCCAACAAAATAGGGGGACAGACTGATGCCAGGGCCCAGCCCACAAAATTGAGCAGTCTGAAGGTCCTTCACAAAATCCAACTTAAATTAAAAAAAAAATTCAGGGAATAAAGTAAACCTGCCCAAAAATTATCAGCTCAGAAGAAAACCAAAACAACAGGGTTTGAACATTTGCCATGAAAAAAATGAATTCTGGGGTTCTTGAGATCGCTAAAGCACATTCCATTAAGAAAAAGAAAGAGTAAATTAAAACAAAAAGAGAGAGACATTCCCCTATACAGACAAAGGTAAAAGAGTCACAGAGCTGCTGATGGGGTCAAATATCGAAATACGAAGAAAAGGGCACAGTCATTAAAAATTCCCAAATTAAAACTTAAGTAAGGGAAAACTTAAAAAGCAATCTTAAAGGGGGGCTCCTTGGCGTGGGAAGAGGGCGGGGCGGGGGAATTAGACCTTTGGTCACCCTCGACCGAACCTTTCCCCCCATCCCCCGCCCCTTCCCACCCCCCCTTTTTTTTTTTCCCCCCCCCCCCCCCCCCCTTTTCCCCTTCCCTTTTTTGGGCCCCTTTTTTTTTTTTTTTTTTTTTTTCCCCACAGGACGCTAGTTCCTGTGGGGGAAAAAAGGGTACCGGGGTCCACCCCTTCGTTGAGGTTCTTGGGGGGTGGCGTTTTGGCGGGGAAAAGGATTGCCGGGGGATGTCCTGCCCCTTCGGGGTATCCCGGAGGGGGCTTTGGGTGTCACTCGGGCAGGGGGTGTATCTCTGGGAAGCCACCTTTGGGATTCCAGGGAGGTGGCCGAAGGGGGTATGCTTTTTGGCAGTTTTCCGGCCGCCCTCTCTTTTGTCCACCGAGGTCACAGCGATGTGAGGTTTGCTATCCCGGATTGCCGGTTTTACTGGCATGAGGGGTAGGGTATGTTGGGGTTTCCTGCTGCATCTGCCTCCCCTGCGGTGCTGAGGTCCTTTTGGGCGGGGAGGGAGATTTTGGCCCTTTTTTTCCTCTAGGAACTATCCCTCCCCGTCCCCCCTTTTTTTTTTTTTTTTATTTTTTTTTTCTTTTTTCTTTTTTTTTTTTTCTTTTAAAAAAAAAAAGAAAAATAACCCAACCATGGAGCCTATCCTGAACCGCTAACCCCGGCCCCCCTTTTGTACCGCAACCCTTCGACCCCCCCCTCATCTTTGGACCACCTTCGGATGCCCTCAGCCTGTACCTCTTGCCCGGGGCTGTTTTCCTCACCCGCTTCAGGTACGAGGCCCGACTGACTTTATCGATTATCTGACCTTCACTCTCCTCTACTATGCTTCCCCGGCCTCCCCTCTACGGGGGAAAATTTATATTTAAATAAAATTCCCCCCCTAATAAAATTACCCCTTAAATATTTTCCACCCCCCCCAAAAAACACCCCCCCCCCCCTCCCATTTTCAGCTGCCAATGGACAAATTCTTCACTTCACCGACTTCCCTTAAATTTCCTTCTTCCTTTGAAAAGATTTTCAGCCTCCTACCCCCTGTTTGGAAAGATATTTCTTTTTCGTCGGGACCCTCTACCCAAAAGGCCCCCAGGTATGAGCTTTTTCGCTTTTAAGAACTTTCCCTGCATTTTAAAGCATATTCCCTCAATCTTGTATGGTCGTCTTTTTTCCATTCTGCCCCGTACCATAGTTTTCAAACAAAAATTTCCCGACATTGGGACTGACATTCTTGAACACGGAACTCCAAATCTCCCAATCCTCAAGTAGCACTTACGTTTTTTCCTGCCGCGGGGGAGAGTGAACCCAGCAAAGTGGCTCGTTTTACTTTTTCAGCCGGAACTCCATCCTCATTTATGTTCAGGGCATTGGTTCAAGTTTGAAAGGTATCCCTACCTGCAACAGTGTAAAATTGCTGGCGATTTGGCCATTCAGCAAAAATGCAGATCTATCGCCCAATGCCCCGTCTGTGATGCCGATAACCATTCTAATCTCTTACAAACGACCTCCCTCTTGCCTTAAAGTCAGAGGGTCACCCCGTCTCTCGCCGTTGTCAAGCACTAAACGAGCGGGGAAATCCCCTTTTCCCCCCAAGAGGCAGAAGGTCTCCCTTTGCCATGGCAGTTTCTATTTCCGCCCCATGGGGGCTACCTCGTCTTTCTTTTTCCCCGGTTTTTTAAAGCGTCCCCCCCACTTTGGTTTTCCCTCTTCTCACCCCCTCTGTGGTTTCCCTCCCCTAGTCACTCCTGTCAAAACTTTGCGTCCTCGGTCAGAGTCCCCTTTTTCAACGTCTCAGTCTGATCTCGCTTTTTGTTTCTCTCCACAAAACCCAGTAGCGACGAATTTTAAAGACACCTCCTCCCAAACGTCCCCACTTCTCAAAAATCAAAAAAAGGCCCTTTAACACTCCTACTATCTTTCCACCTCCTCATTTTCCCCCTTTCCCGTCTCTGTAACCTGGTTCTCCCCCTCCACTGGCTCGTTCAAGTGTAGAGGTTACCCCCCTCCCCGTACTGTCCTTCCCCCCCCGTTCCCCCCCAAGTTTTTTCCTCTTCTGCCACCTCCCGGGTTTTTGCCTCTTTTGTCCCCCCGCATGCTTCCCATTCCCCCCCACCCTTTCGCCCCCCCCTACCTTGGTACAGTCCCCCTTTCTCCAACTTTACTCCCCCCCCCCACCTTTCCATTATTGTCTCCCCTAAACGGCCCCTGAATTTTAAACCTTGAAGCAATCTTGAAAATATTTCAGATAAAACCCAAAACCCTCAATGGCACGATCCACCCTCCGCTCCCCTTTTCCCCTACTCCATTGCCAACTCCTTTTTTTCACAGGCACCGTTCCTTCCGCTTTAAGTTTTCCACTGCCTCCGCTGGGGACTTTCTAACCCCCTAATCCGTGGAACCCTACCTCGAATTTCAGGGAAACTTTATCATTTCCAACATTGGTTATTTAAGGGAATTTCGAGCCCGGGGGGAATCGGGTTTTCTTCAATTTTTCTCCCCTTTCCCCCCCCCCTTTTTTCACAAACCAAAATAAACCCCCCCCTTTTTTCTCCCCCACAATTTAACTCTCCCCTTTCCCTGATGGGCCTTTTTGGTGCCTTTTTCTACCAGAATTCCTACCAAAACTTTTTTGTTCATCTTTGCTGCATTACACAGAGCCCTTCCACTTGCATAGGGGTATCGCCTGTTCTCTATACCTCTCCCCCGGGGCATTATCTATTCAGGATATTGCCTTTCTTGTTTCATCATTACTGCCACCGATTCTATTACTTGGTGATTTTAAATGCCCACCTTTTCCCTATGGGGGGTTTCTCACTGTGATTCCCGTGGCTTTCCCGTTAGAGGTTTTTTTGTTTGTGATAGAAAACAGACATTATCTCTAGGCTTTATTGAACATAGAATCTTCATAGTACTTCTGCAACAAAAAAAATATAATGACTAGTCATCTAATAATGGCTTCTACAGGGATGGTGATGTCTTGCATATGTCAAGAAAAGGTTATAACTACAGGCCACTTATTTAAACCACCAATGTAATCTGCATCACAAATATAGGGATAGTAGAAGAGAAGAGAATCACACACCATGTGTTGGCGCCCATGACACACACCAAACGTTTTGTTGTTAAGGCCCAGAGGGGGTGCAGTATTATCCTGCTGCGCTCCCCACAGGAGCAGTTTTCCACTACAATCTCCCCCTTCTAAAATATCAGAGACAGTAATATCCCAAACTGTTAGGTGGGCGACGCACCCCGTCCCGACCTTCGTAGCCCTTGAGCCTCTTCACCAGGTTCAATATTTTCCGGGCGGGGTTTGACTAACTGATGGAGCAGAATCCTCTATTTCCGTAGGGGTAGTCTCAAGGGGCTTTCCAGGAGAAAACGAAGCATCTTTCACATCTATTGGTGTATCTTGAGATTCCACACTAATGAGGATTTCAACTGGGGCTAAATGTCTTGTAGATACTGTAGTCTCTTCACCATTTGGGTAGCGAATGTGGGAGTAATGTGGATTAGCTTTGCAGGAGCTCTACCTCTTCCACTAAAGGATCCATCTTGTTATCCTACGGTGACTTTTCAGGAGAACGGGTCCAGATGACATAACCAAGTGGCACGGAGGCTCCCGTAGAGGAACAACGGAATAGTTGAGGAGTCTTTCATGAGGGGTTGCATTAGTAGCTGTGCACAGCAGTGATCTAATAGAGTGAAGAGCATCAGGTAGGACAGTTTGCCAGTGTTGAACAGGTAGATTGCGTGACTTCAATGTCATTGTAACTGCCTTCCATATAGTACCATTGAACCGCTCCACTTGACCATTGCCTTGAGGGTTGTAGCTTGTTGTTCTGCTGCAGGCAATACCTTCACTAGACAAAAACTCCTGAAGTTCGTTACTCATGAACGAGGATCCCCTGTCTGATTGGATATAAGCTGGCATACCAAAAATAGAGAACAACTGTGTAGTGATACTGGTCCTGTGGGGAGCAGCAGCAGGATAATACTGCACCACCTCTTGGGGCCCTTAACAACAACAACAGTTTGGTGTGTGTGATGGGCGCCAACACACGGTGTGATTCTCTCCTCCTCTATTTATATATATATACATTAGTCATGCAGATTACATGGTGAGTTTAAATATGTGGCCTGTAGTTATAACTTTTCTCTTGACATATGCAAGACATCACCATCCCTTAGAAGCCATTATTTAGATTGTACTTATCTTTATTTTTTGTTGTTGCAGAAGTACTAAGAAGATTCTATGTACAATAAAGCCTAGAGATAAGGCCTGTGTTTCTATCACAACAATTTATTGAACGATAGAATCCTGGGCTACCTGGATGTGATCTCTGCGCTAGACTACATCACAACATGGAACTTACTGAAACCTGAAGAGGCTAGACTGTGACCCCAGCTTATCACGGGCTGCCAGGAATTGAAGCACAGGTTAAGACTTTCGAAAACTTCTTTGGGAGCCCTTCCTAAAGAAGAATCTAGATAAACTAAGTCCTGCTCACAATTTTTGTGTCACCTAAGTGATAGATGAGGCTATTTCTGAGTGTAATACCTACAAATGCTATCAAACCCTCAATTCTCAGATATATTAAACCTACAAATTAAATCTTGCAACGCTAGCCGCCTTGCAACTCTCGCCGCCAGCAGATGAAGAATCCTTAGAGGAATAACTTCAAGCACTGAAAAATTTTTAGGTAAGGACTGTCACTTCCAAGCAGTGACACTGCTCAATATTGTGAAGAGTCACACAGGGATTGCTTTATCAGTGCCCTGCAATCAACCAATAATTAAGGCAGCGTTTATTGGAGAATAAAACTCTCTGACTTAGGCCCTGCCTTTGACCAGGCAAGAGCTCTAATACAGCGCCAGAAGAATTCTGAAGTATACAGTACCACCTCAGTCTTACTCGAGTGGTAAGGTGCTGCAATTCCTGACTCAAGACTCTTGCAATGAAGATTACTGATTGTAACCAGCTCAGTGACAGCAGCAGCATGTACGGTGTGTTTCTTTTGGTGTTTTCAATACATCCACGTCCAAAGTGTCCTGCTCGTGAAGCAATGGTGCCATATAGCCACAAGAAAGGTCCACATTTCAAAAGTATTCGTGCTAATTCATCAATATTAACAAGAGCTAGTGCCTCCACACATTTCCAGTGATCATTTGCGACACGAGCAACAGTGACATCTGCGGCTACTCCAAATTCACTGTCAAGGCAGTTATGTGAAAGTATTCATCAAAGGAAACAGAATAGATGGTTCTTATTATATGGCAGCTCAGAGAGTTTCATCAACCTTGACCATTAGTTTAAACGCTCTCCTTGACTCTTACAGTCACTCATCAGTACCGTTTTCCATGGCATCAACATCTCTCTCTATTCAGACCTTAAGGTTTTTGTAAGGTAAATCTCAAGATTAATGGAAAGGATTATCAAGAATGTGACATTAGCAATTCTGCCACAACTTTGCTCTGATGATATCCTTGGTCAGGACTTTCAGTAAGCTGCAATGGTAGTGCACTTAAAACATATGGAGGTGAACTGCCCTCCTCTTTTTGTCTGTGACTTAGCACTAAAGGGTAGACCCACCATAGCAGTTTGCAAATCTTACGCGTGGATTGCCATCCTAAATCAGCTAAGTCACGCCGCTATTCTTATGAGGATCGGATGTTCATTGAGAAAGAAACTCAGAGGCTGCTTGAAGGAGGGTTATAGAACTCGAGTGATTCCCCTTGGCGGTGCACGAGGTAAGTTGTTGTTAAAGAAGGTTTTATAGAAACGGAGACTGGCTATCGATTACTCAGTGTCAATCAACAAATTTAACACGTCGTTGATGGGTACCCTCTACCTCGAATAGTTGAAACAGTGAACAAAATTGCTCAGTAGCAATGTGTTTAATGCACAATTGATCTACAGAGTGCCTATCATCAAGTCCTATAAGGAAAGAAGATAACCATACACAGCGTTTCAGGCTAGTGAAGGCCTGTTATCAGTACCAGAGTCCCTTTGGAGTCACCAATGGGGTAGCCCTTCCACGAATTATGGATTCACTCATTCAGTAAGAGCAACTCATGGGAACTTTACGCGTAATTTAGATAATGTTACCATTTGTGGCAGACCCAGTAGGAACATGATGCAAACCTTGATAAGTTTTTATTTTTTTGTAAGCCGCCAAGAAGAAAAATATCAGTACAATGAGAAAAGTGCACTTTTTCAACTAAAGGCTTAGCATCCTTGTTTGTAGTTGAAGGAGGTCAATATTCCTACCCTGAACGACTACGACCTCTACGGGAACTTCCAATGCCACAAGACAAAAAGTCCCGTTTCCGAAGAACCTTGGGTCCTCTTTGCTTATTAACTCACAATGGATCTACAACTAATCAAGTAAAGTCCGCCCATTGAGTGCAACCACACATTTCCTGTGACAAAGGAAGCAGAAGCCGCTTTCCCATACTCTCAAAACAGGACATTGAAAACTCCGGCCAGTAGATAAAGCCATTGATGATCCATACTACCATTTCGAGTGAAACGGATGGGCATCTGGACATCGCGCTTGCTGCAGTCTTATCTCAGGCAAGGAACGACCAGTAGCCTTCTTTCGAGAACTTTTCAAGGATCTGAGAAATTACGCTGCTGTAGAAAAGGAAGCCCAGGCCATCATAGAAGCAGTTATCCGTCCACTGGAGCAGTTACTTACTGTAGAAGAACGTTTCACCATAATGACTGACCAACGGTCCGTGATGTATTGTTCGACAAGAAGCCGCCAAAGTAGGATAAAGAATGACAAGATATGTACGCTGGAGGATGGAACTAATCGTGTTATGACTTTTGAATATTCCTGTACCGACCGGGCCCAAGAGAACACCTTCAACCATGATGCATTCTCTATGTCCCACTTGTTAGGAGCAGCATGTCAATGATTGCAATGCACTGCTCCATGCGCTCCACCGAAGGCTTATGTGTCCACCCAGGATTTACACGCCTGTACCATTTTGTCAAATCAAAGAACAATGCCTACTCAGTGAAGAAGTGCGACAATTGATCAGGCAATGCAGAGTATGTGCATGAGTGCAAGCCAACTTTCATCAGCCAGAGAAGACTCATCTCAAAAAAATCCCACCCAGCCGTTTCGAAAGATGAATATAGATTTCAAAGGACCTCTCAGCACAAATCAGAATAGGTATTTCCTTAACATAGTAGATGAAAATTCTATGTTTCCCTTTGTATACCCCTGTTCAAATATGGCTGGCTTCAACGTTATTAGTTGTCTTTCACAGTTGTTCTCTATTTTGGTTATGCCAGCTTATATCCATATCAGACAGGGATCCTCGGTTCTGTAGTACGGAACGTCCAGGAGTTTTTGCTAGGCAAAGGTAATTCTTGCAGCAGAACAACAACTACAACCCTCAAGGCAATGGTCAAGTGGAGCGGTTTTCAATGTTACTATATGGAAGGCAGTTACAATGACATTGAAGTCGCGCAAATCTACCTGTTCAACACTGGCAAACTGTCCAAATCCTGATGCTCTTCACTCTATTAGATCATTGCTGTGGCACAGCTAGCTAATGCAACCCCTCATGAGAAAGACTCCTCAACTATTCACTCGTTCCTCTACGGGAGCCTCCGTGCCACTTGTTATGTCATCCTGGACCCGTTCTCCTGAAGAGTCACCGGTTAGAATAACAAGACAGATCCTTTAGTGGAAGAGGTAGAGCTCCTGCAAGCTAATCCACATTACGCCCACATTCGCTACCAAAATGGTGAAGAGACTACAGTATCTACAAGACATTTAGCCCCAGTTGAAATCCCCATTAGTGTGGAATCTCAAGATACACCAATAGATGTGAAAGATGCTTCGTTTTCTCCTGGAAAGCCCCTTGAGACTACCCCTATGGAAATAGAGGATTCTGCTCCAGCAGTTAATCAAACCCCGCTGGAAAATATCGAACCTGGTGGAGAGGCTCAAGGGCTACGAAGGTCGGGACGTGTACGTCGCCCACCTAACAGTTTGGGAGATTACTGTCTCTGATATTTTAGAAGGGGGAGATTGTAGTGATACTGGTCCTGTGGGGAGCAGCAGCAGGATAATACTGCACCACCTCTTGGGGCCCTTAACAACAACAACAGTTTGGTGTGTGTGATGGGCGCCAACACACGGTGTGATTCTCTCCTCCTCTATTTATATATATATACATTAGTCATGCAGATTACATGGTGAGTTTAAATATGTGGCCTGTAGTTATAACTTTTCTCTTGACATATGCAAGACATCACCATCCCTGTAGAAGCCATTATTAGATGTACTAGTCATTATATTTTGTTGTTGCAGAAGTACTATGAAGATTCTATGTTCAATAAAGCCTAGAGATAAGGCCTGTGTTTCTATCACAACAAACTGTGAAAGACAACTAATAACAGTTGAAGCAGTCATATTTGCACAGGGGAATACAAAGGGAAACCTTGAATATTCATCTACTATGTTAAGGAAATACCTATTCTGATTTGTGCTTGGTAGAGGTCCTTTGAAATCTATATTCAGTCTCTCGAAAGGCTGGGTGGATTTTATGAGATGAGTCTTCTCTGGCTGATGAAAGTTTGGCTTGCACTCTGCACATACTCTGCATGCTCTGATCACTTGTCGCACATCTTCCACTGAGTAGGGCATGTTCTTTGATTTGACAAAATGGTACAGGCGTGTAACTCCTGGGTGACACAAAGCCTTGTGGAGAGCTGAGAGTGATTGCAAATCATGACATGCTGCTCCACAGTGGGACCTAGAGAATGCATCAGGTGAGATGTTCTCTTGACCCGGTCGGTACAGAATATCAAAGTCATAACACGATAGTTCCATCCTCCAGCGTAATATCTTGTCATTCTTTATCCTACTTTTGTGCTTTTTGTCGAACATATACATCACAGACCGTTGGTCAGTCCTTATGGTGAAATGTCTACCAGTTAAATAATGCCTCCAGTGGCGAACTGCTTCTATGATGGCCTGGGCTTCCTTTCTACAGCAGCGTAACATTTCTCTGATCCTTGAAAAAAGTTCTCGAAAAGAAGGCTACTGGTCGTCCTGCCTGAGATAAGACTGCAGCAATGGAAATGTCAGATGCATCCGTTTCCACTTCGAATGGTAGGGACTCATCAATGGCTTGAACTACTGAGTTTTCAATGTCCTGTTTGAGAGTATGGAAAGTGGCTTCTGCTTCCTTTGTCACAGGAAATGTGGTAGCACTCAATAGGTGGACTTTACTTGAATAGTTGTAGATCCATTGTGAGTAATAAGCAAAGAGACCAAGAGTTCTTCGGAGTGACTTTTTGTCTTGAGGCATTGGAAGTTCCCGTAGAGGTTGTAGTCGTTCAGGGTCTGGGAATATTGAACCTCCTTCCACTACATAACCAAGGATGCTAAGCCTTTTAGTTGAAAAAGTGCACTTTTCCTCATTGTAACTGATATTTTTTTCTTGGCGGCTTCCAAAAACTTATCAAGGTTTGCATCATGTTCCTCCTGGGTCTTGCCACAAATGGTAACATTATCTAAATACGCATAAGTTCCTATGAGCTGCTCTTCCTGAATGAGTGAATCCATAATTCGTTGGAAGCAGGCTACCCCATTGGTGACTCCAAAAGGGACTCTGGTAAACTGATACAGGCCATCACTAGCCTGAAATGCTGTGTATGGTTTATCTTGACTTAAGAAATCGTAATGACACGATTGCAAATAAACATACCCCCGTCCGGGATTGAACCCGCGGTCATAGAGTCTCAAAACTCCAGCCCGTCGCGCTAGCCACTAGACCAGCTAGCCACTAAATAAGATTCATCCAACTAGGTATATTTCTACACCATAGGAAAGTTAGCAACAGGCACCTCTGTGAGACCACAAATGCAAGTTTTTACAGACGAATCTCCAGCTAGCGTGGCCGTGACGAACTCTAGCTCAAGTCCCTTCACTGCCGTCAACATGACTTAAGAAATCGTAATGACACGATTGCAAATAAACCATACCCCCGGCCGGGATTGAACCCGCGGTCATAGAGTCTCAAAACTCCAGCCCGTGTCATTACGATTTCTTAAGTCATGTTGACGGCAGTGAAGGGACTTGAGCTAGAGTTCGTCACGGCCACGCTAGCTGGAGATTCGTCTGTAAAAACTTGCATTTGTGGTCACAGAGGTGCCTGTGCTAACTTTCCTATGGTTGTAGAAATATACTAGTTGGATGAATCTTATTTAGTGGCTAGCTGGTCTAGTGGCTAGCGCGACGGGCTGGAGTTTTGAGACTCTATGACCGCGGGTTCAATCCCGGCCGGGGTATGGTTTATTTGCAATCGTGTCATTACAATTTCTTAAGTCATGTTGACGGCAGTGAAGGGACTTGAGCTAGAGTTCGTCACGGCCACGCTAGCTGGAGATTCGTCTGTAAAAACTTGCATTTGTGGTCACAGAGGTGCCTGTGCTAACTTTCCTATGGTGTAGAAATATACCTAGTTGGATGAATCTTATTTAGTGGCTAGCTGGTCTAGTGGCTAGCGCGACGGGCTGAGTTTTGAGACTCCTATGACCGCGGGTTCAATCCCGGCCGGGGGTATGGTTTATTTTGCAATCGTGTCATTACGATTTCTTAAGTCATGTTGACGGCAGTGAAGGGACTTGAGCTAGAGTTCGTCACGGCACACGCTAGCTGGAGATTCGTCTGTAAAAACTTGCATTTGTGGTCACAGAGGTGCCTGTGCTAACTTTCCTATGGTGTAGAAATATACCTAGTTGGATGAATCTTATTTAGTGGCTAGCTGGTCTAGTGGCTAGCGCGACGGGCTGGAGTTTTGAGACTCTATGACCGCGGGTTCAATCCCGGCCGGGGGTATGGTTTATGGTTTATCTTCATTCCTTATAGGGATTTGATGATAGGCACTCTGTAGATCAATTGTGCTAAACACATAGTACTGAGCAATTTTGTTCACTGTATCATCAATTCAAGGTAGAGGGTACCCATCAAGAAGTGTAAATTTGTTGATTGTCTCAGAGTAATCGATAGCCAGTCTCCGTTTCCTATAATCATCTTTAACAAAAACAACCTGTGCATGCCAAGGGGAATTACTCGGTTCTATAATACCCTCCTTCAGTAGCCTCTGAGTTTCTTTCTCAATGAACATCCGATCCTCATAAGAATAGCGGCGTGACTTAGCTGATATAGGATGGCAATCTGCGGTAAGATTTGCAAACAGCTTTGGTGGGTCTACCCTTAAAGTGCTAAGTCCACAGACAACAAGAGGAGGCAGTTCACCTCCATATGTTAAGGTGACACTACCATGCAGCTTCTGAAAGTCCTGACCAAGGATAACATCAGAGCACAGTTGTGGCAGAATAGCTAAATGTACATCTTGATAATCCTTTCCATTAACTCTGAGATTTACCTTACAAAACCCTAAGGTCTGAATAGAGAGAGATGTTGATGCCATGGAAACGGTACCTGATGAGTGATGTACAGTCAAGGAGTGGCGTTTAACTAAGTCAAGATTGATGAAACTCTCTGAGCTGCCACTATCAATAAGACCATCTACTTCTGTTCCTTTGATGAATACTTTCACAACTGCCTTTGACAGTGAATTTGGAGTAGGCGCAGAAGTCACTGTTGCTAGTGTCGCATGATCACTGGAATGTGTGGAGGAACTAGCTCTTGTTGATGCATTAGCACGACATACTTTAGCAAAGTGACCTTTCTTGTGGCATTTATGGCACATTGCTTCACGAGCAGGACACTTTGGAAGTGGATGTCTTGAAAAACCACAAAAGAAACACATCGTACCTGCTGCTGCTGTCACTGAGGCAGGTTCCACAGTAACTTCATTGCAAGAGTCTTGGTCAGGAATTGCAGCACTTACCACTCGAGAAGGCTGAGTGGTACTGTATACTTCAGAATTCTCTGGCTGAATCTAGAGCTCTTGCCTGGTCAAAGGCAGCGGCTAAGTCGAGAGTTTTATTCTCCAATAAACGCTGCCTTATTATTGGTGATTGCAGGCCACTGATAAAAGCATCCCTGATGGACTCTTCACAATACTGAGCAGCTGTCACTGCTTGGAAGTGACAGTCCTTACTAAAATTTTCAGTGCTTGAAGGTATTCCTCTAAGGATTCATCAATCTGCTTGCGGCGAGTTGCAAGGCGATAGCGTGCAAAGATTTCATTTGTAGGTTTAATATACTGAGACTTGAGGGTTTTGATAGCATCTTCGTAGGTATTACACTCAGAATAGCCTCATATATCTTAGGTGACACAAAATTGATGAGCAGACTTAGTTTTATCTAGATCTCTTTAGGAAGGCTCCCAAGAAGTTTTCGAAAGTCTTAAACCCGTGCCCCCCGGG